>CAXKVI010000101.1:0-180392 GCA_964058755.1 Campiglossa producta | reverse complement strand
GGCTGAAGTTTTTGACATGGGGCGAAGTCAAAAAGTACCTGATACCACTTAAGGGTGGTCTTCTATGACACATGTGAAATTATCTGCCCTTTAAAAGCAGCCAAAGTTAGAGCAACGCAGTTAAACATGTGAATTCGCAGCAAGAATTATGAAATTTCCTCAGCTTTGAGGTGTCTGGCTGAAGTTTTTGTCATGGGGCGAAGTCTAAAAATGCCTAATATTAGTTAATAGTAGTGTTATACGATACATTTGTAGCGATCCGAAATTTAAAAGCAGCCAAAGTTGGGTAAACCCATTTGACCATGTGAAAGCACAGTAAAAATGATGAAAATTTCCAGTGCTTTGGGTTGTTTGGCTTAAGTTTTTTAATGGAATGAAGTCCGGAAATACCTGATACTTTTTAAGGGTAGTGTTATACGACACGTGTGTAAAGATCCGCCGTTTAAACGTGAACAAAGTTGGAGAAACCTGCTGAAACAAGTGAAATCTCTGTAAAAATTAGTGAAAATCCCGAGCTTTGAGGTGTCTGGCTGAAGTTTTTGCCATGGGGCGAAGTATAGAAATGACTGAAACTACTTAAGGGTAGTGTCCTACGAAACATCTGAAAAGATCCGTCGTTTAGAAGTTGTAAAAGTTGGACAAACAAGAGAAAGAAAATTAATAGGAAAATAAAAGTTCCCGAACTTTTAGGTGTCTGGCTGAAGTTTTTGCCATGGGATGATGTCTGGAAATGCTTGATTCTACTTAAGGATAGCATTTTACGACACATGTGTGAAGATCTGCTATTTAAAAGTAGTGAAAGTTTGTCAAATCCACTTAAACATGTGAAAGCGCTGTAAAAATTAGTGAAATTTCCCGAGTTTTGAGGTGTCTGGCTGAAGTTTTTGCCATGGGACGAGGTCTAAAAATTACTGAAACTACTTAAGGGTAGTGTCCTACGACACATGTGAAAAGATCTATCATTTAAAATTAGTAAAAGTGGGACAAACAAGAGAAAGCAGATTAATAGGAAAATAAAAGTTCCCGAACTTTTAGGTGTCTGGCTGAAGTTTTGGCCATGGGATGATGTCTGGAAATGCTTGATTCTACTTAAGGATAGGATTTTACGACACATGTGTAAAGATCTGTTATTTAAAAGAGGCCAAAGTTGGTCAAATCCGCTTAAACATGTGAAAGCGCAGTTAAAATTAGTGAAATTTCCCGAGTTTTGAGGTGTCTGGCTGAAGTTTTTTCCATGGGACGAAGTCTAAAAATTCCTGATACTACTTAAGGGTAGTGTTCTACAAAAAATGGGAAAATATTTGGTAGTTAAAAGCAGCCAAAGTGGCCCAAATGCGTGAAATTAGTAAAACAGAATAAATTTCCATAGGAAAATCCGCGAACTGGGGGTGTCTGGCTGGAGCCTTGTCACTGGTACGGGTCTATCAACACTTGATACTGACGCGGGGTGGTAATCTACGTCAAATATGTGAAAATCATCCATTATAAAATAAGTGAAGTTAGGGTCATTTTTTGGCGACTTTGACCCCCGATTCCTAGGCCCTTGTCATAGGTACAGCTTTAAAATTTTCACATTCTTTCTAGATTCGGGGAGGACTATCGATCGGTATTGGTTTCATCCATTATAAAATAAGTGACGCTTTTAGGCTCTGGGATCTTGGTCTATTAGCACCATTTCTCAAAAAGTTGTATTATATTTTTGTTGCGTATTTTAAATAGTGGTATATCTGCACAGACAAATGGATTACATAAATCGTTTGCAAATTCAACATGCTGCAATTTCAATCCATCGACCACGAAGTTTTGTGATTTGTTATTTTTCGACCGTTTGAGCTGAATATGTTTTTCGCATTGCAAATGCTGCTTTACCAAAAATGTTTTCTCAAATTATACAGCCTTCTTGCATAGGCTGCAAATCAGCACCTTACCGTCCGTTTGCAAATCAGGAAACTCTCCAACGATCTGCTTCAGCTTTTGAAAAATGGTTGATTTGCTTTCGTTTGTAAAAAGAAAAATATAAATGTACACAAACACACAAACGAATACAAGTCAATTTTAACCTTTATTTAACCAAACGCTTACCTTTTATTGAAATGAGCGAAAGTTTATGAAAATTTATTTAAGTGTCGTTAGAAAGTGAGATGTGGATATCATGAACGAAAGATGCCGATATACTATATTGTTTATCGATACCTCTATCGAACATTTGCTAATGACATGGTTGCATTTTTCAGTAGCACTTATTCGTTATTTTTTTAGAAATTCATAAAATGTGGAAAATATGAAAAAATATGCTTTTATAAAAAAAATATGCATAAATAAGCATTAACAACTAAAATATGCCTTAACAACTAAAATATGCTAAAATATGCCCTAACAAATATGGCTCAAACTCTTTGCTTTTTCTTGAAACGCCTTTATATTTTAGCCATTATGCAATAGCACGCAAGGAAAAAAATATGATTTTGCATATTTTTGGTTGCCCTAGTAATGACCTTTACGGAGAATGGCTGAACCGATTTTAACCAAACTTTTCCACATTGAAGAGACACATGTGGAGAAGGTTTATAACTAAAAAGGGGTTATCAGAAAAGGAAGCGTGGCACCTCCCATACAAACTAAATTTTTAAAGCAGAATATCTGTGAAAGGGTTCAAGGTAGGGACCTGAAAATTGGTACAGACCTATATCATATCAAAAGCACTCTCACACATAAAAAGGGGGTTATCAGAAAAGGGGGCGTGGCACCTCCCATATAAAGTAATTTTTTTAAGCACAAGATCTGGGAAAGGGTTCAAGGTACACAGAGCAAAAAGTCACATAAAATGCCCTCTAAATCAGAAGGATTTCTCTATGATATTTTTCCAATAAGATGCCCGTCTTATTATGACTGGGTGTCTCTTTTTAATAAAACTGAGTAGATAATCACATAAAATTATCTAAGAAGATTTTCTTTTTAATATTTCAAATTAAAAAAAAAAAAATGAACGCTCAACCCAGATGTCTAGTCTAATCTACACTACCAACCATGCCATCATCGTATACTTAACTTGCCAACGTCTAATTACACCTTTGCTCTTTTTGCCTCACCACATGTCCACTTGCCTTATTGCCTTCACCGCGAATCGAACTAAGAATTATTAACTGCTGAATGGAGATCTCTACCATAATGCTATCGTGTGCTTGTGCTTGGTAGCGTCGAATTACACATTTGAAGAAGGCATACCTGAATTTGAATTAATAAGGGATCTTCTAAAAATATATAGTTTTCCTTTTCAATAAATTCAATATGAATCTAGAGAAAATAAGAGGATGTTCTCATTAATTTACTTTAAACAGGGTTTCTCATAAAATCAAGCAGATTTCTTCTAACTTTTGACAAAAGTACATAAAAATTACTTCGATTTTATTGCTATCAATTTAAAGTATTAAATAAAAGAAATTTGAATTTTTTTAGACCTAGCCTGAACTTTGACCCCCGTGCGACATGCCTTAGCGGGGTCCAATCGGACCCAAATTTTATATGTGATTACTTCTATTTTATTGCTATTAAAGTATGAAATAAAAGAAATTTGAATTTTTTTAGACCTATTCTGAACTTTGACCCCCGTGCGACATGCCTTAGCGGTATCCAATCGGACCCAAATTTTATATGTGATTACTTCGACTTTATTGCTATCAATTTAAAGTATGAAATGAAAGAAATTTGAATTCTTTTAGACCTAGTCTGAACTTTGACCCCCGTGCGACATGCCTTAGCGGTATCCAATCGGACCCAAATTTTATATGTGATTACTTTGACTTTAGTGCTATCAATTTACGGTATGAAATAAAAGAAAAAAATAATTTGCATTTTTTTAGACCTTATAGGCTAATCTGAACTTTAACCCTCCTGCGACATGCCTTAACGGTGTCCAATCGGGACCAAAATTTAAATATAATATTTTCGACTATTGTGCTATCGATTTTGGGTGTTAGATTATTTTTGGAGTCTCCATAGGGTAATTTAAACTTTGACCTCTGTGCGGCACCCCTTAACCATATCCAATCGGGATACAAATTTATATGCGTTATATTTGACCATAATGGAACCGATCTAGGGGGTGAGACTGAAAAAAGTCGCACATTCGATCATAAGGACCACCCTAATGTACATATAAGCTAAAAATACTAAAGGTACATATACGAAAAAAGAAATAAATTGCGGTAAGGTGGCAACCCTGCTTGAAATTGTTACGGAATACGGTCAAAAATACCCTTCATCTGATTTCCATATTGGCATATCTAGCTCCAGTGGGCGGCCGCCGTGGTGTAGCGGTTAAGTGTTCGGCCTTCTACACCAAGTCGTGGCGGTTCGATGCCCGACAAAAGTAACATCAAAAATTATTTAGAAAAAGAATTTTTCTAAACGGGGTCGCCCCCCGGCAGTAGTTTGGCAAACTCTCCGGGTGTATTTCTGCCATGAGAAGCTTCTCAGCAAAAAATTCATTTGCTTTGCAAGTGCCGTTCGGAGTCGGCAAAAAACTGTAGGTCCCGCCATCTTGTAGGAAAAACTCAAAAGCAACACACCACAAGTTGGAAAGAGAAGCTCGGCTAAAAATCTCGTTAGAGGTTATGATAACCTGTTGGTATATCGCCGCCATTACTTTTTTTTTTATTTTTTTTTTTTTATATCTAGCTCCATATTTGAAAAAAATTTATAGGTGGCAACCCTGTAAACCACCCTGAGTGGCAACACCCATGTATATAATCTTAGAATGAATCAAATTGTCCATAAGCCAAATTGTTTCCAAATCTGTCAATCAGTTCCCAAGATATACGAAAAAATAAATAAATTACGGTTAGGAGGCAACCCTAAGTGGCAGTCATGCTTGAAATTGTCATATTTGGAATACGGCCCAAAATACTTTTCATTTGATACCCATATTGGCATATCTAGCTCTATATAAAAAATTGGGATAGGTGGCAACCCTGTAAACCGCCATAAGCGGCAACACCCATGAATTCTGCTCGGCCTAGCTATTACAATTTGTGCATTGTTAGTTAGACCCTAGAATTTCACCTCCTATTTGATTTGCACAGCTAAAAATCGTGGTGAAAATCGCCGACGCCAGAAAATCTGCAACATACGCCTCAAAGTCGGCTACAATTTCTATTTCCGTTGCATCAGCTTCCATTTTCTCCAATTTTACTCTCAATGAAAACATCATATCGCCGCCTAAGAAGTTAACTTCAAAATTCAGCATACCTACTAGAGGTGGGTGGGTGCATGATTTTTGCAACACGACACGACACGTTCACGAAACAGATTTTCGAAAGAACACACTAACACGCACGGGGAAAAATTACGTAAAGCACAAAAAAAATAAAACCGTTTTTTTTTGGCTTTTTTTATTTTTATTATTAAAACCCATATATTAAGTCGCTTTCTTGTTTGCACCACCTTTTCCATACAAAATTTCGGAATCTTGCAAAGTATTTTTTAGGTGCCTTCCTTTGGGCTAGACACTTGAAACTTGGAACATAGTTCAGAGCCGCTAGGCGGCGCACGGATCAAGAAATACGGTAAATTCACTTAAAAATTGAAAATTTGGGACGCATATTTGAGGATTTTCCTGGTAAGCTAGATTATTGAAAATTTGCATACATATGAATAATTGAGGACAATACAACTTGTTGTACAATAAATTCCGATAGACGTCGCACTGGTCGAGAAAATAACAAATCTTTAAAAAAAAAATTAAAAGATTCCCTTATCAAAATAATTCCGGTAGGTGGCGCCAGGATCGAGATATTTCGAAAACTAATTTGAAGTTGGGAATTTTGCGATCGACTTTTGACCAACTTACCGGTAACCTAGGAACTTGAAACTTGGCATTAAATTGAGGGAATGACGACACTACAAATATTAAAAATCAAAATTCCGATAGATGGCACGATGGTCTATATAATTGCAAATCTTAAAAAAAAATTAAAAGACTCGTGGAATTTTGCGATCGATTTTTAGAAACTTCCAGGTTAGTTAGAGCCTTGAAACTTTACACATTTGTCACAACGCGATGACAATGCAATCCCTCATCAAATCAATTCCGGTAGGTGGCGCACGGATCGAGATATTTCGAAAACTAATTTAAAGTTGGCATTTTTGCGATCGACTTTTGACCAACTTCCAGGTAACCTTGGATCAAGATATTTCCAAAACTATTTTAACTAACTTTCTGGTAATCTAGGAACTTGAAAGTTAGCATTTAGTTAAAGGAACCGTGACAGTACCATATTTAAAAATCAAATTTCCGATAGGAATCACCAAAACTAAAAATAAAATAATAAAAAGATGATAAAAAAATTTTAAAGACAACCTTTATATGAAGGCTGTCAAAAAGCCTCAGCAAATTTGTCGTTAAACAAAGACGTGGTTTCGGTGTTTTTGGTTTTGAAATTTTAGTCATACCAATTGTAATCAATTTTTGAGAATATAAAGGTGGAGTGCACGTTGCCAAACTAAGGCAAACAATTTCTGAGAGCCTAAATAGAAGTTCGGTTATCAACAAAGCATTTAAAGCCTATTAATTGCACTCCACCTTTATATTTTTAAATCTCAAAAATTGATTGCAATTGGTATGACTAAAATTTCAAAACCAAAAACACCGAGACCATGGCTTTGTTTAACGACAAATTTGCTGAGACTTTTTGACAGCATTCATATAAAGGTTGTCTTTAAATTTTTTTTATCATCTTTTTATTGTATATATTTGTAAATGGGCTTTGTAAATGGTATGTACTTATATATCTAAAGCTTATAAAAACTCCCTATATTAAAATTTCTTTAAATAACAATCTTTTGGATTTTTTCAGCAACGCTCTATCTAAGAATTTGATTAAAAAACAACCTACATATCTATGATATTTTTGAAAAATATTTTGGAGCGGAGCTACATATGTATGTATATACGTATGTAGATGCATATAATGGTAGAATAAGAAAAAAAAATAAAAAGAACTACTGTAACTTTGCACTCAATCAAGTGCAGTTAGTACATGCAATACCCATATCTACTTTACAATTAAACTAAAGTTTGGGGCATAGTGTATCGGTACAAGTGTAAATTTTTCTTTTGACAAAACACATCAAGATGAATTAAGAAAGTTATAAAAAACAGGGCACGAAAATAAACTGTACAAAATACTTTTCATTTCCTCATCGAGTAGCATGTCATTTAAGTTTTTTACAGTTTATTACTTTTTGGAAATGTTTGCTTTTTGTTTGTGACAATTCCAACAAAAAAAAATTTATAAACACAAACGTTTCAATTGATTGAAGAAAAATATAAGTGTTTGAATGTATGTTCATAGAGAACAAAATATTTTTTTTTATTTTGTTTTTTATTTTGGATGTAAATTTCAAAAAATATATTTTACAGTTTTCAAAGTGAACTCAGCTTTTGGATTTTGTTTTGTACTGAACTATGAAAGTAATAAACAAAACGAAATAGTACCGTACAATAAAGTTTATTTTCGTACGCTGATAAAAAATATAATTTACAAAAAATAAAAGTGCGCCAGTTTAGTACCAAAAGTGAAAAAAGTTGATCGTGTTTTTTTGTGCTTTTTTTTTTTTTTTTTGGGTTTCGGGCTCAACACGATCACGCACGAGCACGACACAAAATCGCATTTTCAAACACACATGGACACACGCGTGCATGTTTCGTGTCACGGTCAAAAACATGCACGACGCCCACCTCTAATACTCTCTTGTCGAGTTCTTCACCGCTCGGAGCTTGACATTGTCGCCGACAAAGTTCTCGGCAACTTTATTCACGACGCACGGAGGGAAATCTATGGATGGAAAATCCATAATTATTGATATCACATTAAATAAAAATTGATATTTCTGTCCCATCAATGAATATGGATGTTTCATCAATGTTTTTTTGATAAATCACTATTGAAATGGTATCCATATAAACTATTGATAAATTCTAAATAGTTTAAAAAAACAAAATTTTATATAATTTGACATCTGGTTTCAGTGGGACTCGAAAAAATTTTGAATTTAAAAAAACCGCTCCAACAAGTTGTAATATTGTTAGAAAATCCATAGTAAAAATTGTTGAACTATTATGATTATGCGTCCCAGAAAAATTTACATTTCGCCTATGTGGTAAATAGGGATATGGATATACCGACAATAGAAATTCATATCACGACCATAGATATTGACGTGCCGTTCAAATATATTAGCATTCTATACATAAATATAGAAAATAGTACAACATTTCGAAATGGTTGACATTTCATTTTACTTTTTATTGGGAGCAAATAATATTTGATAACTCGCTCATTCTGAATGAATATTGCATCAAACTCGTCGCTATCAATAGTGATATTGTCACAACATTCAATGCATTTCTCTCAGTGCGTGAGCGGCGCAGGTTGGTATGGAATTAGAAATTTATGTAGGTGATCAAAAAATACCTACTGTCGCTCACCCAGAAATCTTAGGAGTGACTTTCGACACCATGCACACTTTTGCTGCCCATTCAGCTGCAATTGTCTCAAAATTACAGGGCCGCAACAAAATCCTCAAGTCACTAGCCGGCAGTACATGGGGTTTTTTGTTTTTTTTTACTCATATCACGGCTCTCCTTGTGAGCCAGAACAGTTCGACTGGCCGTGGGTCCAAGGCTGTCCTCAGTAGGCAGTATTCGCCGTTATTGGTATAAAGTCCTATGTTTGCAATAAACATTTACTCGCATACCGGCTCTCGTTCTGAACCAAGACAGTTGGACAGACCGTGGGTCCAAAGCTGTCATCAGTTGGCAGTATTCGCCGTATTGGCGCTTAGACCAAGCGGTTGGAAGGGCCGTGGTTGCAATCCGCTTCAAATCTACTCACCCGTGATTACAGTAAATCACTCGCTCGCATAATGGTTCCCATTGTGAACCAAAACAGTTGGACTGGCCGTGGGTCCAAAACTGTTGTTATTATCTGACTCGTATAATGCTTAATCCCTTGTTTAGTTATTATCGCCAAGCTGGGTCTCAATTTGGACGGTTGGAGAGACTTTGTCTCCAATCCGTCCAACTTTCTTTCAGCTTCAATCATAGCTTAGTTCTCCCTGGTGCGCCGTAGCCTTTCCTGGCTTCTTAGCCACTTCATGGTTTCTGCAATAACGTCGCACGCTGCAGTCCATTTTATTTTGCTCTCTAGCATGTGCTCCACTAGTGTTTCCGGAGTGTAATCCTCCCCGATAATAAGCTGACTGATCTAGGGCATTCGAAGAATACGTGATGGACGTCCTCAATCGCTTCGCCCCACAGTGGTCGCACAGGTTGTTTTGCTCGTGTTTGATACGATGAAGATATTCTTTGAAGCATCAGTGGCCGCTTAAGAACTGGGTTAAGTAGAAACCTACTTCGCCGTGTGCTCTTGTTGTCCACCTTTAATATCTGGGATACAACGGTACGTCCAACGCCCCTTTGTGGATGTATTCCATCTATCTGTGTTGCCACTTTTGCACGCTAATCTCTTGCGCTTTGGTCCGCGAGTTTCTGTCGTCAGCAATTGTAGCTGCTTCCTCTGCCAAAATGTCGATTGGGCACATTCCTGCAATTACCAATGTAGCATCATCTGAGACTGTTCTAAAGGCACTACAAACTCGAAGCGCACACAGGCGGTAGGTCGACTTTACCCCTCGGAAGTACGACTGATACTCCGTGGCGTGATGCCAAACTGGAGCCCCGTACAGTAGTTGGCTCCTTACGACTCCTGCAAGAAGCTGGCGGCGCCCTTGCTTTGGTCCTCGCGCATTAAGCATTATCCTCGATAATGATGATACTGTTTTAGATGCCTTCTCATTAGCATACTCTTAATGTGTTTTGAAGGATAGCCTCCTGTCTATCATAATACCCAGGTACTTAACTGCTGGTAGAGTGTCGATGTCATGGCTGCCGATTCGTATCGTGACTTGCTCTACCTTCTTCCTGCTTGATATGAATACAGCCTCTGTTTTGTGTTCCGCCAGTTGTAATCCGTGATGCCCAAGCCATGATTGAACGCTGGCTAAGCTTCTATTAGCTTTGCCGCATATGTCACTAAGGTGTTTAGCAGTAACAACCAGTGCTATATCATCGGCAAAGCCGATAATTTTGACTCCATGTGGCACTTTGAGCTGCAATACCCCATCGTACATAATGTTCCACAACAGTGGGCCGAGTACGGATCCTTGAGGACAAATTTTTTTACGGAGCTGAGATTTCACTAAACTTAACCCGCGTAAACTCCTGTATAGACTTGGGGTAAAGATAAAGAAACGTGTTTGGTAACGTACAAGGCAATTTTTCGGCCGATCCTGAACTATACGTCGCCGATATGGTCGCCGGGGCTTGCAGACGTTCATTGGAATCAGCTGCAGACTTGTCAAAACACCGCGCTCAGAACCGCTACGGGGTGCGTCCTTATGTCTCCTATAACTCATATACACAATGAGGCGGAAATGATTCCAGTTAGGGAGCATTGATGAAACATCCATATTGCTATATGGTGAAAAAATGATCTTTTAGGAAAGCTCATATCGGTAGTAAGATTTTTAGAAACTTATGAGAACCATCTATATGGCGCGCCAATATTTTTATAGATTTCAATCTTGCCATGTACTGTAATACCTATAAGAATTCTCACTCATAAATGTTCAGGACAAGCTCTACGTGGTGGAAAATCTATTTAGGCAGAGGAGAAATTATTTTTCAGTTTTTTAGTTCATTTTAAAAACATTTTAAATTAAAAATATTTTTTTATTCTATATTTATTTTATGCTTTTTAGTTGTGAGTTTGTGAAAATTGCCTAATTGACATTGTAATCGACTATTGCATGTCAGGTTTAAAAAATCAATTTTCTATTATAATTGTAAATTTATTAACATTTTTTTATGCGATATAAAATAAGTCAATGCATAATGCATTGATATTAATTCGAAATATATTTATATTAACATAAATAACCTAAGGCGATGCATCTAATAAATTTCTCATTCTGCGCATTTCCGTCATTGCATCTTCGTTGCATGGCGTACTACTAGTAAGTTTAGAGCAATCTAGTTCAACAATTTGCAAGCCATCCAACGATCTCACACGACTTAGTGCGACATAGGCCTGTCCCTTTGCAAAAAGTTTGGATCCGAGATATACAACTGCGTTGCTTACACTACAGCGCCATCTGCATATCAATATAAAATGCTCAGTGCCATCTGCATATCAATAGACAATGCTCATAAGAGTAAAGGAATTCGCCGCGTGGTAAGTAAAGGTACTTTTGGAATACACCACGCGGCGAATTCCAATCTTCTTTCTATGGCAATAGGGAAAAACGACTAAACTTGGTGATGATTGGATTTTTTGCAAATAAAGCAATATTTTAGATTTTTTTGTATAATGCATTGTCAGTAAAACCTGATCGATGGTGAAAATTTCAAAACCCCAGCTCAACGGGGAGTTAGTTCAAAATCGAAAGCAAAATCTCTGTAAATTAAACTATGGCCTTACCGCGGTATGGGGCTCTGCCGCGGCGGACAACACATTCCCCCTACTCTTCCCTTGACCCTAAACTGGCCTTGCCCGGCGAGGGGTCGTACGAACAAGATGATAAATAATAACATAAACCCTAAAACTAAAGATACAACTATGTATACTGCACAGCAGAGGAGGAAAATGCTGGAGCAAGCGAGAACGCAACGTCGTACTTGGACAAAAGAGCGGCCGCGAGGATCCTGAAGAAATACGAGGGTATTTCACAAGAGACGCTATCGCCGAATGCTAGAAAGACGGTGGAGATGGCTGAAGCTATCTTACCGAACTTCCAAAGCGATTACGCGCCAAAGAAGGTTAATAGAAATCCCTTCAAACGCCAGAGATCGGACGTGGAATTAAAACCTCACCCGAAGCGGCAGCAATACGCCCCCGTAGTGGGTAAACTCAGCTTTGCTGAAGTAACTAAGGATAGGATCCTCATAGGCGTCATTGACCGAGGTAACGAAAGCTGGGCCATCCCTAGGGACCAGTGGCGGTACGTCCGGAACGCTATCGGTAATGCCCTTCTCGACATTATGGATGAGTCTCCGGGTGCCACGCCGATGGGTTCTGATGCGGGATGGCACCAGGGCCGAATCAAGGTATTCGCTTGCGAGGATGCAAAAACTGTTGCACTGTACAAGGCAGCAGCTGCAAGACTGGGTGAGATCTACCAAGGGGCAAGAATCGAGGTTGTCGACTGGAAGGACATCCCGGCTCGGCCAAGGGCAAGAGCGTGGATTCCTGCTATCCCTGCTGAACCTGAGAGAATTCTCAGGATGCTGAGGATCATGAACCCGTCTCTCCCGACGCAGGACTGGGGTGTCAATCTGGTCGAGGATGCGGTAGGGTCTTCAAGTGGTCTTCACCTTGACTAAGGAAGCACTCGAGCCCCTTAAACGGTGTAATGGACGAGTGCACTACGGCATGGGTCAGATCGTGATCCACGTATACCGCGGCGATGCACAGCGCGCTGCTATTTTGGCTGCACCGGAGGGCTCGGACATCGCAGTGCCGGTAGAGGAGTCGGAGATGTCCGACTCGGAAAGTATGGTATCTGCCACGTCAAATAGCGAAGGAGCAGTGAACAGCTCGGAGATGGGAGACAGCCTGCTGGACGGGGAGGACCTCAACGTCACAGTGATAGCAGCTAGTCCTGAGCGCACCAATGTCAATACTGCCACAGTTAGTAGGATCTCGGCTACGCCAAATCGTGGTCTGAACAAATCGTCGTTGAAAGATAAGCCTCCAGACGAGGTGGAACTCGACGATACGGCGGTGGCAGGGAAGTCTGAGCGCTCTCATGTTGGTGGTGATTCAGATAAACCTGCACAAATCTAAAGCAGCCTCGGCTGCTTTAATCAGTCGTCTCTCTAAAGGCGACATAGATGTGGTCCTCAATCCAAGAACCCTGGGTCAACAGCTCAAGGATTTGCGGTTTGGGATTAAGGGTTTTAAGCTAATCCAAGCCAGCGAGGGGGGCAGGGTTAGAGCCTGTATTCTGGGTAAGTCTGAGCTGAATGCTTTTCTCTTGCCCAACTATACCAATGGTGACGTTACAGCTGCCAGTTTAACAGTCGACAGTACCAGTCTGACGATGGCATCGGTCTATATGCCCTACGACGCCGAAGAACCTCCGCCAAAGAGGGAGGTAAAAGACCTGGTGGCAAATTTTTCCATGGGTCATCTTATTATCGGAACTGACGCCAATGCTCATCACGTCCAGTGGGGAAGCTCCGATATCAATGCTAGAGGAGAGTCGTTGTTTGATTATTTGTTAACAACTAACCTGGTAGTTTGCAACGTGGGTAACGAACCTACGTTTATTACTAAACCCCATAGGGAGGTCATAGATCTCGCTATTTGCAGCGAAGGCGCTTATGAGTGGGTCCGAAAATGGCGCGTTCTCGATGAACACTCATTCTCCGACCACCGGTACGTAGAATTAGTTCTAGACTTTTCTGTTGAGCAGCCGGTTATGAAACGCAACCCACGTAACACTAACTGGCAGCTACACAATGAAATACTATCTAGGGACTTGCCAGCACTGCCCCCACAAGTCCCCTCATCGGTAGGGGAGTTGGAGGATCTGGTAAAGACCTTTACAACGGCGCTCTCGAATGCCCTAGAGCAGGCTTGCCCAGTGCCAAAACCACGCGGTAAACATAGGCCGCATTGGTGGTCCTACGACCTGGACGCGCTCCCTAAATCATGTAGGACACAATTCAATAAGGCCAAGAGCCTTGGCTCGGAGAATCAATGGCTCGAATATAAAGTTAAACTCAGGGCCTACAAAAAAGCTCTGAGGCAGGCGAAGAGAGTATCGTGGAGAAATTTCTGCACTGGGGTCGAAAATGTCGACGATACAGCGAGACTTAGACGAGTGCTTTCAAAAACTCAAACAGCCACAAGCTATTTGCGCAAACCTGACGGATCCTGGACCAGCACGGAGAGGGAAACCCTAGAGCTGCTCTTGAATACGCACTTCCCAGGGAACTTGCATGAGGAACCCCTAGCACCTACATCAAACCTGGCTGTACACATACCCATCACGGAGGAAAAGGTTAGGTGGGCGGTTAAAAGCTTCGAACCGTTCAAGGCTGCCGGGCCAGACGGGATTATTCCCGCACAACTCATAAACACGCTGGAGACATCAGCCAAATGGCTGGTATTTCTCTATACCGCCTGCCTGGCTCTTAGCTACATTCCGTGCTCCTGGAGAAGTGCCACGGTAGTGTTTATTCCTAAGGCGGGGAAGGCGTCTCATTACGATCCCAAGGACTATAGGCCGATCAATCTCTCATCCTTTGTGCTCAAGACCTTCGAGAGGATAATAAATGACTACCTCTCCTCTACTATTGATAGCAACCTGATCTGCAGCTATCAGCATGCATACACCAAAGGAAAATCTACAGAAACTGCGCTTCACAGCCTAGTTTCTGTTATTGAAAAATCGCTGTATGAAAAGGAGTACTGTCTTGTGGCCTTTTTAGATATTGAAGGAGCCTTCAACAACATAAGCCCTGATGCTATAAACACCGCTTTAACAAGTCTGGGCATAAGCAGGTCTCTTATTGGACTTATTGATCAACTGCTAAGGGGCCGACGAATAGTTTCATCACTGGGCTCGGTTGACTTATCACGTTATGTCACAAGGGGAACGCCTCAGGGTGGTGTTCTCTCCCCGCTTCTATGGAACCTCACTGTCAACTCGATGCTGCGAGACACAAGCTGGGGGGCGGGAAGGTAGTGGCATATGCAGATGACTTAGCTATAGTATACAGGGGCAAATTCCCACAAACCCTGTGCGACTTGATGCATGTAGCACTGAGAGAGGTTTTCTCATGGTGCTCGCGCTGCGGACTGAGCATCAACCCGGGAAAAGTGGAACTGGTCCTTTTCACCAACCGCTATAAGATACCACCGCTAATACTACCAAAACTGAATAACGTGCACCTGAACTTGGCTGGCAAAGCCAAGTTCTTGGGCACAGTTCTGGATAGGAAACTAACCTGGAAGGAGAATGTTCTTCAGCGCCAGAAGAAAGCGTGTATTGCACTCTACACGTGCAAAAGAGCCATTGGAAAGAAATGGGGGCTTAGCCCCAAAATATTCAAATGGATCTACACTGCAATCATTCGACCAATCATGCTCTATGGAGTTGTGGTATGGTGGCCTGCGCTGAGCAAGGCAACAAACCTTAAACTGCTAGGTAAAGTACACAGATCTTGCATGATCTGTATAAGCGGTGCGTTAAGAACAACGCCCAATGAAGCACTCCAGGCCATTCTTGGCATTTTGCCACTCGATCTGGAAGGGCACCGAGTAGCAGCAGCATCGGCTCTGCGTCTAAGGGAAACGTCCGGCTGGGGCGCAAGCACTACTGGACACGCCTGTATTTTGGGATCCTATAGCTTTCTTCCGCTGAACACAGATCGCTGTGCGACCACAACAGTCGGAGATAGCGGTTTTAAAATCAACATTCCTAGCAGGGAAGAATGGAAGAGCACGGATCGGAGTCCCGTCACTCATGGCGGCACTTCCATTTATACTGGTGGCTCGAAGTTAGACGGTAGAGTTGGGGGAGGGTTTATTCAAAGGATCTGAACCTTGACCTCTCCTTCAGACTACCTGATCACTGCAGTGTCTTCCAGGCTGAACTATCAGCAATCATGGACGCCGCGGCTTGGATAGGCCAACACACTATCAGACAGGACATTTTTATATTCAGCGACAGCCAGGCGGCCATCAAATCCCTTGGCTCTTACTCGTTCAACTCTGAACTGACGCTCAGCTGTCGTCGATCTCTACAAGAGATGGCCCAACAGAATCGCGTTAACCTCACATGGGTCCCGGGGCATAGGGACATTTAGGGAAATTGTAGGGCAGACGAACTTGCGAGGCAGGGCACGACCAAGCAGGTTCTTCGCGATAAAGAGCGCTTAGGTATGCCGTTTGCCACATGCAAGCTTATGCTGAAGGAGTACACACTCCGCCAAGCCAACGAAAGATGGCTGCAATCTCCAGGATGCCGGATATCCAAAGAAACCTGGCCGAAATGGGATCATAAAAGATCAAGACAAATTTATGCCCTAAGGAGAAGAGAAATCTCCATATTAATAGGCGTATTAACTGCGCACTGCCTCATTGGTAGGCACGCAGAAAGACTTGGTGTGCCCTACCGACGATGCTGTAGGAGTTGTAAGGATGATGAGGAGGAGGAAACGATGGAGCACCTCATTTGCAACTGCCCGGCTTTAAGTGGCGCGAGAATGCGCTTTTTGGGAGTTCCCTTCCTGGTCAGCCTACGCCAGGTCACGGAGCTGGACATAAAGGACCTGATGGCCTTCATCAAGTCATCTAAATGGTTCGAGGAGGAGTAACGGTGTCGGTATAGGAAAGTCAGTCCCGGGATTCTGCTATGTGGAGAATTCCGTTAATACCGGGATTTTCCATATGGCAGGGTCCCGGAACTGACTTTCCTAGTGTTGGTGGTATCACAACGGGCCTTTTAATACTGGCCTAGGTGTGCCTCTGCGGCAGCCACTTGAACCTAACCATTAGGGTATAAAACTAAGCGATGATGAAAATTTCAAGATCCTAACTGAACGGGAAGTTCGTTGAAAAACGAATTAATCGACACCGAAAACAGACCTTCGCATTTCTTAAATAGAGCGACTCACGCGCCACCAAGCGGGTCCAATTTTTTTTGAAACATTCGGAAATTGATTAAGTAATACACACGCTAAATTTTAGCCAAATCTGTCCATAATTTGGATTTTCAGTTTTTATTACACCGATCTCAGCTCCATCCAGCGGATTTTTTTTGGGGAAAATATTTCTTTTCATGGTAGTAATACATGTTCCAAATTTCAGCCAAATCGCACCATAAATGCGATTTTTGGAAATATAGCGACCCACGCGCCACCTATCGGATTTTTGTTTTCATAATATTGCATTGTCATCGCGATCTGAACTGTGGTAAAAATTTCAAGACCCTGGCACAACAGGAAGTTAGTTTAAAATCGCATGCAAAAATCCGGGCACAAGAACGACGAAAGCGACCTAATAAAAACATTTTAATAAAAATACAGCAGTCCAAACGAAACCTCTGGACCTCCACTTTCGTTTGATACCCATATTGTTAGGAAATTTTAAGGTATTTGCCCTCACATTTTGACAATAACTCAGTTATCGATAAATTTATCGAAATATGTCGATGTCCAAGTGAAACCTGGGACCTTCACCTTTCGTTTGATACCCATATTGTAGGGAATTTTTTAGGTTTTTGGGCAACCACATTTTGACCGATAACTCAGTTATCGATAAATTTATCGAAATATATCGATGTCCAAATGAAACCTGGGGCCTTCACCTTTCGTTTGATACACATATTGCAGGGAAATTTTAAAGTTTTCGGGCAACCACATTTTGACCGATAACTCAGTTATCGATAAATTTATCGAAATATATCGATGTCCAAATGAAACCTGGGGCCTTCACCTTTCGTTTGATACCCATATTGTAGGGAATGTTTTAGGTTTTTGTGCAATCATATTTTGACCTATAACTCAGTTATCGATAAATTTATCGAAATATATCGTAGTCCAAATGAAACCTGGGGCCTTCCCCTTTCGTTTGATACCCATATTGTAGGGAAATTTTAAGGCTTTCGGGCAACCACATTTTGACCGATAACTCAGTTATCGATAAATTTATCGAAATATATCGAAGTCCAAATGAGACGTGGGGCCTTCCCCTTTCGTTTGATACCCATATTGTAGGGAAATTTTAAGGCTTTCGGGCAACCACATTTTGACCGATAACTCAGTTATCGATAAATTTATCGAAATATGTCGATGTCCAAATGAGACGTGGGGCCTTCACCTTTCGTTTGATACCCATATTTTAGGGATATTTTACGGTTTTTGGGCCACTGGGGCTTAGACCGAACGACAGTCACATACACTGAGAGAAATGCATTGAATGTTGTGACAAGATCGCTATTGATAGCGAAGAGGTTGATGCAATATTCATTCAGAATGAGCGAGTTATCAAATATTATTTGCTCCCAATAAAAAGTAAAATGACATGTCAACCATTTCTATATGATGTACTATTTTCTATATTTATGGATAGAATGCTAATATATTTGAACGGTACGTCAATATCTATGGTCGTGATATGAATTTCTATTGTCGGTATATCCATATCCATATTTACTGCATAGTAATAATGGTAGAGACAGCGCATTAATATATATTGGCGAAATATAAATTTTTCTGGGACGCATAATCATAATAGTTCAACAATTTTTACTATAGATTTCCTAACAATATTACAACTTGTTGGAGCGTTTTTTTAAATTCAAAATTTTTTGAATTTCTTATGATTGAACATTTTTCTAAAAATTTTATAATATGCCGTAGCCGAATGGTAGAATACTGGGCTAACGTGCCAGAGGAGCAGGGGTCGAATCTTACTGAAACCAGTTGTCAAATTATATAAAATTTGTTTTTTTTAAACTATTTAGAATTTATCAATAGTTTATATGGATACCATTTCAATAGTGATTTATCAAAAAAGAATTGATGAAACATCCATATTCATTGATGGGACAGGATTATCAATTTTTATTTAATGTGATATCAATAATTATGGATGTTCCATCCATAGATTTCCCTCCGTGTACATACAAGCAAGCAAACAAACAAACAAACAAACAAGCAAACATACAAGTGAACCTATTAAAAGCGTGGTAAAAATACGCGTTGGGCAGGACTACACCTCGTTACAACAACAAAAACAACAACCTACGGCCTTGGTTCTCAAACAAAAACAGTAATAAGTAGCTGCTAGATGAACAGCAAACTTTCGATCAACACGACCATCCAGATAAACGTTTTTTTACTTTTAAAATTGAGTTTCGGAAAGAAGGTGCAAAAAACTTATAAATCATTATACTCCAGGAAAATTAGACATTAACTTTGCATTTCATATAGGCAGCAATTTTTTTTTGCATTTGATAGAGGGCATAACCGTGACCTTAAAACCGAGTTTTCGGGACTGGCGGGCGTGTCCCGCGGTCGCTATAGTGAAAATAAGCGGATTTTCGATTTTTGAATATATCTCTTAAACCGAAAGAAATAATTAAATTGTGTTAATGCATTTACTTAGGTAATAAAGCCGTCTACAACTCACCAATACAAACCTTTTTTGCCACTTTTATATTTACAAAGTTATGCGCAAAAATAACCTAAAAATTTTGCGATGCATTTCTTCAAAATGCAATAACTTTTTTTTTTATTGATATTTGGAAAAAAACTGTTCAGTAGTTTTTTGAAGTGCTATTTCTTATAAACATTTTGGCATATATATATTGATGGTTATCTGTTATAATTCAGGGTGATTTAGAAGTTCAAAGTGGTACAGCAAAAAAAAAAATTGTTTCTAGTGTTTATGTAGTATTTGGGATTTTATTTTGTTGTTGTTATTTGCACTCCTGCGTTCAGTAGCAATGCTGAGACTGATTGTAACCCCAGAAATACTGCTAGTGGACCATTTTAAGCCGATTTCAATAACGAATTGTACGAACCCTTTCCACACTACTTTGAGGTAGAGTAGTAACTGCTTTTTAGTTTTGGCCACTCAAATTATTATAGTTGGCTCTGCCGAATGTTTCATTCGATAGTGTTAAATACACTTACGGTAGCTATAGATCCTTTGCTGATATTTCAGCGAATATGTGCATCCCAGGAATCAATAGATAATGTGAAAAAATATTTTGAGTATGAGCTAGCACCCTTTCCATTAGCCCTATTTTCAGAAAAAGGTATGCGAAAGAGTACCAAGTCCACGTTATTCAAAGCGTTTTTACCTGTGGATACAACACTAAGTTTGGGAGTAAATAACGTATTTATTATTGACGGAGGTTATCTTATACACACTGTTATATGGGATCGTAATGTATCATTCAAAATTATTTGTGAAAAGTATTCACAATATATCAAACATCATTTCGGTACCAATGTGATTATTATATTTGATGGATATTCGGATAATCCAAACGCTGCTGATACTAAATCGTGGGAACGTTTAAGAAGGTCAAAAAATGATTACTCAACTGACATAATATGCAACATTAATACCATTCCACCGATATCTCAAGAAAAATTTTTCGGTAATGAAAATAATAAAAAATCCTTTATCGATCTTTTAAAGAGTGAATTACAACAATCATGCCACAAAATAGTCCAGGCTGACAATGACGCAGATCGTTTAATCGTTACAACTGCAATTCAAGAGTCCTTCCTTTTTGATTCTGTCACCATTGTTGCTGAAGATATAGATATACTTGAGCTAATGACTACTTTGGCATCTGATAGAAGTAATATTTTTTTAAAAAAGCGAAAAAAACGACGTACAGTGGAAAAATATATTCAAGCTCCAGTTTCAAATATGAAGAAATCTTACAAAAAAACTTACTGTTTCTCCATGCTTTTTCTGGCTGCGATACAACTTCAGCGACTTACAATATAGGTACACGGAGGGAAATCTATGGATGGAACATCCATAATTATTGATATCACATTAAATACAAATTGATATTTCTGTCCCATCAATGAATATGGATGTTTCATCAATGTTTTTTTGATAAATCACTATTGAAATGGTATCCATATAAACTATTGATAAATTCTAAATAGTTTAAAAAAACAAAATTTTATATAATTTGACATCTGGTTTCAGTGGGACTCGAACCATGCTTCTCTGGCACGTTAACCCAGTATTCTACCATTCGGCTACGGCATATTATACAATTTTTAGAAAAATGTTCAATCATAAGAAATTCAAAAAATTTTGAATTTAAAAAAACCGCTCCAACAAGTTGTAATATTGTTAGAAAATCCATAGTAAAAATTGTTGAACTATTATGATTATGCGTCCCAGAAAAATTTACATTTCGCCCATATATGTATATTAATACGCTGTCTCTACCATTATTACTATGTAGTAAATAGGGATATGGATATACCGACAATAGAAATTCATATCACGACCATAGATATTGACATGCCGTTCAAATATATTAGTATTCTATCCATAAATATAAAAAAAAGTACATCATATCGAAATAGTTGACATGTCATTTTACTTTTAATTGGGAGCAAATAATATTTGATAACTCGCTCATTCTGAATGAATATTGCATCAAACTCGTCGCTATCAATAGTGATATTGTCACAACATTCAATGCATTTCTCTCAGTGTAAAATCAAATTTCTCACAACATTTCAAAAATATCCTGAGCTAGCATCTGGCGCGCAATTATTTCTTAAGGAGCACCAGAGCAGTTAAGTTCAATTGGCGAACGCTTTTTTATTGCTTTATATTGTGGGAACAATTCGGAAGAGTCCATTGATGTGCTGCGTTACAAATTATTCACAAAATCGGTTGTAAAAACAAAATTTAATTTATCCTCGCTTCCTCCAAAAAGAGATGCAATTCATCAGCATTCCATGTTTAGTGTTTATCACTAAATTCAAAGTTGGCTTGGACATTTCAAAAACCCTGAATCGTGGGGCTGAAAGAAGACGGCACGAACATTTATGCCGATAATGTGTACCAAGCCTGCTGCCCCTCCAGAGTTATTAAAATTAAAATTTTGCAGGTGCAAAACAAAGTGTGGGAAGGCATGTGGATGCCGCAAAGCTGGTTTAAAATGCTCTTCAGCTTGCCAACATTGCAGCTATCACAAGATACATACTAGTGAATCACCAACAAATGATGAAATTTTTACTGATAATTTTGAACAAATACCACTAGAAACTGATATCCCACCTGTACCGTCTTTGTTGTTGTTGTAGCGAGGTGTAGCCCTGCCTAAATGTCAGACAGGGTCACCCCGAGTGTATTGCTCTTGGCCGGGTCGATATAACAAAACGGCCCGGGTCGTTTCGGCACGATGGGTACAGCACAAGTACTGGTACCGTTCTCGTAGCACCGGCAATACAAGAAACTAGCCGTGTAGGCTATGTAGGTCATTTTGCGTTACCCAGGGTGCACCAACTGGGAGGCGACCTACTTTTACACCCGTCTGTACCGTCTAAAAAGGCTAAGCTCAACTGAAGTTTATGTACATGTATTTTTGATTAATGTTGCAGCAACCTAGGTGCACACCTTTACGTCAAATAACAATTCGTGGATTAGGCCTACAGGGGACACCACGTTAAAAAAACGCGCTGACGACTCTACCTCAAGGTAGTGTGGAAATGATTCGGCTTAAAATGGTCCACTAGCAGTATTTCTGGGGTTATAATCAGTCTCAGCATTGCCACACGGCTAAAAAAATGAACCTAAATTTTAAACCCGTATAAAGTTTAATCAATTTTTCAAACCTTTTTGTACAATATTTCAAACCGTCCAAATGCCTACAAAGATTTTCAATTTCTTTTGGTTTCGATTTAAAATCTAAATGAAAAAGCAGTCTAAATTTTTTATTTTTGTTTTGTTTGAATAAATTGAATTTTGCCCACAAGATTTTCATGTGCGTCATAGCTCAGCGGTAGAGCAGTCGGCTGTGACTCCTGAGCGTTTTCGTTTGAATCCTGCCAGCTGCCACATTTTTTTAGTTTTATTTTATTCTTAAAACTTTTCAGTCTAAAATGTAAACTTTTGTGTTTGAACATTCAAATTTATTTTTGAAAGCTTATTCAAGATTGAATTTTGCCAACAGCATTTATGTGTGCGATGTAGCTCAGTGGTAGAGCAGACGGGCATGATGCGGGGAGTCTTGGTTCGAATTCCCGCCAACGGATAAAAAATTTATTTTATCTTTAAAAAATTGTTAAAACATTTCTTGTTTATAATTGAAACCCGATTCATTTAGCCAATTTTCATGAAAACTGGTCTATATTGAATTTGAATCCAAATTTGGTTTGGTCATATATGTAGTCCAAAAAAGTTTAAAATTTAGGTTCAAATTTTTAGCTGTGCACTGAACGCAGGAGTGCAAATAACAACAACAAAATAAAATCCCAAATACTACATAAACACTAGAAAAAAATTTTTTTTTTTTGCTGTACCACTTTGAACTTCTAAATCAATATATATATATGCCAAAATGTTTATAAGAAATAGCACTTCAAAAAACTACTAAACATTTTTTTTCCAAATAACAATAAAAAAAAAGTTATTGCATTTTGAAGAAATGCATCGCAAAATTTTTAGGTTATTTTTGCTCATAACTTTGCAAATATAAAAGTGGCAAAAAAGGTTTGTATGGGTGAGTTGTAGACGGCTTTATTACCTAAGTAAATGCATTAACACAATTTTATTATTTCTTCCGGTTTAGGAGATATATTCAAAAATCGAAAATCCGCTTATTTTCGCTATAGCGGCCGCGGGACACGCCTCCCAATCCCGAAAACTCGGTTTTAAGGTCACGGTTGTGCTCTCTATCGAATGCAAAAAGAAAAATCGCTGCCTATATGAAATGCAAAGTTGACTCAATTTTTTTTCTAATTTTCCTGGAGTATTAGTACTGTACTAAAGTCTTTTTCAGCACTTAGCATTCCGAATAGCGTTATCGTTTTAATGTTCCCTGATTTAGGATAGTCATAGAGACAGGAAATTGTCCCCCAAAAACGCATAACCAATTTCATCACCGTGCTATTATAAGTCTATCTTAAAGACAACAATTTATAAGAAATACATAATTTTTTATAAAAAACTGGTTCAATTATACCAGGTTAGTGTTTCGGCTAGGAGGTGGTTCTGATTAAAACAGTCCAAATAGTTTTGTGATCATTAGGGATCAGTTTTATATCCTACATATATTTGAAAAGTAACATTAAAGGATTTATAAGTACATATGTGAAAATTTGATCTTACATTTTTGTCTGCCTCCTACTCGCTCGCCGCCAAAATTATATCTACCATGAATTTGCAAAATTAATGTCAATTTACCGAGCGAGGGAGATTTCAATGTTGCCAGATGGGCCAAATCATAAATTCTCTTTTACATTTCATTTTCGTTAAGAACAAGGTTATACAAAGAACATTGAAAAAGGCAACAGTGTTGTACATGAAAAAATAACTGCGTAAACATAAATAAAACATTATGGATTCTCGCCAACATCCCGACCACCGTGAATCTGGTCAGATTCACCAACATCTAGTCTGGCGAGCACGCACGCCGGTCGCCTGAACACTCCCACCTTCGTTCGCACCTCCGCCACTCTGACTTGGTTGTCCTTGCCTGGGTATACTCCAATGATTCGCCCCAATGGCCACTTGGAGCGATGTGTGTTGCTGTCACACAGCAAGACTAAATCTCCAACGCGTAGTGGTTCAACTGGTTGATACCACTTAGTTCGTCGGCACAGATCGGGAAGGTATTCGGCCAACCACCTTTTCCAGAATCGATGTTGTGCTTGCTGCACTCTCCTCCACTGTTTTCTGGAGACTGTGTGCTCCTCCTCTCGCGGATGAGGGGTCTGTTCTGAGTTGGCAGTACCCATAAGAAAATGGTTAGGTGTTAAGGGTTCATCGGTGGGTGCTTCTAAAGGGATATGCGTTAGTGGCCTACTATTCACTAAATTCTCGGCCTCACACAAAAGACTGTATAAACTGTGCTCTGGTAGGTTCTCCTCATACAGCGCATATCCGATGGCCCGTTTAACGCTACGAACCAGGCGTTTCCAGCAGCCACCTACGTGTGGATTCAATGGGCAATTGAATATCCACCATCCATGGCCCATTAGCGGTGGTCGTGGTTGCGCACGATTTCTTTTACAAATATGGCACTCCTTACTTGCACGCTGTACGGCTACTCTGATGCTGGCAATCCAAAACTTTCGACGGATCTCCGCATTAACAGTTTCCTCATTTTGGTGCTTTGCCTTTCGGTGGTAGTTCCTAACAATTAAGTCGGTTACGTGGTGTTGTTTCGGAAGGATGATTGGTCTGCGGCTTTGGAAGGACAAGGCATCCGCGGCATCAATTCTTCCCTTGATACGCATTACCCCGGTCTCATCTACGTACGGCGTCAGCTTTGCCAAACCGCTATTCCGCGGCAATTGCTTTCCTGCACACAATGCCTCGTATTCTTCCGGATATGCGCGCTTCTGCACTGCTCGACAAATTACTCGTTCCGAAGTTCCAAGCTCTCCTACCGTAAGATAGCCACGCTCCCTCATTATCTCATGCTTCTGTCGGCAATTATTGACAAACCGCAACACCCAGGCTATGACTCTCTTCATGCGAGTGAAGCACGAAAATCTTTCCATCATGTCATCGATGCGCCCAATTTGAAATATGTACTTATTGCGAAGTTCTTCGGTGGTTTGCGTCTCGATCGCCACTGTTGGCCACTTGGACTCGTCTTGCATCAGGAAACAAGGTCCACTCACCCAAAAGGACTCACGCCTCCCACTCCGTAAACGCGTCGCAAAATCGGCTGGATTCGCCTTGCTCGGCACCCATCTCCAATCTGTTACTTGACTGACAGCTAAAATTTCATTTACTCTGTGTGCAACGTATGGTTTATATTGTCTATGGTCGGACGAGATCCACGCCCAGTGTGGTCTTGGAGTCACTCCACATTACTGTCCTTACAGGTTCAATATCGTGATTCGCAAGGATGGTTCACAGCTAAAAATTTGAACCTAAATTTTAAACTTTTTTGGACTACATATATGACCAAACCAAATTTGGATTCAAATTCAATATAGACCAGTTTTCATGAAAATTGGCTAAATGAATCGGGTTTCAAATATAAACAAGAAATGTTTTAACAATTTTTTAAAGATAAAATAAATTTTTTATCCGTTGGCGGGAATTCGAACCAAGACTCCCCGCATCATGCCCGTCTGCTCTACCACTGAGCTACATCGCACACATAAATGCTGTTGGCAAAATTCAATCTTGAATAAGCTTTCAAAATAAATTTGAAACAAAAGTTTACATTTTAGACTGAAAAGTTTTAAGAATAAAATAAAACTAAAAAAATGTGGCAGCTGGCAGGATTCAAACGAAAACGCTCAGGAGTCACAGCCGACTGCTCTACCGCTGAGCTATGACGCACATGAAAATCTTGTGGGCAAAATTCAATTTATTCAAACAAAACAAAAATAAAAAATTTAGACTGCTTTTTCATTTAGATTTTAAATCGAAACCAAAAGAAATTGAAAATCTTTGTAGGCATTTGGACGGTTTGAAATATTGTACAAAAAGGTTTGAAAAATTGATTAAACTTTATACGGGTTTAAAATTTAGGTTCATTTTTTTAGCCGTGTTGTACGGAGTCGCGTGGCCAAGACAGCGGCTTGTAGCTCTAGACGCGGTACCGTGGTCAGCTTCAGCGGCGCAGACTTTGCCTTACCCATTACGAATGCTAAGCGTATTTGACCATGGCCACTGTTGACCCTCCAGTATGCCACGGCTTCATAGGCCGACTCGCTGGCATCGGCAAACACGTGCAGCTCCACAGGTGATTTAAACAGATTGACATCGTAACATCGCGGCATTTTCAGCGTTTGAATGTCCTTCAGCATATTCAGCCACTTCCGCCACATCTCGTAAGGCTCGTCCGGTATTCCGTCATCCTAGCCCACTTTCTCTCGCCACACCTTCTGCAGTATCAACTTCGCCACTATGGAATATTCCGCCGCTAAACCAAATGGGTCAAATACCGACATTGTTATGCTCAACGCTTCCCGTTTGGTTGGCCTTCTGGCGCCTGTCATCAATCCTTTATTGATCTTGCCGAATGATAACGCGAATTTCAGCTCATCGTTCACCGTGTCCCAAAACATTCCGAGCACTCTCTGAAAGGTACCCTCGGCAGATCTATCAAGATTTACTGAAGTCTGCGTCATTTCTCCGTCATTAAACAGTCCGGATAACCGTTGGTTGTTCGACACGAACCGCTTAAGTTCAAAACCGCCTTGTTTGTGCACCCAAACTACCTCCTTGGTCACTCGCTCAGCCTCTTCTGGGGTGGAGAAACAGTGAACATAATCGTCCACATAGTGGTTATGGATGATAGCATCTGTTGCCTCGGGAAACATTGTGTCAAATTCTCGGGCGTTTTTGTTTTTGACGAACTGCGCTGAGCAGGGTGAACAAGTCGCGCCAAATGTCATCACTGCCATGATGTAATCTTCTATAGGTGCCTCAGGATTGCTCCTCCAAAGGAACCGCTGCGCTTCTTGATCTTCGCGCCGTACCCGCACCTGATGGAACATCTCTACCACATCTGCGCAAACGCCGACCGCCCTTTGCCTGAATTTCATCAGCACCGTCGTTAATGACTGACCCAAGTCTGGTCCACTTAGCAATACCGAGTTCAGGGATATGCCATCAGTTTCTGCTGCAGCATCGAAAACCACTCGTAACTTCTCCGGTTTGTTAAAGTTGCGCACTCCAAAGTGCGGTAAATACCAGGTTCGATCGCATCGCTGCCGCGCTTCCGCGTCACTTAACCGCCTTACGTACCCCTTTTTTATGTATTCGTCGATGATGTGAGTATACTGTTCTCGCAAGCCTGCTTCGTGATCAAACTTCCGCTCCAGGATCATGAACCGCTTTTCTGCCATACCTCTAATATCCGGGAGTACCACAGCATTGTCCTTCCAAAGTAGCCCGGTTTCAAACCGCTGGCCTATTCTAACAGTTGTTGTATGTAGCAAGGTCTTAGCTCTCTCTTCCGCCGCGCTCTCTACATGAGTATGCGCTCCACACACTGACATATTTTCATTAACGATAAAATCTTCAACCAGTTGCTCAAGCTTCGATTCGCGGCCTTTACATACAAACAAGGAACGCAATTTTTCTTTTGAGGATTGCCCTTCAGTTGCCCCATAAAGCACCCAACCAAGCTTCGTCAGCACCACTGTTGGTCCACGCTTCCCATCCGCAATGACTCGCTTTGCTACGCCTAAGTGTGCGTTGTCTAAACCTATTAATATCTCCGGTACCGCTGAATCATAATTAGCTACACAGCTAAAAATTTGAACCTAAATTTTAAACTTTTTTGGACTACATATATGACCAAACCAAATTTGGATTCATTTTCAATATAGACCAGTTTTCATGAAAATTGGCTAAATGAATCGGGTTTCAATTATAAACAAGAAATGTTTTAACAATTTTTTAAAGATAAAATAAATTTTTTGTCCGTTAGCGAGAATTCGAACCAAGACTCCCCGCATCATGCCCGTCTGCTCTACCACTGAGCTACATCGCACACATAAATGTTGTTGGCAAAATTCAATCTTGAATAAGCTTTCAAAAATAAATTTGAATGTTCAAACACAAAAGTTTACATTTTAGACCGAAAAGTTTTAAGAATAAAATAAAACTAAAAAAATGTGGCAGCTGGCAGGATTCAAACGAAAACGCTCAGGAGTCACAGCCGACTGCTCTACCGCTGAGCTATGACGCACATGAAAATCTTGTGGGCAAAATTCAATTATATTCAAACAAAACAAAAATAAAAAATTTAGACTGCTTTTTCATTTAGATTTTAAATCGAAACCAAAAGAAATTGAAAATCTTTGTAGGTATTTGGACGGTTTGAAATATTGTACAAAAAGGTTTGAAAAATTGATTAAACTTTATACGGGTTTAAAATTTAGGTTCATTTTTTTAGCCGTGTATAGGGAGCTTATTGGAGAATCGATGCTTCCAACTAATTTCTGCCACGTTCACTGTTTGCTTCGGTAGTTGCGTTGACGTTTTTCATGCAGAATCGTCTGCTATTCGCATCTAAACCCGATATTTGTAAATTGCTACACAGCTAAAAATTTGAACCTAAATTTTAAACTTTTTTGGACTACATATATGACCAAACCAAATTTGGATTCAATTTCAATATAGACCAGTTTTCATGAAAATTGGCTAAATGAATCAGGTTTCAATTATAAACAAGAAATGTTTTAACAATTTTTTAAAGATAAAATAAATTTTTTGTCCGTTGGCGGGAATTCGAACCAAGACTCCCCGCATCATGCCCGTCTGCTCTACCACTGAGCTACATCGCACACATAAATGTTGTTGGCAAAATTCAATCTTGAATAAGCTTTCAAAAATAAATTTGAATGTTCAAATACAAAAGTTTACATTTTAGACCGAAAAGTTTTAAGAATAAAATAAAACTAAAAAAATGTGGCAGCTGGCAGGATTCAAACGAAAACGCTCAGGAGTCACAGCCGACTGCTCTACCGCTGAGCTATGACGCACATGAAAATCTTGTGGGCAAAATTCAATTATATTCAAACAAAACAAAAATAAAAAAATTTAGACTGCTGTTTCATTTAGATTTTAAATCGAAACCAAAAGAAATTTAAAATCTTTGTAGGTATTTGGACGGTTTGAAATATTGTACAAAAAGGTTTGAACAATTGAATAAACTTTATACGGGTTTAAAATTTAGGTTCATTTTTTTAGCCGTGTAGATAAAACTGTTTGAGGTATTTGGACGGTTTGAAATATTGTACAAAAAGGTTTGAACAATTGATTAAACTTTATACGGGTTTAAAATTTAGGTTCATTTTTTTAGCCGTGTAGATAAAACTGTTTGAGTTACTGAATTATTTCCAAACCATTGTAAAGTGAGTTTCTCCTTTTTGCCGTCCAATGCAAGCTGATTTGCTAGCCTCTTATTCATCAGCGTGACTGCTGAGCCTTCATCTACAAATGCATAGCTTACTATCTCCCGCCCGTTCGCATATAACCTGACGGGTAAGATTTTAAAAAGAAAGTTTACATTTTCTTGCTGTGGAACCGCGTTAGTAAACACTGGTTGCCCTGACGTTTCTTGCCTCTGAGTCACGCTCGTTCTCCGTTCTTCAGCTGCATGTAACAACCCGTGGACCTTCTTCGCGCAGTTCACTGCAGCACATGTATGTCCCTTACTACACCTGTTGCTCCTGTGTCCACCTAGCAAACAATTAAAGCAAAGCCTTTTCTGCCGAACTACGCTCCATCTCGACTCGACATCCATTTCCTTGAAACGCCTGCAGTCCTGTAGCTGATGTACCTCTGCGCATAGCCAGCAGCTCTTATCTTGGTTACTGCTTGCACCAATGTGAAAAACTTCCTTCGCCCTTCATGCTTCTCTTGCGTTGGTTGAGTGTCGTGAGACGAGTTTAAACACGTAGCGTTCGCAACGCGTGCCAGCTCCTGCAACCAATCACTTAATTGGCGGATTGTCGCCCTCGGCGTAATGTTAATGGAATGTCGAGCCCATTCCAATCTTCTTGATGTTGGCAGCTTAAACAATAATTCCTCCATAAGAGTCGGGTTACTTAAATGGTGTTCACAACCGGCCGCTTCTGGAAATGAGGACAAATTCTGCACCTTCGTGGCAAACGGCACCAGCATGTCTAAACGATTTTCAGGTATGGACGAGCAACTTCTAATTCGCATGATCTGGCTTTTAACTAACTGCTCTGGCCTACCAAATCGCTCACCTAACACGTCTACACGGCTAAAAAAATGAACCTAAATTTTAAACCCGTATAAAGTTTAATCAATTTTTCAAACCTTTTTGTACAAAATTTCAAACCGTCCAAATACCTACAAAGATTTTCAATTTTTTTTGGTTTCCATTTAAAATCTAAATGAAAAAGCAGTCTAAATTTTTTATTTTTGTTTTGTTTGAATATAATTGAATTTTGCCCACAAGATTTTCATGTGCGTCATAGCTCAGCGGTAGAGCAGTCGGCTGTGACTCCTGAGCGTTTTCGTTTGAATCCTGCCAGCTGCCACATTTTTTTAGTTTTATTTTATTCTTAAAACTTTTCGGTCTAAAATGTAAACTTTTGTGTTTGAACATTCAAATTTATTTTTGAAAGCTTATTCAAGATTGAATTTTGCCAACAACATTTATGTGTGCGATGTAGCTCAGTGGTAGAGCAGACGGGCATGATGCGGGGAGTCTTGGTTCGAATTCCCGCTAACGGACAAAAAATTTATTTTATCTTTAAAAAATTGTTAAAACATTTCTTGTTTATAATTGAAACCCGATTCATTTAGCCAATTTTCATGAAAACTGGTCTATATTGAATCTGAATCCAAATTTGGTTTGGTCATATATGTAGTCCAAAAAAGTTTAAAATTTAGGTTAAAATTTTTAGCTGTGTATAACTCGGGGTACGTTGTTACTGTGAATGAGTAGACATTCAACTACCTCGCGCGCCTTTCCCTTGATGGCTTTCTGAAGTCGTAGCATGTTCTGCCGCTCATTGTACCCATACTCTTGCGTTGTCATGATGAACGTTTCCCGGAACATTGGCCAATCCTCTGGCCTGCCATCAAATTCTGGCAAATCGTACAACTTTTTAATTGCTCCCTGGCTAGAGGAATTGCTTAGGACTCGGTTTAAATTGGCCAAGGTTCCGGCAATGGATTCATTTTCAAGTGTAGTTTCAACTCCCCCTGATATTGAATTATTATCGCCTAAACGTGTACCCTGCGAAGCATTGTTTGACGTGGCTGTCAGTCGTGCCACCACATTTTGTAATTCGGTCATTTGCCTCATCATAGCGCTAATTTGAGCCTCGATTGGTGCATGTTGTTGTCGCGCACCTACATTTTGCTCTTGTACTGTAACGTTTAAATCGTCGCCGTCGCCATCTTCTTCAAGCCGATGAGTACTCGACCCCGAACGCGTTAACGGCATTTTTACCAATCGCCCTTTCACAATAATTTGTTGCTATAATAGTCAGAAGCTTTTCCGACCACCGTTTTTATGCCCTACACCGACTCACCCTACACTACCAAACCAAATTCAAGTACTCACCCCTTCTTCTCCTGTGTCTCTATCTCGCCCTGGAGTGTGGTAGCAGCTTACTTGACGTCCGAGCCGATGTACAATCTAATAAAAATGTGGTTGATGAAAACTCCTTTGTTCTAAAAATTGACCGGCAAATGCAACTATCTTGGCGCTACAGCTATATGTACGCAACTAGCGGGGTCCCCACAATACGAAAATTAAAGTTGTGTATTCTCACGTTGCGTTGTTTGCAAATTTACTCAATTAAGGTATATAATGACGAAGCTCGTAGAGTCATCTATTTTTGATGTATTGCGACACGTGGGAGCATCCGCTAACCGGTGCAATGAAAATTTTAACTTATGAGTGCACTTTGTGCACTAGCACTAGCGCTCCAATGTAAAAAATGATATAAAAGATGTTGCGGCTAGGAGGTGGTTCTGATTAAAACAGTCCAAATAGTTTTGTGATCATTAGGGATCAGTTTTATATCCTACATATATTTGAAAAGTAACATTAAAGGATTTATAAGTACATATGTGAAAATTTGATCTTACATTTTTGTCTGCCTCCTACTCGCTCGCCGCCAAAATTATATCTACCATGAATTTGCAAAATTAATGTCAATTTACCGAGCGAGGGAGATTTCAATGTTGCCAGATGGGCCAAATCATAAATTCTCTTTTACATTTCATTTTCGTTAAGAACAAGGTTAGACAAAGAACATTGAAAAAGACAACAGTGTTGTACATGAAAAAATAACTGCGTAAACATAAATAAAACATTATGGATTCTCGCCAACAGTTAGCTTTTCGATGATTCTGTCAGTTGTGGCCATCTTGCTCTCTGAAAAATTGTCACTCACATTCTGGGTAGCCTTTTAGCAAAATCATGTAAAAAAAGTAGTTAGAAAATTAGTTTAAAATAGTAGTAGTTAGAAAAATAGTAGAGGTTGGCTTTTGGAAAATTGTTGAATTTATCATTAATAACTGACTTTAAGATTTTTCTTCTATGATAAGAGTATGTTATTTTCATTCTTAATCATCAGCCAAGTGTGCATGAAAGAGTTGGAGGTAAATTTATTGGAACTGGTTAAATTTGGTTAGTAAAATGGTAATACTATCCCTTTGGCACACTTTTTCCGATAGTATTTATGGCCTGAAAACCTTTCAAGGAACTTTTAGTAAAAATTTAGGTTAATACTGCTTTACATGAGTCGATGTCCTATTCGATTTGACGTTCGATTGTACTCAACCATCAAATACAAGTTGTCGATCGGTCGAATTACTATTAACACGGTGGAGCGAAAAAAAATCGATCAGGAAATCGACACTTATTTTGAGCCTATAATACTAGAAAACGGCTAGTCGGAGAAAATTTTAGGCTTGAAGGGATTCCTAATTCTTACTCTTAAATGAGGTAAAGTCTGTGAAATCTAAACTAGCGATGATTGACATCTAGAATTTAATGTTAAGATCTGTAATTTTTTCTGAAAAATAAAATCAATATAATTTTTGAAAAAAAAAAAAACTTTTTTTTGGCCCGTCGAATGTGTTAGTTTACTTTGCAATTTTTTATTTGCATTACAATTTATATCCTCCTTTTTCGATTTTTCTACTACCATTTCCTTGACTAAAGAAAAAAAACATTCCTACTTTTTTAATCGCAAACGAAACCCGTACACATTTTCATATTGGGATTGTCAATAATAAACGTCGAGGGAAGAGCAAACCTTCTTATAATTGAACCATGTACTGACACATTTTATATTGCTTAAAATGTCATAATAAAATAAAAAGAGAGAACGGTTGTACCTATAGTAAGGGGGGTGTACCACATTATCCCCAAAAACAAAACCCCCAAAACAAAATCCCCAAAATCAAAATCTCCAAAATCAAAATCCCCAAAGCGAAATCTCCATTTTATGTGTCAAATAAATTCAAATTAGGTTGAAAATCGCGGCGATTTGAAACCTAATTTGAATTTGCAAATGGGTATTGAACTATTGGGTCTGCAGGTAATGAATTGGGTATTTTGCCATTGAAACTAATACGCAGCAGTAGCTAAGTCGACAGAGTCTTCGTTTACCATGCAACTGGCGTGAGTTCAATGATCTATGCTCAATATTTTTTGAACTTTTACATATATAATTTGTTTTAAATTTGTATTTAATAAATTAAGCAGTTTTTTGTTTTACAACTGTATTCTGTATCTCAGTCCCATCTCAAACCACTTTTGAGATATTTCCTTATTCGTATGACACTACGTTCTTTGTTTGTATATTTCATAGAAAAAAAAGTCACAACAAAAATTTACAAAGAATGCAAAAATACATCAAAATAAACATTTGAAATAACAATAATTCCCACACAGCAAATTTTGGTAGAGAGCTTGGGTTCGACGTCAAAAAGAAAACATCATTCCCCATTGATCCCATATGTGTTAAAAAAGTTATTCGGAGTGAAAGGTCGAATTTTTTTGGACTTTTCTTGAAAACTGTTAGTTTTTTCGAAAAATGACTTGAAATCAAGTTTTAAACCTGGAAATTCTATACAAATATCGTCCTTCATTTTTCTCTAAGAGTTACCAGTTCTGAAATATCATCATCAAAAATTAAAATTAGCTCTGGAAATTATAAGAAAATATCTGCCACGAATGGACTTTTAAGGATTTTTCTCGAAAACTTTAGTATGCAGAGAAACATTTTCTTTTACCGTTTTCTTGTCACGAAGTTTCCCATGTTGTAAACCAAAAGATCCCACAGAGCCATTTTTTTTGTCAGGAGCTTAGGTTCGCCCCAAGGAAGAAAACGGAAAAATTCGTATCGATCCGCGTTGTGCGAAAAAAGTTATTTATGGCGAAAGTCAAGAAAAAGAGTTTTTTTTTATTTTTCTCGACTTTTTACCCCGAATAACTTCTTTAGATGGTTTATTTAAAACATGGGGATTTTACTTATGTTTGGGAATTTTATTTTGGGGATTTTGGATTTGGGGTTTTTTATTTTGGGGATTTCGATTTTGGGGATAATTTTTTTGGGGATTTTTTAAAACCTGGGTATTTTGTATTGGGGATTTTGTTTTTGGAGATTTAGTGGCCCTCCATAGTAAGGGGATTAATCAAACCTTATAAGTTTACGAAATGCGTAAGTTTATACATATAGCAGCTCAGTTAGATGAACGCCCTAGATAAATTTATGTGTACTTCATGTCAAAAAAAAATTTTTATTTCGAAATTCTTATTAAAAAAGTAATTTTCGGCAAATTTTCAGCATATTCTTCTATTTTTATCCAGTGTGCATTGAATGCATTAAAAAATGACATGTCGAATGTCGTCATTGCATTTAATAAATTTACGCACTCTTTTACACACCAGAATCGACGCGGAAGTTTATCAAGTTTGGTTAAACTGCGTTCCATACAAATTTTGACAGTTCATTTACACACTTGATAAATTTATAAGTTTACACGCTTTATAAGGTGTTTTTAAGACTTGATGAGTCCCCCTAGTATTTACATATATCATGGTAGTTTCAGAATCTAGATAAATCAAACAAAGTTATTTTAGAACAAATATTACAGAATGTTATCTGAAGTTTAGGGAAATCCCGGAGATTATATACATACATATATTGGGACTCACATTGCTTCCACTCGAACCGTTTGCTTTAGTAGTTGACCTATTTTTGAAACTTTAACAAACTCAATAGATAAGTTATTATCGCACGAGACTATTCGCAGAAAAACACATAATATTGAATTATGTCTACAGAAATTAAAGAAGGAAATATGTGTTAGATAAACTTGGGAATAAGTGTTGCGATTAGACAAGCATAGTTCAACCCAATGCCAGTTTCAGAAAAGAAAACCCGTTTTTACGATTTTAATTAATACCTAAAAATTTGGCAAGATTATCTTAACTGTTTTAAGGATGAGTTGGAATTAAGATTCAAAGCTTCGACTTCAATCACTCTTAGTATTCTGATTCATATTTCGATGAACCGAGACGGGTAGGATTTTACATCTCATGCAGATTAAAAAGTTCTCAGTTGACGCGAATGTGTAGGTCAATCCATAGTACATTTTCCCATTTATGAACTGGAGCTGTGGCTGATAATTCCTCGACGTGATTCATTTTTAAGTGTTCGGCCTACTACACCAAGTCGTGTCATATAAATGCCCGGCAAAACCCACCATCAAAAATTATTTAGAAAAATAATTTTTTTAAACGGAGTCGCCCCTCGGCAGTAGTAGAAGCTTCTCAGCAAAAACTCATTTGCTTTGCAAGTGCCATTCGGGGTCGGCAAAAAACTGTAGATCCCGCCAACTTGTAAGAAAAAAATCAAAGCAGCACACTACAAGTTGCAGGAGGAGCTCAATCTCTTTACAGGTTATGATAACCTGTTGGTATATCGCCGCCATTCGTTTTTTTTCTTTAGGTTTTTAGATTCATTTAAAAGTAATAACTACATGCTGTAGATTTTATGCCATTTCTGTGATAAAAGTGCAAATATGTTCATTGGGCATACATTTTACCTTTTATCTACTGTCTTCTGCATTTGCCAACTTTTCTATAAAAACCTATCGACTTGCTGTCGATCAAAGTAGTAGCAAAAAGTTATAAACCATTTGCGCAACGCTAATCCGAAAATGAAGACTAGTGAGTTATGCACATTTGGATTCAGTTTGATATTTTATAAATATAAAAAATAAATAAATTTATAATTTCCCTTATATTTATATAAAAACAGTTCTCTTTGCCGTTCTGTGCTGCCTGTTCCAGCCGAACTACCTCTGCTTTGCTAATGAGATATACTGTGATCCTGATAGCGATGGTAAACCCAGTTGTCCGATGAATTCTAAAGGCGAGACATATCGCAATTTTTGGGACCCTACACGTTACTGGGTGTGCAATGGTCCTGGAGAACCTATATCGAAACGTTGCCCCAGCAATACAGGATACAGTGGCATTTATAATAAGTGCATATCATGGAACGATTGGCAATGGGTGCCGCCATGTGGTATTGCAATGAATTAAATGGAGATGACGAAACTATTTTGTACTACATATCCTCGCTCCCAACGAAGATTAACACGGTTTGGTTTTCTACGTGGAAAACTAGCACACTTCATTCTCTGCGTGGAAGACTAACACACCTCAGTTTTCTGCGTGGAAGACTAACACACTTCAGTTTTCTGAGTCGAAGACTAACACACTTCAGTTTTCTGCGTTGAAGACTAACACACTTGAGTTTTCTGCGTCGAAGACTAACACACTTCAGTTTTCTGCGTGGAAGACTAACACACTTTAGTTTTCTGCGTCGAAGGCTAACACGGTTCAGTTCTATGAGAACTGTGTTAGTTTTTCCCGCATAAAACTGAAGTGTGTTAGTCTTTGACGCAGAGAACGAAAACTGAAGTGTATTAGTCTTCCACGCAGAAAACTGAACCGTGTTAGTCTTCGACGCAGAGAACAAAGTGTGTCTGCCACGCAGAAAACTGAAGTGTGTTAGTCTTCGACGCAGAAAACTGAAGCGTGTTAGTCTTCCACGCAGAGAACGAAGTCTGCTAGTTTTCCACGCAAACAACGAACCGTGTTAGTCTTCCACGCTAACTGAACCTTGTTGGTCTTCTTTGCAAGCGACGATACATACAACGATTGAACTTTTTACAAACGATACAATTTTTATAAATTTAATGAGCAGAATATAAACTGAAAAATGATAATCGAATGTTGGTTGACATAAAGTGAACTTATAAATTGCTTTAGGAATTTTTTTCATACATTTCAAAATTTTTGGGAATTTGAAATCATGATATAAGGTTTGTTTACTGAACAAAATAAGGCTCAGATCAGGTCAGAGCAGAGCAGAGCAGGGCAGCTGTCAAAATAGAAATAGAGCAACTTTGAGCAACTCAGAGCAGAAATGCCATGAAACACTTGAATCTTTATAGTTTCTATTTATTTGGTTGTTTTGTTTAAATCCTCAAAATTAAAGCAAATACACGCTTACTAAAATGTTGCTTTTTGCAAGCTAGTTTTTTTTTGAAGTTTTCACAAATTTATTTTTGCTTGACTGATAATTGTTCCTCTGCTCTAACTTACTTCACAAAAAAGCTAGAGCAGAAATTTGTGATCTGGATTACTCTAGTTTTGTTTTGAGCATACTCATGAAACAAAAGACAGAGCAACCTAGAGCAAGAAAAGTGTTCATTAAACACAATTTTGTGAAATATCTCAACCTGGCGTAAGCTAGAGCAGCTCAATAAACAAACCTATAAAAATAGGTATTTTTACTATGACATAAACTGTGTTGTCATTCGTATCTTTTGCCAGTTGATGACAGAGCACTGCCACCTGAAGAAATAATTTTTTGGTAATTTTTTTTTTAATTTTGGGGATTTTTTTATATGGGACAAAAACATGGTTTGTAAAGTAAAAATACCTACAGAATAGGATCCATAAAACTGCTTTAAAATTTGTAAATGGTTAAAAAAATATTGCTGCTTCAAAAATGCGTATTAGAAACCATATTTACCTAAAAATAACGTTTAAAAAACCTTTTACGTCGTCCTAATGCGACAAAACCTATAGATTTAAGTGTTGAGAGACTAAGGACCGTTTTCGAAAAGCCGGTTAATGCTAATTGCGATTAATTTGACAGTAACCGTAAAAAATACGCCAATTAAATCCCAGTTTGCGTTAAGCGTTGATTGTGAAATCGGCCCTATGGATATATTCTTACAGCTGTAAACAAAAAAAAGTTCGGATATAACTTACCATCAGGAAAGCACCAAATAATAACACTTAAAATACTTTTTTTTTATTATTTATGTTGTCATTTCTTTCTTTTTTTTGGATACTTTTTCATTTTTCTTTTCATTATGTTTCCTATTCAAATATCTTATTCTGAAATATGTTCTACCCAAAAAACCACTTAGTTATTTTTTCTTCTAAATTTAAAGTTTTTTTTAGCAAGAGACATCAAATTTTGCATATATTCTAGTGAATCGTTTAAATCGTTGTTATTATAGTTAAGAAAAATAGACTTTAAAACTTTAAATTTTGCATAAATTCTTCTGCTATAGGATTTGTCAACTTTCAACTGCGTAGCTGCATTTGTTGAATTTATGCCAAAAAAATGGAATCGGGACCATTGTGCATTCCAGGCATAGAGTTTCATCTGTAAAAATAATAAAACTCGCATTCCAACAAAAATTACACAAAAAACGGTAATCTGCCCAGCAAATGTAAAAACATAACTAACTTCTTGAAACTTTCATTTAATTCTAGGTTGTTCAGGTAAATATCATCTTTTAAGAACAGAAACAAAAATTCATTTGCAAAATTATACATGGGAAATAAGTTTTTAGCTCTCCTGTAAATTACTTATATGTATATGAGCCGTTCAGTACCCAAAGTGACTACCTTCAAGAAATTGCGAAATTCGATGATTTAATTTACATTGTATTTTCAAACTGCCTATACATAGTCCTCTCAAAATAAAATTTGAAATACATAACAATAATTCCCACAGAGCCAAATTTTGGTGGAAAGCTTAGATTCGCCGTCAGAGAGAAAGCTTCACCTCGTAGATCCCATGTGTGCTAAAAAAGTTATTCGGGGTCAAAGGTCAAAGTTGTATCTGTTTTGGACTTTTCCCGAAAACGGTAAGTTTTTTCGAAAAATTTCCTGAGACCAAGTTGTAGGCCTAGAAATTCTCTACAAGTAACCAATTCTGAGATATCGCGATTGTGAAATTAGCTCTGGAAATTATATGAAAATGTATACCACGTATGGACTTTTCAGGATTTTTCTCGAAAACTTTAGTATGCGTAGAAATTTTTTCTTTTACCATTTATTTGTCATGCATAATATCTCCATGCATAATATCAAAAAATACTTGTCCGGTAAATTTAGTTTATCTTGTTGTAAAACAAAAATTCCCACAGAGCCAATTTTATTTGGAGGGAGCTTAGGTTCACCCGCAGGAAGAAAACTGGAAAAGTTTCCATCGATCCTATTTGTGCTAAAAAAGTTATTCAGGAACCTAAGCTCTCTTCCAAAATTTATTTAACTACTCTTTTTATGTCTATTTTGACTTAATCTGGATATAGCTAAAAGCATTTAAGCCCAATAATTTAGTACAAATAAAATCCGGGGGAAAAAATTTCGGAGGAATATTTTGAATTGGCCTGATAAATTGAGAGAATTCATTCACTGGCGAAGGTAAAATTTAAAGTTTAAGGGTGTATTTCTCGACTGTCTGTTAACGTCAGTGTTCAATGTCAATTTAGTAATTTTAACAGCCACTACATTTGCCCTTTATTTTATCAGAAGGATAACTGACCGATAAATTTATAGTGAGCTTGACGGCTAGTTGTGAAAACGATATTAAGATATTAGAACCTGTTAATGGATCTTTGAATTATGTTCAATGATTTGGTACCAATAAGAATTGGTTCGTTAAGGGACTACAGATGATCTCTTTGGGACATAATTTAACTAACATTGAAACAAAATTATTTAGCTTGTTAAGCTTGTTGTTTATACTCAATTTGTCTTAATTAAGTAGAAAAACGATTAAGCAAAAGTTTGATAAATGCAAACCTGTTGCCATTAGTTTACAAAATGATCGTAATCATGGTATATACTATATCTATTTTCTTGAAGCAAATGGCATTTTAAAGTGCTTTTAGCGATTGGTAAGCACGATGATTGCTGAGGCGTTTTAGTTCCAATGACGAAACGCCCTGTGGGAAGGTCTATACTGAAATGATCAGTTTTTGGCCTACAGAAACTTCTCACAAGTCATTTGCAGGTGTAGACATACTTACTATTACATAATAATGTCTACACTTCTGCTTGAAGTACACTTTAGCAGGTATTATCGAACAAGCGACTCATAATTATCGACTACCAACGACTACTGAATAATAGCTAATAAGTAGGCGATAACCGAACTTAAAAAATCGATTTATGTACACAGGGAAAAATAAAGGCTGATTTAACCAAAATGACGACCAATTCCTATCCATTATTCAATCATTGACTTTCAATGCTGTTGATTAAACTGAGATCAATATAATTTTATTTTTAGTTTTTTTAACACCTAAAGGAGTCAAAGTAAACAAAAAATAAAAATTATTTTTTCAGAGTTCTTAAATTGACTTCGGCGAGAATCGAGCTCAGGTGTCTGCCATTATGCCAACGTGTACTTATGCTTATGGAGTGTAATGGAGTGTGGTTGCTGTGCGACCTTGCCAAATCCTGACCCTTGCGTCCTCGTTCGTACACTCTGTGCAACGTGAGCCATCTAGGCTAGCGGCAGAAAGAGAGGGAGCCCCGGTAGGGCCACTCTGACATACTTGGTTTACGGGCTCACCGAGGTCTTTCGCGCAGCGTCTGTTCACCATGAGGTGCGACTGCAAGCGGGCGTCTGTTATGAAGCAAGCGGCTCGCTATATAATTGTGTAAATATTTTCCAAAAACCCCGAAACGGGTTGTTCGCTGGGTTTGGGACCCGCCACGTAAAAAACTGAATTCCAATGAAAACAAATTTATCAAAGCCTCGGATGAGAACCTCCTTTAATGTTGACGACCCGGCAAAACGAATAAGGCATATTGATTTGGATATTAGGGAATGTCCGGACCCTTTCAAGGGACGGCACCGCTGCCCGAGTGGTTGATGTCCTCGTAGGCGCAAAGGCCGACATCACTGCCCTGCAGGAAATGCGATGGACGGGGCTAGGAAAGACGACCACGGGTCCTTGTGACGTATACTATAGTGGCCAGAAACGCGGCAAAGCGCGTGGTGTAGGATTCGTGGTGGGAAAGAGACTTCGCCACCAAGTATTAGCGTTTACTCCTGTGGACGAGCGTCTCGCTGCGATCCGCATCAAGGCGAGGTTTTTCAACATATCATTTATCTGCGCCTATGCGCCGACTGAGGAGACGGGCGACGCAGAGAAGGACTCCTTCTACGATAAACTTGAACAGACTTATGATCGCTGCCCCCAGCATGATATCAAAATCGTGCTCGGCGACTTTAATGCCAAGGTGGGCAAGGAAGGAGTCTTTGGTCCTACAATTGGAAAATTCAGTCTCCACGATATAACATCCCCCAACGGCACTAGGATGGCCATCAGTAGTACCAGGTTCCAGCATAAGCGAATACACCAAGCCACATGGCTGTCCCCTGATCAAAGAACTAGAAACCAGATTGATCATGTCATGATCGACGGCAGACACAGCTCCGCCGTTCTGGACGTGCGTACCCTACGTGGTCCCAACATCGACTCGGACCATTATCTTGTTGCAGCCAAGATACGCACACGCCTCTGTGCAGCGAAGAAAGTGCGCCTTTTCAGAAAAAAGAAACGTGAAGCTGAAAGGCGTGAGTGTCAGGAGCTTGAGATGCTGGCTGACAGGAATGATGCCCGAAAATTCTATGAAAAGATCCGGCGGATGACGGAAGGTTTAAAGACCGGGGCAAGTTCCTGTAAGGACAATAACGGCGACCTGGTAACCGACGTGCAGAATATACTTAAATTATGGAGGGAGCACTTCTCCTCACTGCTAAATTTCGAGGGAGACGTCGAACCCGATACCCCAATCCCTGACGATGGAACAGTCGTCCCACCACCTGACTATGATGAAGTGAGGATAGCTATATCCCGGCTCAAAAACAACAAATCGCCTGGGAAAGACGGACTACCCGCCGAGCTGTTCAAACACGGAGGCGAAGAGCTGGTAAAAAGCATGCATCAGCTCTTATGCAGAATATGGTCAGATGAGTGCATGCCTCCAGATTGGAATTTAAGTGTGCTCTGCCCAATCCACAAGAAAGGCGATCCCGCTAACCCCACCAACCACCGCGGAATCAGTCTTCTTAATATCGCATATAACGTTCATTCTAGCGTATTGTGTGAAAGACTGAAGTCCATCGTAGACAAACTCGTTGGACCATCGACCATATTTTCACGATACACCAAATCCTGGAGAAGACCCATGATAAAAGAATCGACACGCACCATCTCTTTATCGATTATAAAGCCGCTTTTGACAGCGCAAAAAGGAGTTGCCTGTATGCCGCCATGTCTGAATTTAACTTCCCTGCAAAGCTTATACGGCTTTGCCAAATGACGTTGAGCCATTTGAAACCAAACGAGGCTTCAGACAGGGCGACTCCTTTTCGTGCGATTTCTTTAACCTGATGCTGGAGAAGATAATTCGAGCACCAGAGCTAAACCGCAATGGCACAATCTTTTACAAGAGCGTGCAATTGCTGGCGTATGCCGATGATATTGATATCATTGGCCTTAACAGCCGCGCCGTAAGCGCTGCTTTCTCTGGGTTGGATAAGGAAGCGAAAAAAGTGGGTCTTGCGGTGAATGAGGACAAGACGAAGTATCTGCTGTCATCAAAGAAAGAATCGGCGCACCTGCGCCTTGGCAGCCAAGTCACCGTTGATAGCTACAAGTTTGAAACGGTGAGAGACTTCGTCTATTTGGGAACCAGCATTAACACCGAATATAATATCAGTTTAGAAATCAATGGAGTAACAAGTATTACTTTGGACTAAGTAAGCAATTGAGAAGTAAAGTCATCTCTCGACAAACAAAGATCTCGCTCTATAAGTCTCTCATCATACCAGTCCTGATGTACGGCTCGGAATCATGGACAGTTTCAAGAGAATATGAGATGGCCCTTGGAGTATTTTAGAGAAAAGTTCTCCGGAAAATTTATGGTCCTTCCCGTGATGCCAACGGCGAGTATCGAAGGAAATTTAACGAGCGTTACGCAGACCTTGCCATAGTTCAGCGGATTAAGGCTCCGCTGGCTGGGTCATGTTATGCGAATGGACAAAGAAGCACCAGCACAGAAAGCTTTCTTATCGACACCCGAATTCGGCAGCAGAGGAAGGGGGAGATCTCGACTGAGATGGAAACAACAGGTGGAGGATGACTTGAACTCCCTTGGGGTTTCCAATTGGCGTCAGTTATCGCTAAAAAGGAATGACTGTCGTGCTTTGATAGGAAACGGCCAAAATCGCCTATAGGCGGCTAAGCATCATTATGACGTAAGCCAAGATTAGTTAGTACTTATGCTTGCCAGCGTCTAATTTCAGCTTTGAAGGAATTACATCAAGCTCTCTCACGTTGCCTCAGCACACTTGCCATATTACCTTCACCACGGAATTACTTGACTGATGAAAGGAGGTGTCTACCACTACAGCTTTGTTCTACTTCAGTAATGGCCGTACCTTCGCTGTTGTATTAACAGCAAATTCTGTCAGTTTTACCAAATTTTGTTAATTAAAATTTACAGATCTATGACTGTTCAATCAACACTTGAATGTAGTACCTTCAAGAAAAAATTCTGTCAATCCAACGGAATTTTGCCAACTTCAGGATAACAGTAGGTACGATATTGATGATTTTACCAGTGCCATTTTTTTCTGTGTTCGGATATATTTCCACAAGAATGTTAAGCACCTATTTTTTGTAGGCCAGTAAAAACTAAAATTAATATAATTCCGCAGGTAATTATTGTTTCCGTTTGCTAATTGATTACAGTCGAATTATAAGAACACTGCGTTTTGGGTCTACTTTGTAGGTATTGTAATCTCCATATCTCCATATAACGAATTACGAATTTCCCTATAGCGAATATTTTCTTATAACGGAGCATTTTTGCGACCGTAACTTAAAGATTGAAGCGTTTTCAATCTCCATATAACGAATTTATTCAAATATAATACATTCTTGGGGAACCACCGAATTATGCAAGTGAAAACTGGAATCATTACCATATCTCACATTTCTTGCAGTCGCTATCAGTATGTCTTTGCATATCGCGATATTATGTAGTAAGTTGTGAAATGACTTGAAGAAGAAAAGTTGAAAAATGTACTTCAATCCAAAATAACTGACTACTACAAAAAAAAATAATGTTAAAAGGAACCATGATGTAATAATATAAGGTGATTTTTAAATACACTCTCTCGCTCTTACACCGCCATCTTGAACGCCATTAGCGTTTGCAATGTTGTCTCTTCAGAAAACTACTTTTTGTTCCGGAGCAAATTGTGGAATGAAAACCATACGATTCATAATTTAGTTAAAAACGCTTGTGTTGGCAACACCTTTGTTACCAATTTCCTTTTGTTCTGACACTTATATCTTTCAAATTATTCAAAACTAACAAATAACAATTTTTTTTTTTTTGGAAAATTGCTGGAATTTTGTGTTTTGTAGACAATTAAGGGTAAGATTTGCTAAAAAATCTTTTAAATATTATTGATTTCATGTATTAAATATATTTCCAGATGCAGAAAACTGACTACTGCTGTTAAGTTGCGAGGAGCGCAGTTTCCGTTGATTTACCCCGTTTGTCCTTAGGCTTGTAGTAGGAGGCATTCCAAGCTTTAGAAATACTACCTTGGCGCTTTTCCAGGAGCACGGCTCTTCGCCATCCAAGATGACCAAAGGTAGGTACATCAAGTTTTGGCAAATGTCACAATAAGACGGACCTTTTACTGGCGCTGTGGATGCTCATCGTACAAAAGTCAACATGCTCCAAATGTGGTTACCCCGCTGCTAAGCTGCGCTCATACAACTGGTCCGTGAATGCCAAGAGGAGGAAGACCACTGACACGGATCGCATGCGTTATCTGAAAGTCGTACGTCGCCGTTTCCGCAACGGTTTCCTCGAAGGAACATAAGCCAAACCCAAGAAGCCCTTATGTAATTTTATTTTAAATTTAATTTTTCTTCCTTGTCGTATGCATATGTTGCGTGAATAATTCACGAATGCATTTAAGAACGTTTAAATTAAATAAAATAAAATAAACTAAAATAAAATAAAGTAAACAAATAAAAAAATAAATAAAAAAAATAAAATAAAAATTAAAATTAAAAAAATAATAATTTAAATAGAATAAAAATATTTAATTAAAAAAAATAAAGAGTAAATAATAATAAAAAAAAAACAAAAAGAAATAAAATTAAAAAATAAAATCATATTAAAAAGATAAAATAATAAAAAACAAAATGAAAAAATCAAGTAAAAATAAAATGAAAAAAATATAATAAAAAATACAATAGAAAAAAAAAATAAAAAAAAATCAAATAAAAAAAAATTAAAAAAAAATTAAAAAAATAAAAAAAAAATAAAGAAAATAATAAAAAACGAAATAAAAAATTAAATTAAATAAAAACTAATAAAAAATATAATTAAAAAATAAAATAAAAACAAGATAATAAAAAACTAAAAATATTTTCTGCATATGTTGCGTGAATAATTCACTAATGCATTAAAAAAAATAAATAAATAAAATTAGAGAAAAATAAAAAGAAATAAAATAAAATAAAAAAAATAATAAAAAAAAAATAAAATAAAATAAAAAAAAATAAAATTTAATAAAATATAAAGAAATAAAAAAAAATAATTAAAATGAAATAAGACAATAAAAAAAATAAAGGTAAATAAAAATTAATAAAAAAAAATAAAATAAAAATTAAATTAAATTAAAAAATAATTTAATAATTTTTGTTCTTGTTATTTTATTTAAATTTTTTTTAATTCTATGTTTTAATGTTCATGGAAAATACTTTTTGTTTTTATTATCTCGTTTTAAGAAAATAATAATAAAAAAATGAAAACAAAATAAAATAAAGAAGTAAAAAATAAAAAAATAAAATAAAATAAAAAATTGAAATCAAATGAAAAAAACATTTAAAAAATGGTTAAAAACAAAATTAAAAAATTAAATTAAATTAAATAGAATTTAAAAAAATGATAAAGAAAAAAAAAACAAAATAAAATAACAATAAAATAAATATGTATAAATAAATATGTATAAAGGCAAAATAAATATTAAATAATTAATTAGAAATAGTAAGTACGAAGTGATTTCATTTTTTATATTGTACATAGTTCAAATGTTTGAGAAAGCACAAATAAACTTTTATGAAACCAGCAATTGTTGGTTAGGTATGCGTTTTTCTTTGAGCTTTCCAATGAATTCTTGTCAAAATTACAAAATAGGTCTCCATCATATTATTGGAACTTTCCCTTTTCGTTGAAAACTTGGTTTCATACACTACTTCAAATGGTTCTAATAAAAAATAGCTAGAGAAAATTTCAAACTTTGATTTAATGGCTGAAGAGACCTTAAAAATGCTAAAATTACATTTTCTTGCACTGAATCCCTTGAAAAAAATAGTATGAAATTCAATACTATTTTACAAACGGGCCTTCTTTTATGCCCCTTTTTCTTGTACTTCCTAAATAAAACCGTTCAAGTTAAGACCGTTCATTTGACATCTGTCAAGATGGATATCACCTTTGTGGTTTCTATATATCGAATTTTTTTTATAGCGAAGTAAATATCCAGTCCCTCGTGAAGGGTGGACACCTTGCCGCGGTACGAGGGCTTAAGTCGATAGCCACAGGGCTACGCTGCCCTTGTGATCATAGCTCCGTACGACACTTCATCACGAGAGCAGCCTAGCCTCTCTGGCGCGACGACAAAGATCTTCCCCCTCCCAATCCAGGGTGTTATGCGAAACCGTGCCCATTGGACGTTTGCAGCCGGGAGGCAAATCGTGGCTGTATTTGAACGGAGCCTCTCTGATACCGGGTCGCCTCAGAGAGTAAGCATGGGCTTACCGCGGTACGGGGCTCTGCCGCGGCGGACGACACTTCCCTTGACCCTAAGCTGGCCTTGTCCGGCGACGGGTCGTACGAACAAGATGAACTCAAATAACCCAAATAAAAACGATAAAACTAAAAAACAAACAACGCCAAATTTCAAAGGAGAGCTAAGGAGGAACAGGCGAGAAAGCAACAACAACGCCGGAGGACAACCTCCGTTCCACAATCAAGGGGGGGATCGACAGCGTTGGCAACTACGAGTCGGTCAACCAACCCTCTATCGACTAAGATTGAGTTGATGGGAGCTAGCACCAGTGCGGTTGCCAACGCAACTAAGCGGACAACGGCGGATGCTAAACTCCCATCAACCGCTGATATGAAAACCAGTATCTTTACGTCTGTGGCAGCGGTCTCACGACCTGGCCTCGGAGTTTCGAAGGAGAAGGAAGCTGCAACTGAGATTTCGGCAAGGAGAGCGACCGCGATGGCAACTGCGGGTCCGCACTCCCAGGAGACATCTCCCCGTCGCTTCACATACCACGAGAAAAGATTGGCTGCAAAGATCCTGAAGAGGTATGAAGGGGTACCGCAGGAATCGCTGTCGCCGAATTCCAGTAAATCGGTAGAGCTAGCGAAAGCTGTGATACCGGATTTCCAAAATTCGCACATGCCAAAGATCGGACCTGGAGTTAAATCCCCCTCCCAAGCGGCATCAGAATACCCCGGGAGCGGGCAAACTAAGCTTTGCTGAGGTAACCAAGGACAGGATCCTTATAGGCGTCCTTGACCGAGGCAATGACCGTCTGGCCATCCCTAAGGACCGGTGGCGTTACGTGCGAAATGAACTCGGCAACATTCTTCTCAATGTTGCTCCAGAGTTTCCGGGTAGTTCGGCGCGGGTAACGGATGCGGGTTGGCACCAGGGTCAGATTAAATTACTCGCATGCGAGGATGCAAAAACCGTAGCACTGTACAAGGCAGCAGCTGCCAAGCTGGGTGAAGTCTACAAGGGCGCAAAGATAGAGGTCGTCGACTGGAAGGACATTCCAGCTCGTCCAAGGGCAAGGGCGTGGATTCCGGCCATCCCTGACGAACCCTAGAGAATTCTCGGGATGCTACGGCTAATGAATTCGTCCCTGCCAACGCATGACTGGAGTGTCAATCTGGTCGGGGATGCGGTACGGCCCGACAGACAGGTGGTGTTCACCATGAATAAAGAGTCAATCGAGCCCCTCAAAAGGTGCAATGGCCTAGTACACTACAGCGTAGGCCAGATCGTTATCCACGTATATCGTGGTGATGCTCAGCGCGCTGCCTTCTCAAATTTCTGCACGGGTAATCTTATTATTGGAGCGGACGCTAATGCTCACCATGTCCAATGGGGGAGCTCCGACATCAATGCCAGGGGGAGTCTCTGTTTGATTACCTCTTAACAACCAACCTGGTAATTTGCAACGTGGGTAATGAGCCTACTTTTATCAGTAAGACCCGCAGGGAGGTCATAGACCTCACTATCTGTAGTGAAGGCGCTTATGAGTGGGTCAGAAAATGGCGGGTTCTGGAAGAACATTCTTTCTCCGACCACCGTTACATAGAAATGGTTTTAGACTTTATTGTAGAACAACCAATCATGAAGCGCAATCCACGTAACACTGATTGGCAGTTACACAATGAAATATTAGACAGAGACCTACCAGTACTGCCCTCACAAGCCCCCTCATCAGTAGAGGAGCTGGAGGATCTTGTTACTACATTTACATCGGCGCTCTCAAATGCTCTAGGACAGGCTTGTCCAGTGCCAAAACCACGCGGTAAACACAGGCCACATTGGTGGTCCTACGATTTGGACTCTCTCCGAATATCATGCCGGAAACAATTTAAAGAGCTTCGCCTCTGAGCCTCATTGGCACGAATATAAAGCTAAACTAAGGGCCTACAAAAAAGCTCTGAGACAGGCGAAGAGAACCTCGTGGAGAAATTTCTGCACTGGCGTCGAAAAGGTCGACGACACAGCGAGACTTAGACGATTCCTCTCGAAAAGTCAAACAACCATCAGCTATCTGCGAAAACCTGACGGATCCTGGACCACCACGGAAGAGGAAACCCTTGAGCTGCTCTTGAATACACATTTTCCGGGGAATCTGCATGATGCACCACTAGCACCTGCAACAAACCTGGCAGTAAATATAACCATCACTGAGGAAAGAGTAAGGTGGGCAGTTAAGAGCTTTGAACCGTATAAGGCTGCCGGGCCAGACGGGATTATCCCCGCGCAACTTATAAACACGTTGGAGACATCAGCTAAATGGCTGGTATTTCTCTTCACAGCCTGCCTGGCTCTCAACCACATTCCGGGCTCCTGGAGAAGCGCCACGGTAGTGTTTATCCCTAAGGCTGGGAAGGCATCCCACTACGAGCCAAAAGACTACAGACCGATCAGTCTCTCGTCCTTTGTACTAAAAACCTTTGAGAGGATATTTAGCGACTACCTCTTAACGACTATTGATAGCAACCTTATCTCTAGCTATCAGCATGCATACACCAAGGGTAAATCAACAGAAACCGCTCTGCACAGCCTAGTGTCTGTCATTGAGAAATCGCTGTCTGAAAAGGACTACTGTCTCGTGGCCCTCCTAGACATTGAGGGGGCTTTCAACAATATAAGCCCGGAGGCTATCAACTCCGCTCTAACTAATCTGGGCGTAGATAGACCTCTAACTGATTTAATTGACCAACTTTTAAGGGGAAGGAAAATAGCTTCTTCACTTGGTACGGTTGAGTTATCACGTTATGTCACAAGGGGAACACCCCAGGGTGGTGTTCTTTCCCCGCTTTTATGGAACCTCACAGTCAACTCGTTGCTACGTGACACAAGCTGGGGGCCGGGAAGATAGTGGCATACGCAGACGATTTAGCTATTGCATTCAGAGGCAAGTTCCCACAAACTCTGTGTGACCTGATGCAAGTAGCACTGCGAGAAGTTTCGACGTGGTCCTCTCGCTGCGGACTTAGTATCAACCCAGGGAAGGTGGAACTTGTCCTCTTCACCAACCGGTACAAAATACCGCCACTAAGCCTACCAGAACTAGATGGCACGCGCCTGGGCTTGTCGGATAAGGCCAAGTTTCTAGGCATAGTTCTGGACAGGAAATTGAATTGGAAGGAGAATGTTCTTCAGCGCCAGAAGAAAGCTTGCATCGCTCTTTACACATGCAAAAGAGCCATTGGCAAAAAATGGGGGTCAGCCCTACAGTATGCAGTTGGATCTACACGGCCATCATTCGCCCAATCATGCTTTATGGAGTCGTCGTATGGTGGCCTGCGCTGAGCAAGGCAACATACCTGAATCTGTTGCGGAAAGTCCATAGATCAAATATGATCTGTATAAGCGGTGCGCTAAGGACAACGCCCAACGAAGCCCTCCAGGTCATTCTGGGCATTTTGCCACTTGATCTGGAAGGGTTTCGGTCAGCGGCGGCATCAGCTCTGCGCCTAAGAGAAACCTCCAGTTGGGCTGCGGGTACTATTGGACACTCCAGTATTCTGGAATCTTACAGCTTTCTCCCTCTAAGCACAGATCGTTGTGCGACTACTACAGTCGGGGATAGCTGTTTCAAAATAAACATTCCCAGCAGAGAAGACTGGGAGAGGACGGATTGGTGTCCCGAAACAAATGGTGGCACTTCCATATACACCGACGGCTCGAAGTTGGACGGCAGAGTTGGAGGAGGAGTTTATTCAAGGGATTTGGACCTTGAGCTCTCCTTCAGACTACCTGATCATTGTAGCGTCATCCAGGCGGAAGTCTCGGCAATCCTGGACGCCGCGGCCTGGTTAAGCAAACGTGTTATCGGAGAAGATATCGCTATTTTCAGCGATAGCCAAGCGGCCATCAGATCCCTTGGCTCATACACGTTCAACTCTGAACTGACGCTCAGCTGTCGTCGATCTCTTCAGGAGATGGCCCAACAGAACCGCGTAAACCTCATATGGGCCCCGGGACATAGGGACGTTGAGGGAAACTGTAAGGCAGACGAGCTTGCCAGGCAGGGCACGACCAAGCAGGTTCTTCAGGATAAAGAGCGCTTAGGTATGCCGTTTGCCACATGCAAACTAATGCTGAAGGAGCACACACTCCGTACCATTTCATTTTTATATATATAGATGAAATGGTGTATAATTGTAACGCTAAAACTCGAAAACGGCTGAACCAAATGAAATACTTCCTTTGGGGGATTTGTTTGTTATTACCACGCGCAGGTCATGTCTCAAAATCAGAACAAAATATTAAGGGGGCGTGGCACCTCCCATACAAACTGAATTTTTCAAGTTGAATATCTTCAAAAGTGTTTAAGGTAGGAACATGAAAATTGGTACAGAGCTACAGGATAACAGCACCACTCTCATCTATAAAACCGGGGGTTATCCAATAAGGGGGCGTGGTACCTCCCATACAAACTAAATTTTTAAGCAGAATATCTGTGAAAGGGTTCAAGGTAGGGACCTGAAAATTGGTATAGACCTATATGGTATCAAAAGCCTTCTTACACATAAAAGAAGGGGTAATCGGAAAAGGGGGCGTGGCACCTCCCATACAAACTGAATTTTTCAAGGTGAATATCTTCAAAAGTGTTTAAGGTAGGAACATGAAAATTGGTATAGAGCTATAGGATAACAACACCATTCTCACCCATAAAACTTGGGGTTATCGAAAAAGAGGGCGTGGTACCTCCCATACAATCTATATATATAAAAATGAAATGGTGTTCAGTCGTTACGCTAAAACTCGAAAACGGCTGAACCAAATCATATACTTCCTTTAGGGGGTTTGTTTGTTATTACCACGCGCAAGTCATGTTATAAAATCAGAACAAAATATTAGGGGGGCGTGGCACCTCCCATACAAACATTTTTCTTCAAGGTGAATATCTCTAAATGGGTTTAAGGCAGTAGTCGGCACAGAGAGAGCGCTTGCTATGTTAAAGCATTGGAGTTCTCCACCCAGGAAAGTAATTGCCGGCCTTTGGTTTAAGGGCCACTTGCATAAAAGCCGATTAAGCCTAATCGGTGATTAACTTGACAGCTAACCATACAAAATACGTCAATTAAACTACGGTTAGTCGTTATCAGCTTTTATGCAAGCGGCCCTAAGGTAGGGACCTGGAAATCGGTACAGACCTATAGGATAACAACACCATTCTCACCTATAAAACTGGGGGTTGACCAAAAAGGGGGCGTGGCACCTCCCATACGAATGAAATACTTCATAGTCGATATCTCTGGAAGTATTCATGTTAGACCACTGAAATTTGGCAAGGGATTATATGAGATCAACCCCTACCACCTCCAAAAAAGCTGGGGATAACGAAAACGGGGGCGTGGCACCTCCCATACAAATGAAATATTTCATAGTCGATATCTCTGGAAGTATTCATGTTAGACCACTGAAATTTGGTAAGGGGTTATATGAGATCGATCCCTACCACCTCCAAAAAAACTGGGGATAAGGAAAAGGGGGGCGTGGCACCTCCCATACGAATGAAATACTTCATAGTCCATATCACGGGAAGTGTTTAGTTTAGACCACTGAAATTTCTTGAGGAGTTAAATAAGATTAATCCCATCATCTCCAAAAAAAATGGAGATAAAGAAAAAGGGGGCGTGGCACCTCCCATACGAAGGAAACATTTCATAGCCCATATCTCTGCAAGTATTTATGTTAGACCACTGAAATTTGGTGAGGGTTTATATGTGATCGATCCCTAATACCTCCCAAAAAACTCGAGTTAACGATAAAGGGGGCGTGGCACCTCCCATACGAATATAATACTTCATAGTCCATATCTCTAGAAGTATTTAGGTTAGACCACTGAAATTTTGTGAGGAGTTATATAAGATCAATCCCGGACACCTCCAAAAAAAACTGGGGATAAGGAAAAAGGGGGCGTGGTTTCTCCTATATGAAGGAAACATTTCATAGCCCATATCTCTGCAAGTATTTATGTTAGACCACTGAAATTTGGTGAGGGTTTATATGTGATCGATCCCTAATACCTCCCAAAAAACTCGAGTTAACGATAAAGGGGGCGTGGCACCTCCCATACGAATAAAATACTTCATAGTCCATATCTCTACAAGTATTTAGGTTAGACCACTGAAATTTTGTGAGGAGTTATATAAGATCAATCCCGGACACCTCCAAAAAAAACTGGGGATAAGGAAAAAGGGGGCGTGGTTTCTCCTATATGAAGGAGATAGGGATATGGTTTAAAATAGATATAGGGATCGGGTTAGAGAAACAGAGAGGGAAATAAATTTGTGGCAGGACAACGTCTGCCGGGTCAGCTAGTATTTTTATAAATTGTTTAATGATACTCATATATTAGCACAGATAAATTTTTGCTAAAGATGTTGCGAATGCGTGGTTTTAGTTTTTCGGTAAATCAAAATTGTATTTAGAAAACTAGACAACTAGTATTCGCAAACAAAACGGGACATATCTATGTAATTCTCAAATTGGGAAAATCATAGTTCTAATGTAATTCTTTAATGGGATTCGGATGTTAATAGAATGTTGATGGGGAGTAGAACACCCACAAAAATTAAGTTCTTATTTTCTTCGTTCCACACGCAATTTCTGAAAGAATGGGGATAAAAAATAAGATCTGTAAAAAAATCCGGCCACCTGTAGTAAAAAAATGCCATGGAAATTTGACCCAAAGGCTAAAACTGCACTAAAAAATGGAATATGTCTTTATTGGCTAATATCTCCTAAACTAGTAATTTTAGGAGAAATAATGACATAACGAATTTTATTTAGATTGGAGGCAGAAGTAAATTGCCCATATAAATGCTGGACCTGCGAGCGTCCTTTCAAGGACTTTTAATAAGTCGAAGTTAATTTTTTATTTTTAATTTTTTTGTAATGGTCAAATAAAATACTTGCAAAATGATGGATTAGATAAGCTATACATCGTTTGGTAGGATATTAACCACAGTTTAATAATAACATTGCATTTTAATTTTACTAACATTTTTGCAATGGTTGGTTGGCGTAAAACTGAGAAAAAACTGTTTTTAAATTTCTAAAAACATGCAATATGGGATAGGTCAGGGGTCAAAGTTCTAATTATTTTCCTTCCAAATGCATTTTTGGAAGTTTGGGGATAAAGGACAAGATGTGACCTAAAAGCTAAAAATATACATTGTATAATATTGTATAATATACAATGTATATGGGCATATCCCAAATAGTGTTACATTTTTGGATACTCGGATGCTACACATCGGTTAATGAATTAAAGCGGGGAAAAAGCATATGGATATATAGTTTTACTATCTTCTCTGAAGATTTGGATGAAAAATATGTAGACAATAAGTTTTTACAGAACTTTTAAAGGCGAAAAACGTCGAATTTATCGCTTTTGCGAGTGATACTCTTAATTTTCTTTTTGGTCTTTGTTCTATAAAAATTTGAGGCATCAATGTATCGCTCTAAAATTTTACCAGGGTGTAGTTTTTGAGACGGAGGTTCTAAAAATATAAGCGAGGTTAATGTGCTCCTCCAATATTAAATGTTATCATCAATGAAAGTAGCGATACTCTGTTTTTGCCCATTTTCAATACTTGTGATTTTGTGCTTATAACTTTTTGAGGCAACGGAGTATTAAAATTTTGGTTGTACGCAATGATAGCCTTATATACAGCAAAACTTCCGTGGTTTTGAATTTTATGTGCCCCCTTTAGTTTTCAAGGTAGAGGCATAAATGTCGAGCTACTTTGGTGCGTAACTTTTTTATGGTAGCATGTTTTTTTGTAGGCACAGCTACAGTGTTACTTTTATTACGGGTTACACTTTTGTAAATTGTTGTCCTACACTACAGTAGTATAAAACCAAATGCCTCATTTTGAAAGATTAACATAACGAAAGTTATTGAAATTTGTACAAGGGGCAAATATGGGAAATTTTCGAGAGATATCAGAAACCGTAAAAAAATTGGAAAACATGCATTTAACTACTTCTAAAATAACTTTTATTTAAGCGTCATTGACCTTACACACAAATCTAGTACAGGTATCCCAACAATACAAACATATAAAAAAAATTAATTAAAGAAACCACTAATTGGTCGCCAATTTTTTTCCAAATAATTCTCTGTGTAAATATCATTATGCTGCTAAAATTTCAAAAAGATCGGAGGGAAAGTGTTAATGTTATTGAACAACCAACTTCGCTCTAAAATATATTTTAGGGTTTTTCGGGTTTATATTGTTAAAGATATCCCAAAAGCGGGTGTTGGGCATCAAAAATTGTTTGTCTAAATATAAACTTCATACACCGTTACACGTTGCTAAAATTTCAAGGAAATCAGTGCAGTAGTGTTTAAATAAATGTATATTAAACACTGCTACTTGTTTTTATATATATGTATAAATCTCCGATCTATTGACAATATATCTTTGAGGCATCTTGTCCCATGAATTACGCTGATAAATTTAAGCTCCTCTTTATTTACCAATGAACGATAAAAAAAGTTATTCTTGTGCTTCGATGTTACAATTTTATTTTTTTTTATCAAAAATGTAACACTATTTGGGATTTGCCCATATGTCTTTATTGGTTAATATCTTGTGAACAGGTATTTCATAGAGAAGAAATAACAAAAACTTTTATTAAGAATGGTATCAGGAGTAAATTGTCCATACACATTTTTTTCCTGTGAACGTCCTTTTAGGCACCTTTCATAAGACTTTTTTTCTTATTAATTCAAATTTTTTATCTATAATGTAATATGTATATATTTTAGTCAACTGTCGAAAAGAAATAAATTGATAATAAACGTGCATTGTAATTGTGACCTCTAGACCACGAAATCTCTACATATAATAAAATTGTAAAAGGTCGATGTCTGTACATGACAGATATCAACAAAAAATTGATTGGGGGAAGCATTATTAAGCGAGTAGAATCCAAATCAACCATTTTAAAATTTTTTGTGTGTCTGTCTGTCTGTCCGTATGTTTGTGGCCATATCACTCTGAAAGTAATGAATGAAATTGGATGAAAGTTTTTTCGTTGGGTTGCTCGACGCTCAACTTAAAATTTAAAATATTATTTTTTTCGATATCTCAACCGGTTATGGAGTTATCGTCCAATATGTGGACCATGTCTGTCTGTATGTTTGTGGTATATGCGATGTGATTCGTTGAAATATCTGAAATGGTTTGGGAGATATCTTAAAATTTCGATAGCTCGACCAGTTTCCGAGGTATCGAAGAATATTTCCACAAATACATATGTGTTAGTACATTATGGGTATCAAACAAAAGGTGTTTATGAATGCTGTCATAAACCGTTTGATTAATTTTAATACCTAAGCTACGCATACGAAGTCGCGGGCACCAGCTTGTTTATAATAAAAATACTTCTGATAAGGCAGCACAATGGAAGAGAAATACAAAATCGTGTTCTTAATTGGTAAGTCTTTAAAAATAAATAAACAAATTGTTCTACACAGGTAAGAAAACAAATGTTTAGCTTATAAAATATATGTATAGCTTATGTAACTCAATACTGTGAAAGTATCTTATCTATTATCTATTATTATATATAAATGCGCAAACATAACAGTTTTCTCCCTTTTTTGCAATAACCACAATTCTAAGGTATATAAAATTTGTGCGACAACAAACCAAAAATTTAAAAAAATTAATTATAATAGGTTTTGAAAATCACACCACTACAAGTGCTATACACGCATTCGCTTTATAGAGCTGTTATGGGTGCAAGGTATGACCACTTGCATTGTTGTGTTTGCATTCATTGCAGTAGGGTGAGTTGTTTTGTTGGCAGCAATAAGATAACATGAGCCAGCGCGTCAAAGAGAAGCAAATGCTTTTGAAAAAAAGCACAAATAAGCTAGATCATGCACAAGGCCCTTCGTAGCTAGACTTAGTGAAATAAAATAAAATGGAAAATTGATAAAATTAAAAAAAAAGTAAAATCAGAAATAGAAAAGTGATTGAAAGTAAAAAAATAAAATTTGTTGGAAATGAAAGGAAAGGGAATAATATAAAATAAATAAAAATGAAACAAAATGAAATAAATAAAAGTATTAAATTAAGAAAATAATAGGAAAGGAAAGGGATGGATAAAAGGAAAATAAAGGTAACTTAAGGTAAGGAACGGAAAATATGACAGAAAAATCAAAGGGAAAGGAAAGGAATGGAAAAGAAAAAAGGAAGGGAAGAAAGGAAATGTAATGTAGGTAAAGCAGTGGAAAAGAGAAGCAAAAGGAGAAAGACAAAGAAAGGAAAGAAGAAAAAAAAGAAGGGAAAGAAAAGGTAGCGAGGAAGAAGGTATGGAAAATAAATGAAAATAAAAAGAAAGAAAAATAAAGGAAAGAAAGGTAATGAAAAGCTAAAAAAATAAGTTAAGGAAATGAATGAAAGAAAAAGAAAAGAAAAGGAGTTGCGGAAAGGAACAAAAGAAAATAAGGAAACGGTAGGAAAGGAAATGTAAGAAAAGGAAAGGTAAGGAAACGAAATGACAGGAAGGGAAATTTAAGAAAAAAAGTGAAAGAAAATATAGGTAAGAAAAAAATAAAAGAAAAGAAATGAAATGAAACAAAAATTAATAAAATGAAAGGAAACTAAAGCAACGGAAACGAAAGGAAAGGAAAGAAAAGAAAATAAAAGGAAAAACGGAGTGTAATGGAAATGGAAAGAAGGATCAGGTAAGAATATAAAAGAAACGCAAAGAAAGAAAAATAAAAGAAAAGAACAGAGAAGAACAGAAAAGAAAGAAAGAAAGAAGGGAAATAAAATGAAATGAAAGAAGAGAAAAGAACGGAGAAGATAAGGAAAGGAAATAAAAGGGAAGAGAAGGAAAGAAAAGCAAAAGAAATAAATTGAGATGAAAGGAGAGGAAAGGAAAGGAAATAAAAGCAAATGAATGCTAAGGAAAGGAAAGGAAAGAAATACGTATGAAGACGACCTAAGAAGAATAAATAATTATCAACATTGAAACTATATTACTGAATGGTGTAAAGAGGGAGGAAAAGGCAAAATTAATAGGAATGTATAGAAACCAAAAATATACAAAATATGGAAAAGAAAGGAAAATTTAATAAATAGCAAAAAGGTAGGAAAATGAAATAAGGTTTTGTGGTTGAATTTCAACCACTGGGCGAACTCTAGTAACATTAACGAGCTAAACTTGTATATTTGTAGGTCCGGTACTATCTCGAGAACCGCTTGACCGATTGGGATGAAATTTGGCATATAGATAGTATGATTGATTCTAATAAGGCTGTACACTTTGGGGTTGCCACTTGGTTTGGTTTACAGGGTTGCCACCTATTTAATTCTTTTTTATTTATGGAGCTAGATATGCCAATATGGGTATCAAATGAAAGGTATTTTCGCTGACATCATCATCATTTATTGGCGCTTAACCGCCTAAGCGATTTTGGCCGTTTCGTATCATTCCTTTTTAGCGATAACGGACGGCAATTGGAAACCCCAAGGGAGTTCACGTCATCCTCCACCTGTTGTTTCCATCTCAGTCGAGGCCTTCCCCTTCCTCTGCTGCCGAATTCAGGCGACGATAGGAAAACCTTCTGTGCTGGAGCTTCTTTGTCCATTCGCATAACATGGCCCAGCCAGCGGAGTCTTTGGGCTTTAATTCGCTGGACTATGGTCAGATCTGCGTAGAGCTCGTACAGCTCATCGTTAAATTTCCTTCTATACTCGCCGTTGGCATAACGGGAAGGACCATAAATCTTCCGGAGAACTTTTCTCTCAAATACTCCAAGGGCCATCTCATCTTCTCTTGACATTGTCCATGAATCTGAGCCATACATGAGGACAGGTATGATGAGAGACTTATAGAGCGTGATCTTTGTTCTTCGAGAGAGGACTTTACTTCTCAATTGCCTACTCAGTCCAAAGCAGCACTTGTTGGCAAGAGTGATTCTCCGCTGGATTTCTAGACTGATATTATTTTCGGTGTTGATACTGGTTCCCAAATAGACGAAGTCCCTCACAGTTTCAAATTTGTAACTATCAACAGTGACATGGCTGCCAAGGCGCAGGTGCGCCGATTCTTTCTTTGATGACAGCAAATACTTCGTCTTGACCTCGTTCACGGCAAGACCCACTTTTTTCGCTTCCTTATCCAGTCCAGAGAAGGCAGCGCTTACGGCGCGGTTGTTAAGGCCAATGATATCAATATCATCGGCAAACGCCAGCAATTGCACGCTATGGTAAAAGATTGTACCATTGCGGTTTAGCTCTGCTGCTCGAATTATCTTCTCCAGCATCAGATTGAAGAAATCGCACGAAAGGGAGTCGCCCTGTCTGAAGCCTCGTTTGGTTTCAAATGGCTCAGAGAGGTCCTTCCGGATTCTGACGGAGCTGTTGGTATTGCTCAACGTCATTTGACAAAGCCGTATAAGCTTTGCAGGGAAGTCAAATTCAGACATGGCGGCATACAGGCAACTCCTTTTTACGCTGTCAAAAGCGGCTTTAAAATCGACAAAGAGATGGTGAGTGTCTATTCTCTTATCATGGGTCTTCTCCAGGATTTGGCGTATCGTGAAAATCTGGTCGATGGTAGACTTACCAGGTCTAAAGCCACACTAATAAGGTCCAATCAGTTTGTCTACGATGGGCTTCAGCCTTTCACACAACACGCTAGAAAGAACCTTATATGCGATATTAAGAAGACTAATTTTCGCTGACATACCAACTAAAATATTTTCAAGTAGGGTTGTCACCTAGGGTTGCCACCTCACCGGAGTATATTTGTATATTTGTAGGTCCGGTACTATCTCGAGAACCGCTTGACCCATTGGGATGAAAATTGGCATATGATAGTATGATTGATTCTAAGACTATACACTTTGGGGTTGTCACTAGGCCGCTTTACAGGGTTGCCACCTATTTAAATTTGTATATTTATGGAGCTAGACATCATATGATATGACATTATATGATATGACATTCATATGATATGACATCATATGATATGACATCATATGATATGACATTATGTTATATGACATCATATGATATGACATCATATGATATGTCATCATATGATATGAAATCATATGATTAGACATCATACGAAATGGCATCATATGATATGACATCATATGATATGAAATCGTATGATATGACACCGAAATGATCCCGAAACGATCCCGAAACAGTCTGTACTATTTCGATTTTAAGTGTGCCAATTTACATATCTTTTACATAAGTCCGCGTCATATTTTCCTTATGCTACACGGAATATGGGCATAGATTTAGGCGTACTTATAAATGTGGAGGTACTGTAGGTTTTACATTATTTGTATATTTGTAGGTCCGGTACTATCTCGAGAACCGCTTGACCGATTGGGATGAAATTGGCATACAGATAGTATGATTGATTCTAAGACTATACACTTTGGGGTTGTCACTTGGGGCGGTTTACAGGGTTGCCACCTATTTAATTTTTTTTTATTTTTGGAGCTAGATATGCCAATATGAATATCAAATGAAAGGTATTTTCGCTGACATATCAAATAAAATATTTTCAAGTATGGTTGTCACCTAGGGTTGCCACCTTACCGGAGAATATTTGTATATTTGTAGGGTTGTCCGCAAAAAGTCCACCCTACGGCTACGAAAATAACAAAATTTTATTAATTTGCCCACATATAAAGGACAGTGTAACACATCCTCACAAGGTTGGTAAGTAAAGTTAGCACTAAATTGATAGCACCGAGCAAGCTCGGTCACCCAGGTACTGTATATTATTTGACCTTTACAAAAAAATTAAAAATTAAAAATTACTTGGACATATTGAAAGTCTTTGAAAGCACACTCGCAGGTATAAGATTTATATTGGAAATTTACTCCTGACTTCAATATAAATAAAAGCAATTATGTCATTATTTCTGGCAATTTTGCTGGTTTACGAGATATTAGACAGTAAAGACATATACAATTTTTAAGTGCATGGCTAGACTTTTTTACACATCTTGTCTTTTACCCCCAAACTATCAGAAAATGCATTTGGAGGGAAGAGAATTAGAACTTTGACCCCTGAACTATCCCATATTGCATGTTTTTAGAAATTCAAAAACCGTCTTTTCTCAGGTTTACGTCCACCAACCATTGCAAAAATGTTAGTAAAATTAAAATGTAATGTTATTATTAAACTGTGGTTAATATCCTACCAACCGATGTATAGCTTATCTAATCCATCATTTTGCAAGTATTTTATTTGACCATTACAAAAAAATGAAAAATAAAAAATTAACTTCGACTTATTAAATTACTCCTGACTCCAATCTAAATAAAAGTCGTTATGTTCTTATTTCTCCTAAAATTACTAGTTTAGGAGATATTAGCCAATAAAGACATATTCCATTTTTTAGTGGATTTTTAGCTTTTAGGTCAAATTTCCATGGCATTTTTTTACTACATATGACCAGAAATTTTTACAGATCTTAATTTTTATCCCAATTCTTTCAGAAATTGCGTGTGGAGCAAAATAATTTCATACTTTTCCAAATCCCATACATTCTGTGGGTGTTCTAATGGGGAGCCATAGCCAATCAAAATATATGGGCAATTCACAAGGGGTGTCGTATTCGTCTATCGTTGTATGTTTCCATGGTTTCCAATATAAATTTTTTGAAAAATAGACAAATAACACGAAATACTAGAGGTTGTGAATTGCGTAATCTATATATATAAAAATGAAATGGTGTATAATTGTAACGCTAAAACTCGAAAACGGCTGAACCAAATGAAATACTTCCTTTGGGGGATTTGTTTGTTATTACCACGCGCAGGTCATGTCTTAAAATCAGAACAAAATATTAAGGGGGCGTGGCACCTCCCATACAAACTGAATTTTTCAAGTTGAATATCTTCAAAAGTGTTTAAGGTAGGAACATGAAAATTGGTACAGAGCTACAGGATAACAGCACCACTCTCACCTATAAAATCGGGGGTTATCCAATGAGGGGGCGTGGTACCTCCCATACAAACTAAATTTTTTAAGCAGAATATCTGTGAAAGGGTTCAAGGTAGGGACCTGAAAATTGGTATAGACCTATATGGTATCAAAAGCCTTCTTACACATAAAAGAAGGGGTAATCGGAAAAGGGGGCGTGGCACCTCCCATACAAACTGAATTTTTCAAGGTGAATATCTTCAAAAGTGTTTAAGGTAGGAACATGAAAATTGGTATAGAGCTATAGGATAACAACACCATTCTCACCCATAAAACTTGGGGTTATCGAAAAAGGGGGCGTGGTACCTCCCATACAATCTATATATATAAAAATGAAATGGTGTTCAGTCGTTACGCTAAAACTCGAAAACGGCTGAACCAAATCATATACTTCCTTTAGCGGGTTTGTTTGTTATTACCACGCGCATAAAATCAGAACAAAATATTAGGGGGGCGTGGCACCTCCCATACAAACATTTTTCTTCAAGGTGAATATCTCTAAATGGGTTTAAGGTAGGGACCTGGAAATCGGTACAGACCTATAGGATAACAACACCATTCTCACCCATAAAACTGGGGGTTAACCAAAAAGGGGGCGTGGCACCTCCCATACGAATGAAATACTTCATAGTCGATATCTCTGGAAGTATTCATGTTAGACCACTGAAATTTGGTAAGGGATTATATGAGATCGACCCCTACCACCTCCAAAAAAGCGGGGGATAACGAAAACGGGGGCGTGGCACCTCCCATACAAATGAAATATTTCATAGTCGATATCTCTGGAAGTATTCATGTTAGACCACTGAAATTTGGTAAGGGGTTATATGAGATCGATCCCTACCACCTCCAAAAAAACTGGGGATAACGAAAAAGGGGGCGTGGCACATCTCATACGAATGAAATACTTCATAGTCCATATCTCTGAAAGTACTTATGTTAGACCACTGAAACGTGGTTAGAGGTTAGATGAGGTCGATCCCTACCACCTCCAAAAAAACTAGGGTAACGAAAAAGGAGGCGTGGCACCTCCCATACGAATGAAATACTTCATAGTCCATATCTCGGGAAGTGTTTAGGTTAGACCACTGAAATTTCTTGAGGAGTTAAATAAGATTAATCCCATCATCTCCAAAAAAACTGGAGATAAAGAAAAAGGGGGCGTGGCACTTCCCATACGAAGGAAACATTTCATAGCCCGTATCTCTGCAAGTATTTATGTTAGACCACTGAAATTTGGTGAGGGTTTATATGTGATCGATCCCTAATACCTCCCAAAAAACTTGAGTTAACGATAAAGGGGGCGTGGCACCTCCCATACGAATAAAATACTTCATAGTCCATATCTCTAGAAGTATTTAGGCTAGACCACTGAAATTTTGTGAGGAGTTATATAAGATCAATCCCGGACACCTCCAAAAAAAAACTGGGATAAGGAAAAAGGGGGCGTGGTTTCTCCTATATGAAGGAAATATTTCATAGCCCATATCTCTGCAAGTATTTATGTTAGACCACTGAAATTTGGTGAGGGTTTATATGTGATCGATCCCTAATACCTCCCAAAAAACTCGAGTTAACGATAAAGGGGGCGTGGCACCTCCCATACGAATAAAATACTCCATAGTCCATATCTCTAGAAGTATTTAGGTTAGACCACTGAAATTTTGTGAGGAGTTATATAAGATCAATCCCGGACACCCCCAAAAAAACTGGGAATAAGGAAAAAGGGGGCGTGGTTTCTCCTATATGAAGGAGATAGGGATATGGTTTAAAATAGATATAGGGATCGGGTTAGAGAAACAGACAGGGAAATAAATTTGTGGCAGGACAACGTCTGCCGGGTCAGCTAGTAGTGTTATAAAGTAAAACATGATTGTAAAATAAATATCATTTTATGTCTGTCATAATAAACTTAAAATACATTTTATGTCAAAAACCGAGTTTTAATTTGAAAATTGAAATTTTGAAATACAAGGTTTAGTAAACTGTTTTGTAGAATTGGACGCGACTCAGTCTAGCCAACAGCAAAAAGCTATATTGCCTTTTAGAGTCTACCGTTATCTGAAATAAATTTCTGTACTATATGTATTTATCACTTTGGGAATTTAACTTAACAACATTGCCAAATGTCAGTAGATAATTAATTTATGTGAGGGAGATGTAGCTTGCATTGTGAACAAAATCAAATTCATAAAACAAATTTACAAAGATAGTTTAAGTGCTGTAGTTGATAAGGATTCTATGAGAAATTTCTGCAAATATTTAGTATAAAAACATTTGCATTTCGAAGAACTTGCATTCGTTTCTTCCACTATCTATAACTGCAACACAACTTGGCAATAAGGAAAATGAAATTCGGTATGTCAGAGCTTTAAAAAAAAATTAGTTATAATAAGGAAACGGTCAATAAATTTGTGATTATTGGAGTGATTTATTCGCGACTTTAAAAACGAAAATAACGAAAAAATAATTACTACCCCGAATTTAAAGGATGCCTTTTGCTGGAAAATCAAGAGCAAGTGGTCAACATTTCTGCGTGAAAATTAGAATAAGAATTAGATGTCGTCTCGTTTCTGCGGTAACCTCGTAGCTACACTTTCTGCGAAAACTTGTTTTTTTTTTAATGTGGAAATGTTCTTAACCGTTTCGGGATGGAGTTTTATTGGGGAATTGGGGCTCATACGCTAAAAAAAAGCATTTAATTCGAACAAAGAACCAGTTTCCTTGTTTCGATTTACATACCTAATATAAGGGAAAATATCCTAATATTTAAAGTTATGTTGTCTTTAGAACAAAGCTGTAATTAGACGAAGGACACAGAGAAAATTGAGTTGGTGATGGATAAGAATTGACAGTGATGTGGTCATATCGTCCAAAATATCTGTTGATTCAACCAAAATATGGGTTGATTCAACCAAAATCACGATGCATATTTGAGTTTGGTAAATATTTGAAGGTGAAATATGGCAACGAAATGTTTTATGTTCGTTAACTTGCTGCTAGTTTTTCATAATTACTCATAACTATTCCTAAAAAGCGTTTATTGAAAACAAATCCCAGCTAATTCAACTGCGAAGGAGCACATTTTGTAAGTTTTTACTGATACCTTTTCGACGAAAACTTATCAAATTTGAGTTTTTGAGAGATTTTAACAAAACTCTCTATTGCTGACAGATTTTTTGCTGGCTTTATAACGAACAATCCTAAGAACAACTTAAGTTGTCAAAGTTGGATACATAAGTTCAACTTACGTTACTTTTGCGAAAACGCAAAATCTTAAACTAAACTTAAGTTCGACCAAAAAATGTATTGCAAAACCGACCATAAGAACTGTGAAAGAAAGTAATTTTTCTTCATTTCAAAGATACATTGTATATGGGAATGATCACAAGATGTCTTTAGTTCTGTTTCGTTCCAATTATTCTTCGTTTTAATTTCTTTTTTTCCTCAATCCAGAAAAGTGTTTTTCTGAGTGTACCTAAATATGACTATGTTCTGCATGCTCAAAGTCGAAGAAAAAAAGTAAACAAAAAATAGTTAAAAAGTCACAATGAAAAGTGGTTTCAGTCGTAAAATATACTTACGATACATAAGTTTTTTCTGAGAAGCTTCTCATGGCAGAAATACATCCGGATTGTTTGCCAAACTACTGTCGAGGGGCGACCCCGTTTAGAAAAATAATTTTTGTAAATCATTTTTGATGTTGCTTTTGCCGGGTATCGATACCCGAACACTCGGTTTAGTAGGCCAAACACACTACGCAACACCACGGCGGCCGCCTTTTTTGCTTTGTTAATTCCAGAATTTTTTTTGTGAGATTGACCAAATTTAGCCATTTTGGGTTCCATTATAAATACCTATCGTCGCTCGCTTGCCAGAGGCATGATGGGAAAATTTTCCAGATTTGAGTTAATAGGTTCACGTTTCTCTACGATTCACGAAAATCCTGGGTTTCCAAAGTACAAGGAGCCCCGGAAATTTGCAATGTCATTTTCATGAATGTGTATTGCAATCTCCCTCGTGAAGGGTTGACACCTTGCCGCGGTACGAGGGCTTAAGTCGATAGCCACAGGGCTGCGCTGCCCTTGTGATCATACCGCCGCCGGTACTACATCACGAGAGAAGCCAAGCCTCTCTGGCGCGACGACTAACATCTTCCCCCTCCCAATCCAGGGTGTTATGCGACCACGTGCCCATTGGACGTTTGCAGCCGGGAGGCAAAGCGTGGCTGTAATCGAACGGAGCCTCTCTGATACCGGGCCGCCTCGGAGAGTAACTATGGCCTTACCGCGGCACGAGGCTCTGCCGCGGCGGACGACACATTCCCAATACTCTTCCTTTGACCCTAAACTGGCCTTGCCCGGCAAGGGGTCGTACGAACAAGATGAAAAAAAGTAATAAAAACCTTAAAACTAATGATACAACCATGTATACTGCCCAGCAGAGGAGGAAAATGCTGGAGCAAGCGAGAACGCAACGTCGGAGGACAAACTCCATTTCTTTATCAGCCGAGAGATCGACAGCGATGGCAACTACGAGTCGATCAGCTCTGGATAATAAGGGGGCAATCCCCAAAGTAAGTACCGGTACAAACACGGTGAAGCCAACAACGGCTGATGCTAGAGCCCTAGTAAGTGCCGGTACCGAAACCAAGTCTTTAATGTCTGTGGCAGTGGTCTCACGACCTGGCCCCAGATATCCAAATAAGGGAACGACCGCGATGGCAACTACGGGTCGAAATTTACCCCAAAAGACATCTCACAGTCGCTCTGAGTACTTGGACAAAAGAGCGGCCGCGAGGATACTGAAGAAATACGAGGGTATTTCACAAGAGACGCTATCGCCGAATGCTAGGAAGACGGTGGAGATGGTTGAAGCTATCTTACCGAACTTCCAAAGCGATTACGCGCCAAAGAAGGTTAATATAAATCCCTTCAAACGCCAGAGATCGGACAAGGATTTAAAACCTCACCCGAAGCGGCAGCAACACGCCCCCGTAATGGGTAAATTCAGCTTTGCTGAAGTGACTAAGGATAGGATCCTCATAGGCGTCATTGACCGAGGTAATGAAAACTGGGCCATCCCTAGGGACCAGTGGCGGTACGTCCGGAACGCTATCGGTAATGCCCTTCTCGACATTATGGATGAGTCTCCGGGTGCCACTCCGATGGGTTCTGATGCGGGATGGCACCAGGGCCGAATCAAGGTATTCGCTTGCGAGGATGCAAAAACTGTTGCACTGTACAAGGCAGCAGCTGCAAGACTAGGTGAGATCTACCAAGGGGCAAGTATCGAGGTTGTCGACTGGAAGGACATCCCGGCTCGGCCAAGTGCAAGAGCGTGGATTCCTGCTATCCTTGCTGAACCTGAGAGAATTCTCAGGATGCTGAGGATCATGAACCCGTCTCTCCCGACGCAGGACTGGGGTGTAAATCTGGTCGAGGACGCGGTAGGGCCTGATAGGCAAGTGGTCTTCACCTTGAATAAGGAGGCACTCGAGCCCCTTAAACGGTGCAATGGACGAGTGCACTACGGCATGGGTCAGATCGTGATCCACGTATACCGCGGCGATGCACAGCGCGCTGCTATTTCGGCTGCACCGGAGGACTCGGACATCGCAGTGCCGGAAGGGGAGTCGGAGATGTCCGACTCGGAAAGTATGGTATCTGCCACGTCAAATGGCGAAGGAGCAGTGAACAGCTCGGAGATGGGAGACAGCCTGCTGGACGGGGAGGACCTCAACGTCACAGTGATAGCAGCTAGTCCTGAGCGCACCACAGTTGACACTGCCACAGTTAGTAGGATTTCTGCCACGCCAAACCGTGGTCTGAAGAAATCGTCGTTGAAAGATAAGCCTCCAGACGAGGTGGAACTCGACGATACGGCGGTGGCAGGGAAGTCTGAGCACTCTCATGTTGGTGGTGATTCAGATAAACCTGCACAAATCTAAAGCAGCCTCGGCTGCTTTAATCAGTCGTCTCTCTAAAGGCGACGTAGATGTGGTCCTCATCCAAGAACCCTGGGTCAACTGCTCAAGGATTTGCGGTTTGGGGACTAAGGGTTATAAGCTTATTCGAGCCAGCGAGGGGGGCAGGGTTAGAGCCTGTATTTTAGTTAAGTCTGAGCTGAATGCATTTCTCTTGCCCAACTATACCAATGGTGACGTTACAGCTGCCAGTTTAACAGTCGACAGTACCAGTCTGACGATGGCGTCGGTCTATATGCCCTACGACGCCGAAGAACCTCCGCTACAGAGGGAGGTAAAAGACCTGGTGGCAAATTTTTCAATGGGTTATCTTATTATCGGAACTGACGCCAATGCTCATCACGTCCAGTAGGGAAGCTCCGATATCAATGCTAGAGGAGAGTCGTTGTTTGACTATTTGTTAACAACTAACCTGGTAGTTTGCAACGTGGGTAACGAACCTACGTTTATTACTAAAACCCGTAGGGAGGTAATAGATCTCACTATTTGCAGCGAGGGCGCTTATGAGTGGGTCAGAAAATGGCGCGTTCTCGATGAGCACTCATTCTCCGACCACCGGTACGTAGAAATAGTTCTAGACTTTTCTGTTGAGCAGCCGGTTATGAAACGCAACCCACGTAACACTAACTGGCAGCTACACAATGAAATACTATCTAGGGACTTACCAGCACTGCCCCCACAAGTCCCCTCATCAGTAGGGGAGTTGGAGGATCTGGTAAAGACCGTTACAACGGCGCTCTCGAATGCCTTAGAGCAGGCTTGCCCAGTGCCAAAACCACGCGGTAAACATAGGCCGCATTGGCGGTCCTACGACCTGGACTCGCTCCGAAAATCATGTACGACACATAAGGTCAAGAGCCTTAGCACGGAGACTCAATGGCTCGAATATAAAGTTAAACTCAGGGCCTACAAAAAAGCTCTGAGGCAGGCGAAGAGAGTATCGTGGAGAAATTTCTGCACTGGGGTCGAAAATGTCGACGATACAGCGAGACTTAGATGAGTGCTCTCAAAAACTCAAACAGCCACAAGCTATTTGCGCAAACCTGACGGATCCTGGACCAGCACGGAGAGGGAAACCCTAGAGCTGCTCTTGAATACGCACTTCCCAGGGAACTTGCATGAGGAACCCGTAGCACCTACAACAAACCTGGCTGTATACATACCCATCACGGAGGAAAAGGTTAGGTGGGCGGTTAAAAGCTTCGAACCGTTAAAGGCTGCCGGGCCAGACGGGATTATTCCCGCACAACTCATAAACACGCTGGAGACATCAGCCAAATGGCTGGTATTTCTCTATACAGCCTGCCTTTCTCTTGGCTACATTCCGTGCTCCTGGAGAAGTGCCACGGTAGTGTTTATTCCTAAGGCGAGGAAGGCGTCTCAGTACGAGCCCAAGGACTACAGGCCGATCAGTCTCTCATCCTTTGTGCTCAAAACCTTCGAGATGATAATAAATGACTACCTCTCCTCTACTATTGATAGCAACCTGATCTGTAGCTATCAGCATGCATACACCAAAGGGAAATCTACAGAAACTGCGCTTCACAGCCTAGTTTCTGTTATTGAAAAATCGCTGTATGAAAAGGAGTACTGTCTTGTGGCCTTTTTAGATATTGAAGGAGCCTTCAACAACATAAGCCCTGATGCTATAAACACCGCTTTAACAAGTCTGGGCATAAGCAGGTCTCTTATTGGACTTATTGATCAACTGCTAAGGGGCAGACGAATAGTTTCATCACTGGGCTCGGTTGACTTATCACGCTATGTCACAAGTGGAACGCCTTAGGGTGGTGTTCTCTGCCCGCTTCTATGGAACCTCACTGTCAACTCGATGCTGCGAGACACAAGCTGGGGGCGGGAAGGTAGTGGCATATGCAGATGACTTAGCTATAGTATACAGGGGCAAATTCCCACAAACCCTGTGCGACTTGATGCATGTAGCACTGAGAGAGGTTTTCTCATGGTGCTCGCGCTGCGGACTGAGCATCAACCCGGGAAAAGTGGAACTGGTCCTTTTCACCAACCGCTATAAGATACCACCGCTAATACTACCAAAACTGAATAACGTGCACCTGAACTTGGCTGACAAAGCCAAGTTCTTGGGCACAGTTCTGGATAGGAAACTAACCTGGAAGGAGAATGTTCTTCAGCGCCAGAAGAAAGCGTGTATTGCACTCTACACATGCAAAAGAGCCATTGGAAAGAAATGGGGGCTCAGCCCCAAAATATGCAAATGGATCTACACCGCAATCATTCGACCAATCATGCTCTATGGAGTTGTGGTATGGTGGCCTGCGCTGAGCAAGACAAAAAACGTTAATATGCTAGGTAAAGTACACAGATCTTGCATGATCTGTATAAGCGATGCGTTAAGAACAACGCCCAATGAAGCACTCCAGGCCATTCTTGGCATTTTGCCACTCGATCTGGAAGGGCACCGGGTAGCAGCAGCATCGGCTCTGCGTCTAAGGGAAACGTCCGGCTGGGGCGCAAGCACTACTGGACACGCCTGTATTTTGGGATCCTATAAACAGCTAAAAATTTGAACCTAAATTTTAAACTTTTTTGGACTACATATATGACCAAACCAAATTTGGATTCAAATTCAATATAGACCAGTTTTCATGAAAATTGGCTAAATGAATCGGGTTTCAATTATAAACAAGAAATGTTTTAACAATTTTTTAAAGATCAAATAAATTTTTTGTCCGTTGGCGGGAATTCGAACCAAGATTCCCCGCATCATGCCCGTCTGCTCTACCACTGAGCTACATCGCACACATAAATGTTGTTGGTAAAATTCAATCTTGAATAAGCTTTCAAAAATAAATTTGAATATTCAAACACAAAAGTTTACATTTTAGACCGAAAAGTTTTAAGAATAAAATAAAACTAAAAAAATGTGGCAGCTGGCAGAATTCAAACGAAAACGCTCAGGAGTCACAGCCGACTGCTCTACCGCTTAGCTATGACGCACATGAAAATCTTGTGGGCAAAATTCAATTATATTCAAACAAAAATAAAAAATTTAGACTGCTTTTTCATTTAGATTTTAAATCGAACCCAAAAGAAATTGAAAATCTTTGTAGGTATTTGGACGGTTTGAAATATTGTATTGAAAAATTGATTAAACTTTATACGGGTTTAAAATTTAGGTTCATTTTTTTAGCCGTGTAGCTTTCTTCCGCTGAGCACAGATCGTTGTGCGACCACAACAGTCGGAGATAGCTGTTTTAAAATCAACATTCCCAGCAGGGAAGAATGGGAGAGCACGGATCGGAGTCCCGCCACTCATGGCGGCACTTCCATTTATACTGATGGCTCGAAGTTATACGGCAGAGTTGGAGGAGGGGTTTATTCAAAGGATCTGAACCTTGAGCTCTCCTTCAGACTACCTGATCACTGCAGTGTCTTCCAGGCTGAAGTTTCAGCAATCATGGACGCCGCGGCTTGGATAGGCCAACACACTATCGGACACGACATTTTTATATTCAGCGACAGCCAGGCAGATTGATCATGTCATGATCGACGGCAGACATAGCTCCACCGTTCTGGACGTGCGTACCCTTCGTGGTCCCAATATCGACTCGGACCATTATCTTGTTGCAGCCAAGATACGCACACGCCTCTGTGTAGCAAAGAAAGTGCGCACAGTAACGGAAGGAAAGTTTGACGTCGAGAAGCTGCGCACGACACAGACAGCTGACAATTTCTCCACTCGACTCTCACACCTGCACGGCTAAAAAAATGAACCTAAATTTTAAACCCGTATAAAGTTTAATCAATTTTTCAAACCTTTTTGTACAATATTTCAAACCGTCCAAATACCTACAAAGATTTTCAATTTCTTTTGGTTTCGATTTAAAATCTAAATGAAAAATTTATGTGTGCGATGTAGCTCAGTGGTAGAGCAGACGGGCATGATGCGGGGAGTCTTGGTTCGAATTCCCGCTAACGGACAAAAAATTTATTTTATCTTTAAAAAATTGTTAAAACATTTCTTGTTTATAATTGAAACCCGATTCATTTAGCCAATTTTCATGAAAACTGGTCTATATTGAATCTGAATCCAAATTTGGTTTGGTCATATATGTAGTCCAAAAAAGTTTAAAATTTAGGTTCAAATTTTTAGCTGTGTGCTATCGGAGAGCAATCCTCGACCTAACGATGCAACCGAGCAATGGAAGCATATCTCTCACTCATTACGTACTGCCGCTGAGGCCACACAGCTAAAAATTTGAACCTAAATTTTAAACTTTTTTGGACTACATATATGACCAAACCAAATTTGGATTCAAATTCAATATAGACCAGTTTTCATGAAAATTGGCTAAATGAATCGGGTTTCAATTATAAACAAGAAATGTTTTAACAATTTTTTAAAGATAAAATAAATTGTTTGTCCGTTGGCGGGAATTCGAACCAAGACTCCCCGCATCATGCCCGTCTGCTCTACCACTGAGCTACATCGCACACATAAATGTTGTTGGCAAAATTCAATCTTGAATAAGCTTTCAAAAATAAATTTGAATGTTCAAACACAAAAGTTTACATTTTAGACCGAAAAGTTTTAAGAATAAAATAAAACTAAAAAAATGTGGCAGCTGGCAGGATTCAAACGAAAACGCTCAGGAGTCACAGCCGACTGCTCTACCGCTGAGCTATGACGCACATGAAAATCTTGTGGGCAAAATTCAATTATATTCAAACAAAACAAAAATAAAAAATTTAGACTGCTTTTTCATTTAGATTTTAAATCGAAACCAAAAGAAATTGAAAATCTTTGTAGGTATTTGGACGGTTTGAAATATTAGGTTTGTTTATTGGGCTGCTCTAGCTTACGCCAGATTGAGATATTTCACAAAATTGTGTTTAACGAACACTTATCTTGCTCTAGGTTGCTCTATCTTTTGTTTCATGAGTACGCTCAAAACAAAACTAGAGTAATCCAGATCACAAATTTCTGCTCTAGCTTTTTGTATGGAGTAAGTTAGTGCAGAGAAGCAATTGTAAGTCAGGAAAAAATAAATTTTTGAAAACTTCAAAAAAATTAGCTTGCAAGAAAATCAATGTTTTTGTATACGTGAATTTGCATTAATTTTGAAGATTTAAACAAAAAAACCAAATAAAAAGAGACTATCGAGATTAAAGTGTTTCATGGCATTTCTGCTCTAAGTTGCTCTATTTCTATTTTGACAGCTGCCCTGCTCTGCTCTGCTCTAACCTGCTCTGAACTTTTTTTTGGTCAGTAAACAAACCTATTGTACAAAAAGGTTTGAAAAATTGATTAAACTTTATACGGGTTTAAAATTTAGGTTCATTTTTTTAGCCGTGCACTATAGGGTTCCAGCGAGCCCGCAAAAACAACTGGTACGATGAGGAATGCAGCACTGCCTCGGACAAAAAGGACGCTGCCTACAGGGAGACGTTGCGAACGGGCGCAACCCGCAGTGTATGGCAACGCTATCGTGAGGCAAAGAAGGAAGAGAGACGCCTTTTCAGAAAAAAGAAACGTGAGGCCGAAAGGCGTGAGTGTGAGGAGCTTGAGATGCTGGCTGACAGGAATGATGCCCGAAAATTCTATGAAAAGATCCGGCGGATGACGGAAGGTTTTAAGACCGGGGCAAGTTCCTGTAAGGACAATAATGGCGACCTGGTAACCGACGTACAGAGTGTACTTAAATTATGGAGGGAGCACTTCTCCTCACTGCTAAATTGCGAGGGAGACGTCGAACCCGATACCCCAATCCCTGACGATGGAAAACTCGTCCCACCACCTGACTATGATGAAGTGAGGATAGCTATATCCCGGCTCAAAAACAACAAAGCGCCTGGAAAAGACGGACTACCCGCCGAGCTGTTCAAACACGGAGGCGAAGAGCTGGTAAAAAGCATGCATCAGCTCTTATGCAGAATATGGTCAGACGAGTGCATGCCTCCAGATTGGAATTTAAGTGTGCTCTGCCCAATCCACAAGAAAGGCGATCCCGCTAACCGCACCAACTACCGCGGAATCAGCCTTCTTAATATCGCATATAAGGTTCTTTCTAGCGTATTGTGTGAAAGACTGAAGCCCATCGTAGACAAGCTGATTGGACCTTATCAGTGTGGCTTTAGACCTGGTAAGTCTACCATCGACCAGATTTTCACGATACGCCAAATCCTGGAGAAGACCCATGATAAAAGAATCGACACACACCATCTCTTTGTCGATTTCAAAGCCGCTTTTGACAGCGCAAAAAGGAGTTGCCTGTATGCCGCCATGTCTGAATTTGACTTCCCTGCAAAGCTTATACGGCTTTGCCAAATGACGTTGAGCAATACTAACAGCTCCGTCAGAGTCGGGAAGGACCTCTCTGAGCCATTTGAAACCAAACGAGGCTTCAGACAGGGCGACTCCCTTTCGTGCGATTTCTTCAACCTGATGCTGGAGAAGATAATTCGAGCAGCAGAGCTAAACCGCAATGGTACAATCTATTACAAGAGCGTGCAATTGCTGGCGTATGCCGATGATATTGATATCATTGGCCTTAACAACCGCGCCGTAAGCGCTGCCTTCTCTGGACTGGATAAAGAAGCGAAAAAAGTGGGTCTTGCGGTCAACGAGGACAAGACGAAGTATTTGCTGTCATCAAAGAAAGAATCGGCGCACCTGCGCCTTGGCAGCCACGTCACTGTTTATAGTTACAAATTTGAAACTGTGAGGGACTTCGTCTATTTGGGAACCAGCATTAACACCGAAAATAATATCAGTCTAGAAATCCAACGGAGAATCACTCTTGCGAACAAGTGCTACTTTGGACTGAGTAGGCAATTGAGAAGTAAAGTCCTCTCTCGAAGAACAAAGATCACGCTCTATAAGTCTCTCATCATACCTGTCCTGATGTATGGCTCAGATTCATGGACAATGTCAAGAGAAGATGAGATGGCCCTTGGAGTATTTGAGAGAAAAGTTCTCCGGAAGATTTATGGTCCTTCCCGTGATGCCGACGGCGAGTATCGAAGGAGATTTAACGATGAGCTGTACGAGCTTTACGCAGATCTGACCATAGTCCAGCGAATTAAAGCCCAAAGGCTCCGCTGGCTGGGTCACGTCATGCGAATGGACAAAGAAGCTCCAGCCCAGAAGGTTTTCCAATCGTCACCCGAATTCGGCAGCAGAGGAAGGGGGAGGCCTCGACTGAGATGAAAACAACAGGTGGAGGATGACTTGAACTCCCTTGGGGTTTCCAATTGGCGTCAGTTATCGCTAAAAAGGAATGACTGGCGTGCTTTGATAGGCGACGGCCAAAATCGCTTAGGCGGTTACGCGCCAATAAATGATGATGATGACAGCCAGGCGGCCATCAAATCCCTTGGCTCTTATTCGTTCAACTCTGAACTGACGCTCAGCTGTCGTCGATCTCTACAAGAGATGGCCCAACAGAATCGCGTGAACCTCACATGGGTCCCGGGGCATAGGGACATTGAGGGAAATTGTAGGGCACACGAACTTGCGAGGCAGGGCACGACCAATCAGGTTCTTCGGGATAAAGAGCGCTTAGGTATGCCGTTTGCCACATGCAAGCTTATGCTGAAGGAGTACACACACCCCCAAGCCAACGAAAGATGGCTGCAATCTCCAGGATGCCGTATATCCAAAGAAACCTGGCCGAAATGGGATCATAAAAGATCAAGACAAATTTATGCCCTAAGGAGAAGAGAAATCTCCATATTAATAGGCGTATTGACTGGGCACTGCCTCATTGTTAGGCACGCAGAAAGACTTGGTGTGCCCTACCGACGATGCTGTAGGAGTTGTAAGGATGATGAGGAGGAGGAAACGGTGGAGCACCTCATCTGCAACTGCCCGGCTTTAAGTGGCGCGAGAATGCGCTTTTTGGGAGTTCCCTTCCTGGTTAGCCTACGCCAGGTCACGGAGCTGGACATAAAGGACCTGATGGCCTTCATCAAGTCATCTAAATGGTTCGAGGAGGAGTAACGGTGTCGGTATAGGAAAGTCAGTCCCGGGATTCTGCTATGTGGAGCATTCCGTTAATACCGGGATTTTCCATATGGCAGGGTCCCGGAACTGACTTTCCTAGTGTTGGTGGTATCACAACGGGCCTTTTAATACTGGCCTAGGTGTGCCTCTACGGTAGCCACTTGAACCTAACCTATTGCAATCTCTGAAAATTGTGCCAGAAAAACGAATGTGCTACACATTCATGTTTTTGGCGCCACGAAAATGTTTAAAAATTTAATTTCTAATTTTTTTTAATTTTCGTTGCACTGAACCACAGACACCATGGCGTATACGTAACAATTTTAACAACGAAAACTTAAAAAAAAAATTAAATTAAATTTTTAAACATTTTCGAAGTGCCAAAAACATGAATGTGCTGCACATTTAAAATATACTTTGGAAATTTTTAAAAGATGAATTGGCCGAATGTAGAGGAATTGGAGGAATATTAACCTAAAACCGATATCAGTGGAAAGAGTGTAATGAGAATATAAGTTGCAAAATATATTTATGTCAAAAACTTAAATTTCAAATTATGCGAGAGCAATAAACTTTCAAATACGATTCCCAAAATTTTAATTTTGTAACATTCATGCTTCTGGGAAGCGAGCGACGCTATCGTTTTTCAATGAGCACGATGGGAATGCGCGTCTTTCGATACCCCATTTGAGTGGGGGCCCTGAACTGATCTCTACCCAGTCCGATACCAGTCCCTAGCTATCGAGTACTTTGTCTCGATACTTGTTTGGATTCGAATCCTTGTCATAAAATTTAATTAACTACAAGTAACGAGTACAGGCCAGTATGGGAAAATACTAGTCGGATTGCAGGTTCAGAAAGAAGTGTAAACTAATTATTTTTATACCCAGCGTACTAGTACTAGTACAAGGGTATTATAATTTTGTCCACATAACGGTACTACGTAATGGCACAATATAATCGACACAGATATAGAGTTCCATATGAAAGTTCTTAGGTTGAAAAAAAAAGTTCATTAAGGCAGGTCCGTCTGTCCGTGTACACGATAACTTGAGTAAAAATTGAGATATTTGCATGCAATTTTGTATACTGGTTACTTTCGGGCCAAGGTAGGTTGCTATTGAAAATGGGCGAAATCGGATGATAACCACGCCCCCTTTTTCGATATCGAAAATTTCGAAAATCACATAAATTGACATACCTCGGTAGCTGAAATGGCTAAAATGATATAATTTTATAGGTGAATGACCAGGGGGCATTCTCTTATAATTTTTCCATAAATTTTTTAAGTGCGCGTGGCACAGCCCACTTTTAAGGAGGCATTTTTGAAAATTCGACTGGTCGTAACTTTTAAACTGATTACGGTAGAATCGATGGAATTAGGCACAAAGCATACTAGTATCGTTCCAACCACGCCCACTTTCGATATCGAAAACTTCGAAAATCACCTAAATTGGCATAAAAGGGTAATTGAAATGGCTAAAATGATATAGTTTGGTAGGATGAACCCCGTAGTCATTCTATTATGAATTCTCGATACATTTTTAAAAGTAGGCGTGGCACCGCCCATTTTTCAGGGTGGCATATTTGAAAATTTCACGGGTCATAACTTTTAAACTGATTACGGTAGAACGATGAAATATGCACAAGGTATACTAGCATAATAGGGAGTATACCTGATGTAATTGGACGAAATCGCTTCCCAACCACGCCCACTTCCAAAATGTTTCGGTTTATCCGAACTTGGACTTCCTACTTGTTATAAAATAACTTTTTAACAGAGCACGAATATATCTATATGTTTTTAACTTTCATGAAAATGCATGAGCCCCGATGCATTGTATCAATATTTTATTTAGGTTCACACTCTTACGATACACATTTATCTACCTAAATAATAAGCTAAATATTGTTTCTAACTTTTATTCTCTCGCAGTATTAGCTTTCTCCGCTTTGGTCTTCGTGGTTGGCATTAACGCCATATGCGATCCCGATAGTGATGGAAAACCCACCTGTGACACCACTAGTGAAGGTGCTATTTCGCGGAACTTCTGGGATCCAACACGCTACTGGAAATGTGAGGAAGGCAATGCTACTACGGTTAGGTGTCCAAGTCAAACAGGTTTCCTAAATGCTACTGAAGGCTGCGTGCCATGGAGGCAATGGAAGTGGATTCCACCATGCCCATGGTAAGGTCTACAGTCATATGACAAATTAAAGAACACCAAATATTCATGTAGTTTGAACCTAGTTTTCTTTAAAGCAATGTGTTTGCAATAATGATAAATAAAATATCGCAAATAATTAATGTGTATATTTTTTATACGGCAACAACTAAAACGTATTCAATGAACGAAGTTATAACACTCAAAAATGGCTTTATGTCTCCCTCATTTTTAACACATAGCTTGAAGGTACGAGGGATATCCGTCATATGGTAAACTCGAAACTAGCAGAAACTCTTAACCCGTTTAACGATTTCCGTTCTATTTTGTTATAACAGTTAAATGTAAAGTTCTGGCTCTGAGCACCGTACCCAATTTAAAAACAATATTATTTGCTCTAACACAAGTGCAACAACGCCAATAAAGAACAACTCAATATTCTTGTTTTCTCCTATCAAGATCATTTTGTTCAATGTTGACTCTTAACACCTTTGGCGGTAAAGAATGCGAATTGGTCGCCTGCCTGACTTGGACACTCGTTCATTGTCGCCTAACGACCGTCGCTGCAAGCAAACTAGCGAACAACCATTCCAATCGATCTTTTGGCTCTGATAATGAACACATGTTGAGTGGTGAACACTATTTGTACACACTGTTAGTTTACGTTGTTCTTTGTTGTGTTTATGGGTGTTCTAAGTTGCTTTTGGAACATTTATACGTAGTCACATATGCATGGGAGAGGTTATCCAATCGGAGTCAGCTTCCCCACGCGATGCTAGCTGAAATAAAGCCTGATTATAACCTCCCAACAAACACTAGAGTTAGATATCGATTAGAGCACGGCTAAAAAAATGAACCTAAATTTTAAACCCGTATAAAGTTTAATCAATTTTTCAAACCTTTTTGTACAATATTTCAAACCGTCCAAATACCTACAAAGATTTTCAATTTCTTTTGGTTTCGATTTAAAATCTAAATGAAAAAGCAGTCTAAATTTTTTATTTTTGTTTTGTTTGAATATAATTGAATTTTGCCCACAAGATTTTAATGTGCGTCATAGCTCAGCGGTAAAGCAGTCGGCTGTGACTCCTGAGCGTTTTCGTTTGAATCCTGCCAGCTGCCACATTTTTTTAGTTTTATTTTATTCTTAAAACTTTTCGGTCTAAAATGTAAACTTTTGTGTTTGAACATTCAAATTTATTTTTGAAAGCTTATTCAAGATTGAATTTTGCCAACAACTTTTATGTGTGCGATGTAGCTCAGTGGTAGAGCAGACGGGCATGATGCGGGGAGTCTTGGTTCGAATTCCCGCCAACGGACAAAAAATTTATTTTATCTTTAAAAAATTGTTAAAACATTTCTTGTTTATAATTGAAACCCGATTCATTTAGCCAATTTTCATGAAAACTGGTCTATATTGAATTTGAATCCAAATTTGGTTTGGTCATATATGTAGTCCAAAAAAGTTTTACGTTCAAATTTTTAGCTGTGAGGTAGATTAGCTACATTCTCTAATCTTCAACGTTAGAGCACGACTTGAGAAGCACTTGAGAAACATAGCGTTCTCAAACAAAAGTGGACATAATTTTCAAATCGGGAAAATCATAGTTCTTCAATCGAGTTATAATGTCATTCCCCCGTGGGATTTGAGTGTGAATAGAATTTGCATTATATCTTGAATCATTCTCCAGTCGGTTTCTTATGGTGTTATCAAGAACATTTCAAGACTCGAGAAATACGCTAGTTATCTAATGTGGCCATCCAAATTACTCTAGCGTTACAGACTGTGTTTGCTGGGCTGTTAACCGTATATATATATGGTTGTCTGCCAGAGAGTAGGCTAGACTTTATGTCTAATGACCCTGGTCATGTAAATTAAAGCTTGTGATAAGATGTAGTGCAAAATTTTACTGTACATAGACAATGGTGGACCCTAAATGTAGGAAAAAAAGCGTTTCCAAAAGATTCTACTAATATAGTCGTAGAGTCAACGATTTAATTTCGTTCAAAGCGCCATAAAATAACCTTTTTTTTAATTAATACTCTGAAGTGTGACTCCGATCGGAACCAAAACTAGAATTTGACCTTTTTGGCCGTGGTATAGCCGGTTAAGGAGATAAAAAAAATCGATCATTTTATTAAAAGAGCCACCCCGATTTACATACATATATCAATACATTTTTGCATATTCAACTACTTTAGTTATCGTCAGTTGCAATCTGCCTTCAGTATACATGCTTTTTCGTGTAGCGGATTAACCTATTTTCGGAGCAAATTTATATACAACTTTAAATTTAATTTGTTTAAGTTTCAGATGCTGATAACAAAAAATAGCAGCCACTGATCAAGTAGGAACATGTGTGTATTTTTATAGATCAAGTCCGCACACTTCTCACCCTAACTACTTACTTATGGAAATAACTGCAAAACCTAATTAAAACATATCTTTAATCTGAACGATATATCTACTTAATTGGAAATATTAAATGCTATTTACTCAAAAGAAATATTTTTTTTTTTCATGTATAAGCGTCACGATTTTCACTGTGCAATACCCAGTACAGCCTGTGCGAATTTAACGTTCTTTGGCTCATACCGAACTTATCGGGGAAATTGATTAAATGGGGCCTATATGTTATATAAGTCCGATTTTACTGATTTTAACTGTCTCCATTGCATAGATATGTAGTAAGTGAACACTTTTAAGAATTTAACATTCGTCCCTATTTCATTAGAGGATTTATACCCCAAATCGCGTTTATCGGAACAATCGGTTATATGGCTTTCACTGTATGCATAACCAATATGAAAAGTATAAAAGCTGGCAAATTTCACGTTTTAAAGTACAGGAGTTATAGTCCAAAATCCGTAAAGCGAAACAATCGATTGTATGGCAGCCCTATGTAATATTATTCCGATCTGGCGGGGTGTAATAAGACCTTTACGGCCATATATCGCAAGCAAAGTGAAATAAAGCCTTTATTTTGACATTTTCAAAAAACGGTCTTATTTCACATTTAAAACGCAATTAGGTCTTTTTATTTCGCAATTAGGTCTCCATTTCTTTATGGAAGTGTCTATTTGCACATGGCTGTATAAATACGGATACCCGGACTGCCGAAGGCCGCCTACGCAAAAGGGTGTACTATGCAGAAGGCCTTAGCATGGTGCCACGGTACGAAACTAATGTAAAATACAGCTAAGGACTTGGCATGGCGTAGCTCAGGGTACTACGCAGAAGGACTTAGCGTGCCAATTAATTTCCGTTTTGTGATTCTTAATCTACTCGTGAATACGTGTCTTTTCATACCCGACATTCCCCTTTTGGAACAAATTTTAGTATAGTTTAGAATTTGTTTAGTAATTTGGTATGGATTATTAGCTTTTCTTGGTCGTTGTCCCCTATACCAGGCACTTGCCACAAAGTGAAATAAAACCTTTAGAACCTTTTTTCACATTTCAAGTGAAATAAGACCTTAAAGGCCTTCTTAGTAAAGGCTTTATCAATCGACAGCGATATAAGGCCTTAAAGGCCTTATCTCAAAAGGCCTTATTACAGCCCGCCTTCCGATCTTACTGATTATCGGTATCTACATGCCACATACAAGAAGAACAATAGTTACACAATTCCACGTGCCTGCCTGTTTAAATATAGAAGCTTTCTGTTCAAAAATCCGTTTATCGAAACAATCCGTTTCCGACAAATGATTAATCTCGCATAAAATGATGGCTGCACACCAAATTGCTGCCAGATATCTCTAATACCGAGGGACTAGTTTGCGTTGAAACAGACGGACAGACAGACGGACATGGCTCAATCAATATCGGTGGTTTTATCTCATCCTTTTCTCATACTGACAAACTTAATGGGAGGTCTATATATTCTTCTTCTCATACTTACAAACATTGGACCAGAGTTATTATACATTTTATGATCAGTACCTTGGTGACCGATCTTGCTGGGCGGTTCCTGAGATAGTACCGGACCTACAAATATACAAATATACTCCGGTAAGGTGGCAACCCTAGGTGACAACCCTACTTGAAAATATTTTAGTTGGTATGTCACCGAAAATACCTTTCATTTGATACTGATATTGGCATATCTATCTCCATAAATAAAAAAAAATTTAATAGGTGCAACCCTGTAAACCACCCCAAGTGGCAACCCCAAAGTGTATAGTGCCAAATTTCATCCCATTCGGTCAAGCTGTTCTCGAGATAGTACTGGACCTACAAATATACAAATATGCAAATATACAAATATACAAGTTTAGCTCGTTTAAAGTTATTAGATAAAAGGACCAAAATTGTTTTTATCAAGCCGGCATCATCGGAATAACAGTCCGGTGAACCTTCAATAACTTTACAAAGATATCAGAAATGCACCTTTATAAACTTACTTTCTCAAGTAGTATTACCTCCCTGTTCGAGTAGGAGGTCATAAAAGGTGGCTGGGCATTGATTCATGAGAAGTTCCTTATGTCACCTGGGGACTTCTCGTCCCTAGCTTTAAACCCAATTCACCTAAACTGGGCTTTGTAACTTTTACTGCGTTGTGAGCAAGGGCACCTCTAAATTCACAAAGGACTTCAGGCCAGTCAGTCTCTTGACGTTTCTTCTAACCACTTGTTTCTTCTTCGATACTAAAAAATAAAAAGCTCCTGAAGTCACGGGGAACTTGCTCTTGGTGTCTTTCTAGACCTATTAAAAGAGCGGCAAAGCCCTATGCGACGTCGACCCAGGAAAACGTGTCAAATTGTTGTGGTCGCAGACGAGATTTCGCTGGCCCACGAACACTGTCTACTAAGTTTCTGCCTGATAACATTGCAATGCTAGCTAGAGGTAACTTTTCACGGCGTTCAGTTGGTTTATCTGATAGACTGATACTCTTCTATTTAACCCCCTGTATGGTGGAATATACCAGGCAATGACTAATGATACATTTACACTGCTCCATATACGCTGCTTTTGGCGAAGTATTTTCGAGACTGTTCATCTGGTAGAGTTGTTAAGTAATGAATTCCTCCCGTAATGCATTTCATGCAATATGAATTTGTTTGTCAGATTCGATAAAATTTTATACAAATTTCTAGTGAAACACATTTTTCGCTTTTGCCAACCTTATTCCTGGGTCCAATTCCCCTTCATCAACCTCTTTTTTCTCGGCTTTCTTTCCTATGTCATATTCCTTTCTGTCACATATGTTTGGGTTAAGCCCCTATCTCTGTTGGCAATTCCAGTCGAGTTTTTCCGAAATACTTCCTTCCTTCCATCTCCTTAACCTCAGTACCTCATCTGCTCCTACTTTGATACCCACCCTCATTCATAAAAATAGAGACAAAAAATATAACAGTACTTCAGATGAACTCTATAACATTCCCTACGTCACTTACAGTAACTTTAGCCAAGGAATTTCCAACGTGCAGACACAACTTTTCTAGAGTTTTATTCCAGTAGTGCAATTCAGTAACTTTAAACAATACTATGAAACGGGTTGTTAGCTTAACAATTTTGTTGTTTGCACTATCGATTCGGTGATTCAGGAGTTCTTCCTTAACAATTAACAATAGGTGATTGTCTCAGGTGAAACATCGCAAAACGTAGCAGATTCTCAGCTAAGCATAGGAACAATAGGTGATTGTCTCAGCTAATACATAGCAAAACATAGAAGGGTCTCAGCTAAAATATATAAGAAAAGTACCTATTTGTTGTTTTGGCAAACAACACCAAATTAGAGGTCGACAATTATTTCGCGTTAACAATAACAGCTGACATTTCGATAACAAATTTTGTCAAATCAACTTGTAGTCAATAGCGTTATCGATAAAATTGTTGTTAAGTCAGCGTAACAATGACAACTCTTGTTAAAATAACGTACTGAATTCCACTACAGTATAGATAAGTGAATGGATGAATAGATTTAAAAAATGTAATTCCCAAATTTTTTGCTACGCCACTGCACATATGGGCAAATCCTAGAAAAGTGAGTTGAAATTGAGGAAAATTGGCTTTGTTGTAGAGTTTCCAAAATACCGCTATTGGCAAGTTGGTAGACCAAGCTTCTCAGAAATATATACTCTTTAGGTGAAAAATGTTGGTAACCCTGTTCAAAATTATTTAAATAGTTAAGGTATAAAAAATCGAAAAATTTATTAAAACAGTACCCCTTTCTTTCTCTATGGTTTCCATAATTTTATAGTAAGATACTAGAGTTAATACCAGTGAGCGGTGTAAGAAGGGTTAAATAAATGAACTGAAGTTAAGTTGTTTGTGGTGCTTAGCTGTAATACATATAATTTTTTATAAAATTGTAAATAGCTAAATGAAAAGTAAGTGACGCCAAAACATATAAAAGTTATCTTAATTTCAAAGCGACCTTTCAAATAATCTCATATATTAAAGTTTCTTTTAAATTTACTTTCTAAACAAGGCTGCATCATTTAAAATTTAAAACTTAAGCCAATTTTATAATTATTTCCATCTAGAAAATGAAACGTAAGTGACGCCAAGAAAAATAAAGTGCATTTTTTTGACGATCGAGCAGCCAATTGTAGAAAAAAAGTATTTATGCTGCTATAATGAAAACAGGGAGGGATAGTATAATGCTGGATAGTGAACGTGAGAAGGTCCAAAAGTCAAAAACAAACAGTAGAAAAAATAAGCCCTATTGGGGTTAAGAGATGTCGAAAGTGACATACGTATTATATGTGTGCTTAAAAAGATGGATAGATAAAAATATACACCTTTGGATGCAGTATAAAAAATGTATAATTGCGTACGTTGGTTGCTGAATTTTTTAATATAGGTGATTTATTAAGGAATATTTGTTAGAAATCTTAACTGAAACACCATGTGGCTCATTGTAGGTCTAATAAAACCTCATTTCTGTAACGAATTTACGAGATTTGAAACGTAAGTGACGCCTCCATGAAACGTAAGTGACGCTGAGCACTTCCAATACATTATAAAAAAACTATATTAGGCTTGAAAAAACAATAGTAGGCTTGACAATCAGACAGACAATAATTTTAAAATAGTACAGATGGACCCTGTAGCATTCCCCAAGTCATCCCAATCCGGCTAGATCGAGAAAAAAAGGCTAAAAAAAATTATTTCGAAAAACGGTAAAAAAGTTTTAATCAACTTTTCGCTCGTTTTATTCGCGTTTTTTCATTAAAACGTATAATAATATAAATATTTTATAATATAAAGGAGCGTTTTCTCATCTAGCCTTAAATATTAAAGTTCACGATAAACTAAAATTTTGTATGAAAAAATTAAAATAAATTTTAAAGTTTACTTCAGAAAACGGCTCCAATTTCATAACAATAAGAAAGTTTCGTATACAGATGCTTTGCATCCGAATATACAGAGCTATAATAAAGATAAATAAAGCTTAAATTTATATTTGCTATATCCAGGCGCATATTCATATAAAAAATAAAATTTGGAATATGAGTCCCAAACTCATGGGATAATTTTTTTTTTGATTTCCGGTCAAATTAGACATTTGAATTAAGAAAAATTGCGACAAAGCCAAACTTAGGTAAAGAAAGAAAACTTCAAAAGTCCCCATTAATATCATGTGTGGTAAAAAAGTTATTTGGGACAAAGGTGAACATTTAGGGTTTTTCTCGTAAACGGTAATTTTTTCGAAAAATTACTTTCGACCAAGCTTTACACCAGAAAATTCACTATAAAAATCGTCCTAGCATTTTCTAAATTAAGCTGTCCCGGCAGGCGTTCTATCTCCATCGCGATCCCTATCGCTGTCTACATATGGGGTAAAATTCCCCAAACGGACCACCTAAAAATTCGATTTGAATGAAATTTGGTGAAAGTGATCTGCCATGTAAGAAAAAAATATCACCAAAGTTCGCATAAAAATATTGGATGGTTACCGACATATACGGAATTCGCAATTTTTTGTGTATAATCCTTTTTTATTTAAATTATAAGACATGTAATTGACATGGAAACCGTTTTCGATAGTATTTTTTCCGTTCTTTTCGAATATAACTTAAAAAAAATTGATTAAAAAAAATTTAGTAAACATTTTATTAAAAAGGAATTTTATCAATTTTTTACAATTTTGGACATTTTTAATTTTTACGTAAAGTTTGATCTCTTTCCTTTAAAATAACTTTTTTTTTTGTAATGGACCTCGAAAATTTTTAATGTTCTTTCAAAAGACAATTTATTTATTTTTTGTTGTTTTTCTCTAGGCTTTGATAAATTTGGTTCGCGTCTGCACTACACCTTTTCCACCCAAAAATGAGAAAACGTAAACTAAAATGAGAAAAAGTTAATTAAAAAGAGAAAACATAAATGATAATAAGAAAATAAAAATTATAATGAGAAAAAGTAAATTGTATTGAGAAAACATAAGTTGTAATGATAATACGTAAACTTGTAATGAGAAATCGTAAATTGGAAATGAGAAAATATAAATTTATGTTGAATGAAAATTTTCCCAATACTAATTTACGATTTCTCATTACAAGTTTACGTATTCTCATTACAACTTATGTTTTCTCAATACAATTTTTTTTTCTCAATACAATTTACTTTTTACCATTATAATTTATATTTTCTCATTATAATTTTTGTTTTCTCATTTTAATTTACGTTTTCTCATTTTAGGGTGGAAAAGGTGTAGTAACAAAATAAAACTTTATCTAAGTCATTTCCATATTCCAGTCAAAATGGTTATTATGAAAAAAAATTGGATCCACCCCGAAAATATTTTCTGGCTTACGCGCCCGGCTATATGTTTTACATAGACGTGAATTATATAAAAGGTACAACGAGCACAATTTTAAGCAGAACTCACTGCTAAAATAGGCCATCAGGTAACGAATATACTTGAAATAACATATACTTTCATGATATAAAATGAAACAAAACCAAGTAAATAAATACCTTTTATGAATAAGCGTCACGATTTTCACTGTTTGATCCCCAGTACAGCCTGTGTGAATTTAACTTTAGCTCATACCGAAATTATCGGAGCTATCGATTATTTGGGGACGATGTGTTATATTGGTCCAATCTCATTGATTTTTAACACCGACATTCCACATTTTAAAATAGCAATACGTCCAAAATTTCACGTTTTAATTACAGGAGTTATAGCCCAAAATCCGTTTATCGGAACAATGGATTGTATGGGGGCTATGTGAAATATTTATACCATTTCAATGATTTTCAACATCGATATTTTACATATAAAAATAGCGATGCTTCCAAAATTTCACGTTCCTATGTGTTTAATTACAGGACTTATAGCCCAAAATCCGCTTATCGGAATAATCGATTGTATGGGAGCTATGTGAAATATTTATGCCATCTCAATGATTTTCAACATCGCTATTTCGCATATAAAAATAGCGACACTTCCAAAATTTCACGTTCCTACCTATATAATTACAGGAGTTATCTACCAAAATCCGTTTATCGGAACAATCGATTGTATGGGGGCTATGTGAAATATTTATCCAATCTCGATGAGTTTCAACATCGATATTTCACATATAAAAATAGCAATATTTACAAAATTTCACGTTCCTACGTGTTTAATTACAGGAGTTATAGCCCAAAATCCGTTTATCGGAATAATCGATTGTATGGGAGCTATGTGAAATATTTATCCCATCTCTATGAGTTTCAACATCGATATTTCACATATAAAAATAGCAATATTTACAAAATTTCACGTTCCTACGTGTTTAATTACAGGAGTTATAGCCCAAAATCCGTTTATCGGAATAATCGATTGTATGGGAGCTATGTGAAATATTTATCCCATCTCTACGATTTTCAGCATCGATATTTCACATATAAAAATAGCAACACTTATAAAATTTCACGCTCCTTCGTGTTTAATTGCAGGAGTTATAGCCCAAAATCCGTTTATCGGAATAATCGGTTGTATGGGAGCTGTATGTTATATCGGTCCGATCTTGCTGGTTCCGACAAATGATTCCTATATTGGAAAATGGTGGCCGCATACCAAATTTCAGCCAAACATCTCAAAAACTGAGGGACTAGTTTGCGTTGAAACAGACAGACAGACAGACAGACGGACAGACGGACATGGCTAAATCAACTCATCTCGTCATCCTGATCATTTCGGTATACTTATTGATGGGCCTATCTCTTCTTCTTCTCATATTTACAAACATCGGACCAAAGTTATAATACCATTTCATGTTCATGAAAGGTATAAAAAAAAAATAATTTGAGAAAAATGTAGGTATATACATATTACAATATTTCTATATCACAATTTTCTATACCTTGCTCTGAGCTATCTTAAATGTTAGATGTGTTGAACTAAGTTTATTTCAAAAAAAATTGTACAATGGCAAAAAAGCTAAAAACGGCTAGCGGCTAGATTCAAATTTTTCTGGCTAAATGACAAAAAAGCTAGATCTAGCCGGAAAACGGCTAAAATGGCAACACTGGTAAGTACATACATATGTGAGTAACTTCAAAGTACATCGTCTTTGAAAGTGCATAACTGCTTAAAAAAAACTGAAACGACAATTGTACAGATTTTTTCAAGGTGCTGTATATAAATACAGTACAGCAATTACAGACAATTGTACAGATTTTTTCAAGGTGCTGTATATAAATACAGTACAGCAATTACATATACATAGACATACTGGCATTGCGACTAGGTCAACACAATGGCAACGCTCAACAGTTCATTTGGTGATTTCCAATTACAATTGAATTAGAAAATACCGCAATTCCGAGCCACCCTTAATCGGTGCCGTTGCGTGTTTCTGTCGGTGCTGGTGTTGTTGTTGGTACAGTTTCTCACAGCCGCTTTTGTTGCCGTAGATATTGTGGTGGTGCTGCTGTTAACTTGCTACACAGCTAAAAATTTGAACCTAAATTTTAAACTTTTTTGGACTACATACATATATGACCAAACCAAATTTGGATTCAAATTCAATATAGACCAGTTTTCATGAAAATTGGCTAAATGAATCGGGTTTCAATTATAAACAAGAAATGTTTTAACGATTTTTTATAGATAAAATAAATTTTTTGTCCGTTGGCGGGAATTCGAACCAAGATTCCCCGCATCATGCCCGTCTGCTCTACCACTGAGCTACATCGCACACATAAATGTTGTTGGTAAAATTCAATCTTGAATAAGCTTTCAAAAATAAATTTGAATGTTCAAACACAAAAGTTTACATTTTAGACCGAAAAGTTTTAAGAATAAAATAAAACTAAAAAAATGTGGCAGCTGGCAGGATTCAAACGAAAACGCTCAGGAGTCACATCCGACTGCTCTACCGCTGAGCTATGACGCACATGAAAATCTTGTGGGCAAAATTCAATTATATTTATTTATTTATTTATTTTTTCATTTAGATTTTAAATCGAAACCAAAAGAAATGGAAATTCTTTGTAGGTATTTGGACGGTTTGAAATATTGTACAAAAAGGTTTGAAAAATTGATTAAACTTTATACGGGTTTAAAATTTAGGTTCATTTTTTTAGCCGTGTATCTATGCTACTCAATCTTATTAGCTTTTCCCGCGCTTAAATTCTTTCTTGAGTTTTCGATGTGTAAACATATTAGCTCTGGGGGGTCATCTACTGCGTGTAGACAGTATAGGCTTTGTAGGCGGTATAGGTAGGGTACATTGTATTGTATAGGCATTGCAGGCAGGGTCGATTGTATTGTATAGGCATTGTAGTCAGTGTAGGAGGTGTAGGCAGGGTATATGGTATTGTATAGGCATTGCAGGTAGGGTCAATTGTATTGTACACGTTTAAAAATTTGAACCTAAATTTTAAACTTTTTTGGACTACATATATGACCAAACCAAATTTGAATTGAAATTCAATCTAGACCAGTTCTCATGAAAATTGGCTAAATAAATCGGGTTTCAATTACAAATCAGAAATGTTTTAACAATATTTTAAGGATAAAATAAATTTTTTGTCCGTTGACGGGAATTCGAACCAAGACTCCCCGCATCATGCCCGTCTGCTCTGCCACTGAGCTACATCGCACACATAAATGTTGTTGGCAGAATTCAATCTTGAATAAGCTTTCAAACATAAATTTGAATTTTCAAACCCAAAAGTTTTAATTTTAAACCAAAAAGTTTTAAGAATAAAATAAAATTAAAAAATGTGGCAGCTGGCCGGATTCGAACGAAAACGCTCAGGAGTCACAGCCGACTGCTCTACCGTTGAGCTATGCCGCACATTAAGTATTTGTGGGTAAAATTCAATTACATTGAAACAAACCAAAAATAAAAAAATTAGACTGCTTTTTCATTTAGATTTAAATCGAAACCAAAGGAAATTGTGGGTTTTTGGACCGTTTGAAATATTGTACAAAAAAGTTTGAAAAATTGATTAAACTTTATAAGGGTTTCAAATTTAGGTTAATTTTTTTAGCCGTGTGTAAACATTGTTGTCAGTATAGGCGGGGTAGGCAGGGTATATTGTATTGTGTAGACATTGCAAGCAGGGTCGATTATATTGTATAGGCATTGTAGGCAGTGTAGGAGGTGTAGGCTTGGTAGGCAGGGTATATTATATATATTATATATTGTAGATTTAGGCAATGTAGGCAGGGTATATTGTATTTGTAGGCAGGGTTTATTGTATTGTGTAGGCAGTGTAGGCAGAGTATAATGTAGTTGTAGGCAGTGTAGGCAGGGTATATTGTAGTTGTAGGCAGTGTAGGCAGGGTATATTGTAGTTGTAGGCAGTGTAGGTAGAGTATATTGTAGTTGTAGACAGTGTAGGCAGGGTATATTGTAGTTGTGGGCAGTGTAGGCAGAGAATATTGTAGCTGTAGGCAGGGTAGGCAGGTATAGTATTGTAGTTGTAGGCAGTGTAGGCAGGGTATATTCTAGTGTAGGCAGGGTATATTGTAGTTGTAGGCAGTGTAGGCAGGGTACATTGTATTTTATAGGCATTACATGTAGGGTCAATTGTATTGTATAGACATTGTAGTCAGTATAGGCGGTGTAGGAAGGGTATATTGTATAGTGTAGGCATTGCAGGCAGGGTCGATTATATTGTGTAGGCATTTTATGCAGTGTATGAGGTGTAGCCTTGGTAGGCAGGATATATTGCAGATGTAGGTAGTGTAAGCAAGGTATATTGTAGATGTAGGCAGTGTAGGCAGGGAATATTGTAGTTGTAGCTAGGGTATATTGTATTGTATAGGCATTGTAGGCAGAGTATATTGTAGTTGTAGGCAGGGTATATTGTAGTTGTAGGCAGGGTATATTGTAGTTGTGGGCAGTGTAGGCAGGGTATATTGTTTTTGTATGCAGTGTAGGCAGGGTATATTGTAGTTGTAGGCAGGGTATATTGTTGTTGTTGTAACGAGGTGTAGTCCTGCCCAACGCGTATTTTTCCTTAACTTAATTGTCATCAATATCTTCTAACGGGAGTCCAAGGAAACTAGCAGTTTCAATAGGGTTGGACCAAAGAGAGATGGGTGTTAGAAGAGTGGGCTCAAACGAGCAAGAAAATAAGTGATTGGTATTGTGGGGGGACGAGCCGCATGCCGGACATACATTCGGCACATCAGGGTTCAGTCTAGATATGTAGGAGTTTAACCTACTACAATATCCAGAGAGTAATTGAGCCAGAGTGACCCTTGTCTCTCGAGGAAGATGACGCTCCTCTTCAGAAATGCCAGGTGTTGCGGCATGTAAGACATTGTTTAGCGGACATAGCGCAGAGTAATGGCCAACAGACGTTGTATGTATATGCCCCAAAGCCTGTTTGTGCACCTGTAGATCAAACGATGTTGTTATATAGTGACGGAGCTCATCAACATGTTTACGTAGATGCGACCTTATGGTCCTAGGAGGCGGAATGAGTTCAAGCAGTTGTCTACCGGGATGCTGTGGTTTACAGCAATTCAGTAGGTACTGCTTGTTTAGCATTTCATTATGCTCCCTAACTGGAAGCATTTCCACCTCATTATGTATATGAGATATAGGTGACATAAGGACGCACCCCGTAGCGGTTCTGAGCGCGGTGTTTTGACAGGCCTGAAGCTGATTCCAGTGAACGTCTGCAAGCCCCGGCGACCATATCGGCGACGCATAGTTCAGGATCGGCCGACCAATTGCCTTGTACGTTACCAACAACGTTGCTTTGTCTTTACCCCAAGTACTGCCGGCTAGTGACTTGAGGATTTTGTTGCGGCTCTGTAATTTAGAGACAATTGCAGATTAATGGGCAGCGAAAGTGTGCATGGTGTCAAAAGTCACTCCTAAGATTTTTGGGTGAGCGACAGTAGGTATTTTATGATCACCTACATAAATTTCTAATTCCATGCCAACCTGCGCTGTCCACGTCGTAAATAAGGTCGCCGAAGACTTTGTTGGCGACAATGTCAAGGTTCGGGCAGTGAAGAACTCGACTAGAGAGGGGAGATAACCATTTATTTTAGAGCACAGCTCATCAACGGAAGTACCAGTTGCCAATATCGTGCAATCGTCTGCGTAAGAAACAATCGTAACTTCTTCTGGTGGAGGAGGAAGCTTCGAAATATAGAAGTTAAACAATAACGGGGAGAGGACACCATCCTGTGGTACCCCTTGTTTATCTTCCTGGCTTTAGATTTTTTGTTTCTGAATACAACAGACGACCGACGACCACTGAGATAATTGGCGGTCCAACGCTTTAGACAGGGGGGGAATGACGAGTCTTCCAAATCAGCTACAAGTTGCCCATGATTTACTGTGTCAAAAGCTTGACTCAAATCAAGTGCAACTAGAACCGTCCTGTCATTAGGCCTGTTTTGATTTAGACCGTCAGTTATCTGAGTGTTTATGACATTTAGAGCAGATGTTGTGCTCCTACCTTTCCTGAAGCCATGTTGGTGCTCGGCTAACATCAGATGTGATGTATAGAGCGGGAGTAAGACCGCTTCAAGTGTCTTTACTACTGGCGAGAGGAGTGATATCGGGCGATATGACTCCCCAACGTTAGCTGGCTTGCCAGGCTTTAGTAGTGGGATCACAGTTGCCTGCTTCCATTTATCGGGTATGACAGCTGTGATCAGAGACAAATTGAAGACGGCAGTTAAATATTTGACTCCCGCTAGGCCGATATGTTTTAGATGCACCATGGCTATGCCATCAGGGCCGATGGCTTTGGAGTTTTTGGCCTTCCGGATGGCCTCTTGAACCTCTGTAGCGGTGATGGGAACGGGGGCATAGTTTTTATGTTTATGCGCACGCCTGAAGATTCCACGTCTAGTCCTGCTTGCGCAGGGTATGGGACATATTGTCGACAAAAAGCCTGTGCACATTTCCTGGGGTCATTTATTGTCTTGTCACCAAAGGTAATGTCGACATTTTTTGGTGGACCCGAAGGATTCGACAAGGACTTGACGGTGGACCATAATTTCCCAACACCGGTAGAGAGGTTACAAGACCTGAGGTGCTCCTCCCATTTGCTTTGTTTGTGTTCGTTAACCAGCCGTCTGATTTCCACGTTGAGATCACCGATCTGTGGGTCAGAGGGATCGATGTTGCGTATGAGGTCACGTTCGTTGGCCAAGGCTGCGGCCTCAGCTGGGAAGTTAGGCCTAATATCTTTTATCCTACCAGCTGGTATAAAACGGGCTGTAGTCTTTTTAATGACCTAACGTATGTTACGCTCGCCAACGTGTACGTCAGTGGGAATGGGAAAATCACCAAAGGAGCTCTCCGTGAATTCCAAAAAGGCGACCCAATTAGCTCTTTTGAAATTCACGTATGTTCTTTTCTCCGATGTAACGAAATCCGCGGCACGATCGACGTACAGGATGAAAGGCAGGTGGTCGGATGACAGGGCCACCATAGGTTGCCAGTTGATGCTGTTAATTAACCCCGGGCTAACAATAGTTAGGTCCGGGGAGCTACTGCAGTTAACAGCCATCCTAGTTGAGGAGTCTCCGTTCACAGTACAGAAAGAGGAGTTATCAATTTGCTCGGCTAATTCGCGTCCTCTGCCGTCCACAGAAAGGTGTGAATGCCACATATCATGATGGGCATTAAAATAGCCCATGATGATACGGTTATCGCCACAAAGAAACGCCCTATGGTCAGGACGATAACTTCTGGGGCAGCAGGTGACGGGAGGAATGTATATATTGATTAGCTCGAGATCAACGCCACCAGCTTGTATAACTATACCTTGACACTCTAAAGGTAAGTCTCTTTGGTCAGTGTTGATATCAAATTCCCTATACTGCACCGTATGGTGAACAAGGAACGCGAGACCACCTCCGCCGTCCGTACGGTCATGCCGGAGTACGTGGTAGCCTCCACTCGCTCGGAGATTCGAGTGGGGGCCAAGTTTTGTCTCCTGGATTGCAGCAATTTTGATTTTATGTAGCTGCATAAATGTGGTTATCTCCGCTATCTTGCCGGTCAAGCCGTTACAGTTAAATTGCAACAATTTAAATTGCGAAGGAGAGGCAATGGCCACTCTGGGAGTTAAAGACTGATGTGTTCGCCTAGATGGTGGTAGGTTATGTCGCGATATTGATCTCCGTTGCAGTCCTGAAGCCGGCGGAATTCGTTCACTATTAGATGAGTGTACATCCGTCGGCGTTGAGGGCTGCACAACTCGACAGCAAGGCGCGACAAACACATCAGTCCAGAGATTTCTGTTTGCGAGCCCAGAACATATGCGTAGGTGACACAGGCCTAGGCAGGAGTTGCACTTGACCGATGCCACAGACGCATATATCCTGTGCCGACATACAGTGCACGAAGAGTGAAGGACCAGAAGTTGATGGACTTGACTTTCATTCGTGCTAGTGCCGGAAGAAGTTAGTAAAGAATTTAGAGACGGGCGTGAAGCTCAGTAGTGCTACAAGCATCAACTGATGCACTAGGAAGTAAGCTACAGCCGGGAACACATATATTCTGCTGGGCAATATAATTATTGCAGGTCGTGGAGACTTGATTATTAGAGGGCGATAAAGCAACATATGAGCGTCGCTTGCCTCGGGACGTCCTAGGACGTGAACAGCAGGGCGCCACAAAACTTTTATAGAAACCAGTGGGCCGATGTGTTTTTGGATCAAGTCCGGAGCAACTAGATTTATGCAACCAACCTTTGCATGATGCACACTGTACTGAGTGTGATCTTCTTGTATATATTTTCTTCCGACAAACGCAGCAGAACCATTCTCTTGGGCCAGGATTTGGCTCAATGCCAGCCCGGATCAAGAGAATAAGGAGCAGCCGTGCTGCAAGGGGCTGTTCCGGGGATGACAATAGGTGAGGGAATCGTGACGCGTTAGACAGGGTCACTCCGAAATGTATTGCTCTTGGCCGAGTCATTATAAAAAAAAACAACCCGGGTCGTTTCGGTACGAAGGGTATTGTACAGGTACAAATTCCGTTCTCGCAGAACCGGCAATACGTGAAACGTAGGCGGGGTATATTGTAAATGTAGGCAGGGTATATTGTAGTTGTAGGCAGGATATATTGTAGTTGTAGGCAGTGTAGGCAGGGTATATTGTAGTTCTAGGCAGTGTAGGGAGGTTATATTGTAGTTGTAGGCAGTGTAGGCAGGGAATATTGTAGTTGTAGTTATAAATGACTCGTGGAAGAGTCATAAATGACTCGTGGAAGAGTCATAAATGACTCGTGGAAGAGTCATAAATGACTAGTGGAAGAGTCATAAAAGACTCGTGAATAAGTCATAAATGACTCATTGATGAGTTAAAAGTGACTCATTGATGAGTAAAAAATTATTATTGATGAGAAAAAATTACTCATTGATGAGTAAAAAATGACTCATTGATGAGTATAAAATAACTCACTAATGAGTAAGAACTTAGTCATTGATGAGTAAAAAATGACTCATTGATGAGTCAAAAATTACTCATTGATGAGTCCAAAATGACTCAGTAATAAGTCAAAAATGACTCATTGATGAAATGAAGTTTCATGCAGAATACACATGTTTACACATCAAACCTCACGAGTACTTGGTAGTCACGCCTTTTTTTGCTTCGTTTTTTTGTTAAGTTTTGAATTAACCACTTTAACAAGATGCAAAATTTATTTCTAGCTGCTTTTGGCCATAGTGCTGTTCAATGCACTTTAGACTTGACTTTATTTGTAAAGAGGGATGTGATTTATGGGCTTTTCCTACCAAAACTGGTAGGTTTTTTTTTCCTGCTGGTAGGATGGTAGGAAGATTTGAATTTGGTAGGTCTTTACCTTTGTTCAACTAACATCACTGTTGTGCCGCAAAGTCAAATTCTTCAAAGGCTAGTCTCATTCCTGTGAGCTTGGAAGAAGGGATTTTCATAGAAAAGATGTACGATCAGTTTTTATTTGGAACTTCTTATCAGAAATGGCACTATGGTTTTCCAAAATCTGAGTATGGGGTCAGAAACGAGGTTAAGAGTGACCGCAGTGCTCCGTCCCATTCTTTGGACCTTTGAAATCACTATGTTTTCGTGTTATATGGCGTTCACGTTGGGCCATAAACTCGAGTTATATGGTGTTTCCACCAAAAGCAAACACCGTGTTTTCTATCCCTAGCGTGTTTAAAATCAAACACTACTCGAAACCCTTGTCAAATCTCATACAAATTTCGTAACCCAAACCCATTTCAAACCCCTTTTAAAAGCGGGTTTGCTTTGGGTTTGCATACGATTTATCATTAAAAGATGGCAATAATGTTCATTTACGTCATTATTTCCTTTTAGTTTTTAAATTCTTATCGTAATCATGTTACCATTGCTTTCAGTTTGTCAAAATTATTGACAATTAAAATTAAATTAATTTATATTTAAAATTTTTAAATTTTTTAATATTTTTCAAAATTCAACGCAAAATCATAGGGCCAAACACTTGTTTGATAGGTCCCACCGAAAAGTTGGACTATGTTATAAAGGTTATAGCTTTTATAAGACCCAAATGGCTACCAGTGGGCTTTCGATCCTGGATCTGCCTTTTGGGGTAAATAGCAATTTTCACAAAAGTTTCGAATAATAAAATTACACGAATGGAAAAAGTTGACAATTATTTCAAACCCAAAACCTACAAACACGGTGTTTGTTTTTGGTGGAAACACCGTATTAAAGGGACATTTTTTGAGTTTATTCATATTGTTGTTGTCAATAAACTCGAGTAGGTAGGTTTTCAGTTAGATTTTGGTAGGAATAAATTTTCCAAGTGGTAACACTGTTTGTAGATACCCTACAAACATTTTTAGCTAATCTCAAATTGAGATGCATTTGAGAACAAATTTCAAACGTTCCTTTTGAGATGAAATCCCGTCGATAGCTTTGCGAAACTAAATGGCTCAATTTTAATAAGGGGGTTTTCCTTTATTTTCAAATTGAGAACCGCAGAATTTTCAAACTTTTCTCAAACTGAGCGGAGTGGATCGAAATGTTATACACATGCTCTCATTAAAAAATGTATTCAAAAATGCCAATTATGCAAAATAAATACCTATTTTAATAAAAAGCGAGTTTCCATTTAAGCAGTTAAATATTATTTAATATGTTTTTAATTAATATAGTCCAACATATAATTCTGTTATACAAACAACATTGAGAAAAAGTTGAGAATAGGTGTAGTAATAACTGTAAAGACACCTTATACCATTTTTACTATGGATCACCTAGCAATATTACAACTTGTTGAAAAGGTTATTGGATTCAAAATTTTTTAATTTCCTATGATTGGAAAAAAAATTGTTAAATATGTATGTCGTAGCCGAGTGGTAGAGCACTAGCGAAACGTGCTAGAGGAGAAGGTTTCAAATCTTACTGAAACCAGAACTCAGATTGTTTTGAATTTGGTCTTTTAGACTATTTAGTATTTATTAATAGTTTATATGGATACCACTTCAATGGTAATTATCAAATATGCATTGATAGCACATCCATATTTATTGATGGGGCAAGATTATCAAATTTTCTTTAATGTGGTATCAATAATTATGGATGGTCCTGCCATCGGAGTGGTGGCCTCCCTCTTTCTCTACTTCCACAGGCGGGTGCCGATAAGATTACCTTCTGGACCGGAGCGTCTTCTTTATTCGCACCACGTGTCCTAGCCAGCGAAGCCGCTGGGTTTGAATTCGCTGAACTATGTCGACGTCTGCGTAAAGCTCATCATTATATCTTCTTCGGTACTCGCTGTCGCCAACTTTTAGGGGTCCATAAATCTTTCGAAGAATTTTTCTCTCGAATACTCCCAAAGCCACCTCGTCAGAAGCTGTCAGTGTCCATGCTTCTGCACCATATAGCAGGTGGGTACGATACATTGTTCTTGGTTGCTTCCCAGGTATACAAAGTCCCTTACTACCTCGAAATTATTGCTTGCAACAGTGGCGTGGTTGCCAAGACGCGAATGCGCTGACTCTTTGCATGATGCCAGCAGGTACTTCGTTTTACGTTCGTTCACCACCATACCCATTTTTTACCACACTTTTATTGGGTTCACTTGTATGTTTGCTTGTTTTTGTGTTTGTTTGTTTGTTTGTTTGTTTGTTTGTTTGTTTGTTTGTTTGCTTGCTTTTATGTATGTGACTCTCGTTCGGTCTAAGCCCCAGTGGCCCAAAAACCGTAAAATGTCCCTGAAATATGGGTATCAAACGAAAGGTGAAGGCCCCAGGTTTCACCATACCCATTTTTTACCACGCTTTTATTAGGTTCACTTGTATGTTTGCTTGTTTTTGTGTTTGTTTGTTTGTTTGCTTGCTTGTATGTATGTGACTCTCGTTCGGTCTAAGCCCCAGTGGCCCAAAAACCGTAAAATGTCCCTAAAATATGGGTATCAAACGAAAGGTGAAGGCCCCAGGTTTCACTTGGACATCGACATATTTCGATAAATTTATCGATAACTGAGTTAGCGGTCAAAATGTGTGTTGCGCGAAAACCTTAAAATTTCCCTACAATATGGGTATCAAACGAAAGGTGAAGGCCCCAGGTCTCATTTGGACTTCGATATATTTCGATAAATTTATCGATAACTGAGTTATCCGTCAAAATATGATTGCCCAAAAACCTAAAAAATTCCCTACAATATGTATATCAAACGAAAGGTGAAAGCCCCAGGTTTCACTTGGACATCGACATATTTCGATAAATTTATCGATAACTGAGTTATTTTCAAAATGTGAGGCCAAATACCTTAAAATTTCCTAATAATATGGGTATCAAACGAAAGTGGAAGTCCAGAGGTTTCGTTTGGACTGCTGTATTTTTCGATATATTTATCGATATTTTCATAGGACATTTAAATAAAAAGTAAAAATAAGTATAGTTTAAAAAAAACTAAAACTCACCCTTTTAGAGAGTAGCGGACCACGCTTTTAAAATTATTTTCAACTTTTTAGTTCAATACTCTCTAAAAGCGTGAGTTTTAGTTTTAAAACTATACTACTATTTTAAACTATATTTATTCCGCTTCTTTTTCTAATTTGGAGTACGCAGAAGTTACGGCGCGGTTGTTGAGGCCAATGATGTCGAGATTAAGACATACATAAGTAAAAAATTTAGCGGCCTGCCTAGTTTTTCCCCGATAAAATGGTGTGGTTATTGTAAGATTTCGCTTATTTTACTGGCAACCTACCTTGACCGGAAAGTTACCTTCGTGTCAAATGACATTAAAATATCTAACCTACTACTCAGTTAATCGAGTACCTACCCGGACGGACTGATGGGCAACACTCAATCGATTCCTCTTTTCCTTCTAATAAATTAGATATACTTAACTCTATATCTATTTCTATAACACACCTGCGTATGTGAAAAAACGAATATGCCTTAGGTATTACAGCTCTGTCTAAAAAGTTAAAAAAATTGCTAAAACTGGGTTTTTTGTTCAGCCTTAAATTATTAGCTGTGTACCCAATTCAAAGTAGCACTTTTATGAAAATATGATACTACATATGTATGTTGAATCGGCTGACGTTTTTTGGTATACAAGCTGCATTTCTATTCTAGGAAATACCTCAAGTTTAAAATTTGTGAGTATCAGCACTGACGTCGCTTTCAAGGCCCCCATTATAATTATTTGATGACAGTGAACTCTTCGTCTTTTCCTTAATCAATATCCTCAGAAAATTTCTTATCGAAATCGACAAACGTAGGCCTAAAAAACTGGAAGTGTCCTGTTGTTGTAACTGAAAAAATGATTCCTGACGATGCGTTTTCAGATATGACCAAATTGAAAGGGATTGTGGGTGAGTTTAGTTAAGAGATAATTCGTGTCGTAAAAGTTCTCTCCACTTTTACATATGCAAGCATATTCTTGCATTTTCATTTGCTTGTCCAATACCTACAACACATACCAAAATATGCATAACGGCATTTATCTTAAAGTATCTATCTATTCATTTAACTTATCCTTATTACACTTACAACACAAGCTACACACTTTCAAACAAATATTTTTACTTTGAAGTGTATTGATGCCCCCACGTTTTTTGAAGTCGGTAATTTCTTATATGTAGTCGGCATTTTTTACTAAATTTCTTACATGAAGTCGGCATTTTTGAGTAGTCGGCATTTTTGACTAAATTTCTTATATGTAGTCGGCATTTTTGACTAAATTTCTTATATGTAGTAGGCATTTTTGACTATATTTCTTACATGTAGTCGGCATTTTTGACTAAATTTCTTACATGCAGTCGGCATTTTTGAGTAGTCGGCATTTTTTACTAAATTTCTTATATGCAGTCGGCATTTTTGACTAAATTTCTTATATGTAGTAGGCATTTTTGACTATATTTCTTACATGTTGTCGGCATTTTTGACTAAATTTCTTACATGTAGTCGGCATTTTTGACTAGTCGGCATTTTTGAGTAAATTTCTTATATGAGCCTTTCAGTGCACACAGTGACTAAGTCCACTTTTTTCAAAATCTGAGATTTAAGTGTCCCAGCACTTGTTATAGTCATATCTTCTCGTGATTTTAGTAACTATACCGAACAACAAGTATTAACACCATTTAACTAAAAAATTTTTTTGGCCACTGAAAAAATTTTAATTTTTTTCAGAAGCCATTCTGATTAACTCCATGATTTAATGCAGCCAATATCTGGCTCCTTGTAGCTCGCAACAACACCAAAAAAAATACAAAATATACTGTCAAATGTAAGCTCTATCCGTATTTATGCATCATACATCTAATATTTTAGTTTCAATTACACAGGGAATTTTAAAATGCAATGTAAATTAAATCAACGGATTTCTCAACTTCAACTCGAATGGACTTAGTCACTGTGTGCACTGAACGGCTCATATGTAGTCGGTATTTTTGAAATTTCCGGCAAGGTTGCTGAATTCCTGAAGAATTTCGAACGAGCGAATGACGTTTTAGATAGAGTAAAAACGAGGCAGTGCCGAATTTAAAAGCATTGTTCGTCGATGTGATCGACTGTTTAACAAACATTCACCAAGAAAGTGGTGAGCTATTGTTATTTGCTAAAAAAGAATACGAAAAACTGTCGTCTACCAATTTCAATATGGCTATTGGGAATGACGTTCTAATCGATCATGACCCCGGTCGACGAAATAAAATATCATCCAGCAATGAACGTAAATATTTGTGTTCCCTCGGTCCGTATCAACCGAAACTTGACATTTATCCGATCAATACAAATTTTCCCACGAACAAACAACGTCGATTTAATCCAGCTTGGTATGGAGAATTTTCTTGTTTGGAATATAGTCCCCATAAAGATGCAGTTTTTTGTCTTGCTTGCATTTTATTTCCTGAAGGGCCACGAAGATGTTTCGCTAGTTCAGAATGGGTATCAGTAGGAGTCCGCGAGTGGCATAAAATGAAGAGTCGTGGTCGAGAGAAAAAAGGCAAACTACTTCAGTACTTCACTTCCGAATCTCACAAGGCAGCTCTATATGATTACTCCAATTTTATCAACGAAGGGGCCCATGTTGATATATTAATAGATAGATCCATCAGGGACAACAAGATTAAAGAAGTACAAGAAAAAGAGTATCATTCAAGGGTTTTACGAGTTTTGTTCGATGTTGCGAGGACTCTGGGAAGGCAAGGTCTCGCTTTACGTGGTCACAAAGATTCACCAGTAAACAATGATGGAAATTTTCGACAGATTGTTCATTTAATTGCCCGGCATTGTCCTCTGGTTAAAAAATGGTTGGACGAAATCTCCGAAAGACCATATCATGTTACTTACCTCAGTCCCGTGACTCAAAATGAATTCATCGATTTATTAGGGAATGAAACTGAAAAGGCCATCGTCAGCGAAGTTAACCAAGCGGGAATATTTTCTGTAATGGCTGACCTCTCCAGACCTGTCACATCAAGATCGATTAGCTGTAAATATTCGGTATGCGCATCAAACAAATGAAGGAATTGTACCTGTTGAACGGCTTTTGAAGATGGATATCGTCCTGACTAAAAAATCAGGAGAAGAGCTGGCTGGAAAAATTGTAACAGCTCTTCAGTCGATGGGAATTTCCATAAAAAACATTGTTTTCCAATCTTATGATTTTGCAAAAAACATGTCTGGAAAGTTTAAAGGCACGCAGCAAAAATTAGCGGAAAAATGTGAAAAACGTATTCCCTATATTCCATGTCATGCTCATAGAATCAACATATTTGTTGAAGCTTCATGCAATGCAAGCTGTTTGATTAAAGAATTTTTTAATGTTTTAGAAGCTTTGTATGTGTTTTTTTCTGGAAGTACGAAACGTTTCTTGAGTTTGCGTGAAGAGTTAGGTAATATTGAAAATTCATTGCAGTTGAAGAATTTGTCAAAAACATGATGGACTGCTCGGGCAGAAACAGTCAAAGCTGTATGGATTTCTTTCGAAGGCATCATTCATGCTCTTGAAACTATAAAGAAAGATTCCGAAAATTTTTACAGCAATTCACGTACACAAGTTTCAGGCTTGTTAAAAAAAATTTTGGACTTCGATTTTAAAAGCTCTTTTTTTTTTTTGCAAAAATATAATGTTCAAAGTTAAAAATTTGACAGAAAATTTGGAAGCTGAAGAACTTAACATCATCGATGCTTTATTGTTGATTCAAAGCACATCAGAGTCATTTCAGCAAATGAACGATGATATTCAAATAAACGATTTGATTGCGAGCTCGGTTTCCTTTGCTCGGAAGTGGGAGATAAGCCCCGAAAACGACTTTTCAAAGCATCACAGAACGCGACGAGTGCCAAAAAAAATTGACGAAAATCCGGAATCTGCTACAATTTTCGATTTTGAAACATTTTATAGAAAAGAATTCAAAATTGTTCTACAAGTTTTTACAAGTTGCATCCAAGAAAAGTTACAAGAAAGTTTGTCAACTTTCAAACCCATTCAGGAAATGTTTAGAATTCCACTAGACAGAAATAATGTTACGATTGATTTGATAAACTCTATTGTACAATTGGAACCCGAATTTTTCAAGGAAGAAGTCGAATGTTTGCTTTGTGAGTTACAAATTCTTTTTGACTCATGCCAAAGTTGTAAATCATTCGAAGATATTTCCACGGTAGCATTCAAGTTAAAACGAGTTACTCCCTTAGCATATAAACTGGTTCGTTATATTTTGACTGCTCCTGTCACGTCAACATCGTGTGAATGTTCCTTCAGTAAATTGAAAATAGTTTTCGACCATTTGCGCACAACAATGGGAGATGATCGTTTAAATTCGTTGATGCTGCTCTTCTCTTCAAAAGATAAAGTAACTAGATGAAATTGACCTTTGTGAAGTTGTTCAAAAATGGTCCTTACTAAAACATCGCAGAGTCAAAATTTGAATTTAATTCTTCAATTTTTCTCAAAAAAATTTTTCTTTGTAAAATTATTTTGATTTTTGTGAAAAGGGTATCTTTTTAGTATGTATTTAATTTTGTAAAACATTATATACGACGAAAATAAAGAAAGAGTAAACAAACACTGTAATTTTTAATTCATTCGGTAACATATTGCGCATTTTCACAAGTGTATTTCACCTATTTATTTTTTTTTTAAATCCATTATTATACCTATAAAAAATGTCGGCAAATTTTCGAGATCAGTCGGCATATCAGTAAGATTCACCCCCCCACGATCGGGACCTTCGCGACGCCCCTGATTGTTGCACTTCCTTAACAACGGTTTGTTGCTCGTCAATTTGAATTGGAAATATTTTACGCTCCAAATGTGGCAAACGAAACATCGCTGTCACTGTCACCAGCAGCATACATATAGTCGTTGTTGCACGTCGACTGTTAGTAGTTTTCATCATTCAACAGCCAATTATTTAACACCTTCACCATAGACAGAGGGTGACAATACCAGCCGAAAACAACGGTGCTTTCAACTATAAATCGAAAAACTAAAAAAAAAAAACTGTGAATGCACGGGACCCGCAAATGGATGAATGGGCAGAAATACCCACCAGAAAATTTGCAGCCCACATACATTTTAAGGCAGGCGTAGGAGTTTAGGGGACAGGCTGTCGGTCGACTCTACAAAGGTTCCGGTCTCAAGTACTGGGTTATCCTATAACTTTCCCTTCTTCGCTCGGCAAAACGTGTTTCCCGCAAACGCGACGCCATACGGACGCTTATACGACACCTTGGAAAGAGACCAGGCATGCCAGGCAAGGTTTTATATAATAACTTTAACCTTAGGGTTATCGATGAGCAGAAAAGTGTCCACCGAAATTATTATAATTGTTTACGACACTTTGCAGGGCATCTTCATCTGTACATACCGAACTAGAGAAGAAGTCAACAGTGCGACGCCACACAAATAGTAGAAATCACGATTTTTCCATAGAAATGTTCAGCAGTCGCCTACAACATGAGTTTCATGATCGTATAAAAACCGCTTAAATAAAATAAAAACCAAAAAAACAAATTGCAAATACACAAATGGCAAGCAGTGGATGGAGAGTAAAGTACAAGCGGTGAATAAGGGTGCGTCATATGTACGTACCGCGCTCCTGTTCCAAAGGAATAGTATATGAGTGATGTTAAACTACGATGCCTGTTCGAATAAATAACTTATAGTAATATACAGAATACAGGCCTACTATGGGAACGGGGGGACCCCTTGAGAGTCTTGAGAGAGACCAATAGAGAGGCGAAGAAGGTATATACATATCTTTTAAGCACAAGGTTGATAGCTGCTTGCGAGATGTTCAAATGAGGATGCCAAGCCTTATCAAAAATCTTTATCAGCAAGGAAATTCGACGGTAAATCGAATATTCACGATACACAAAATAGTAGAGAAGATCCATACGAGAATCAGCACACGCCCTATTTTTTTATTTTTATGTAGGTAATTGTGTATGGCTGCATTGCTTGAGTGCCAAACTACAGGTACATGCCACGAATATGACATTGACCTGAACTCGTAATTTTTCATCTCCGAAATGCATTTGGCAGTAGTTGGTTGTCCGACAAACTCATAAAAATGCAGGTGGTATGAATTTTTCTTGTTTTTATTTTATTATAAGGTTGGCCCACTCTTGTTTATTACTTTCTTGCGGGTAAAATGCCTCTACATAAATAGATTGCACAAACCACCCACACGGGTGCCTTAAAGTTTAAACGTATTCGACTAGAATTTCGTATTTTTTGTTAGTTAGAGTATGGGCGATTATTTTTATGCACACCATGGCCTTATAGTTATGAAAAGAATTTTGTAAAACGCTCTACCTAAGGAGTTTTCCTAAGCGCCCAATCTCAAATTTTCATTTGTAAACAGCCCATTTGATTAAAAAACTCCCTATCCCCAGGTGAAATTGTATTGATAGGGCGTTTTTCAAAAAACTTTGAGAAGGGCGTTATTTAACCAAATTCTGAGAAAGAGCGCTATTGCAAAAATTCTAGGATATGAAGTTCTTAAAAAAAAATGCAATGTAGACGACCGGGCACTGCTTTATTGGTAGGCACGCAGAGAGGCTAGGTGTGCCCTACCGACGATGCTGTAGGAGTTGCAAAGATGATGCGGAGGAGGAAACGGTGGAGCACTTCATCTGCAACTGCCCACATTTAAGCGGCGCGAGAACGCGTGATACAGGTGATGTAAAATTATGGGTGCAACGCTTTGACGCTTAAAAAGTTCGACTTTCCGGCATTAAACTTTTGTTACTTTTAATACTGACACAAAGTAACGATGAGTTTTGAAATGTACACTTTTCTTTCATATAAGTTTTTTGAAGAAAAAGTGTGAATTTGAAAACTCACCGTTAATGAGTCCAGGCCCAGATTTTTAAAACCAAAAACACTCTTTCTTTTTTACTATCAAATATTTAGATGTACCAGTGGAAAACATGGCGTATGAGTAATCAAAAATAACACCAATGAATTATGGGCCAAAATCCGAGCTACCCATGAACGCAACCACGTAGAACGTATCGTCTGGCCATACCTCTCTTATGAGAGTGCAATGCAAGTGCTTACGTACATACGTGTACGGAGAGCGTAGCAGAGAAATCTAATGAGTCTTGGTTTTCTGTGTTTAAAAGTACTAGTATCGCTTGTGATCGGAAATTCGACCAATAAAATCTTTAGGTAGTCGTGGGGTCGCTAGCCCCGTAGCCCCATCGCACCTCAGTTTTTTTCAATTTCCTTTCCATCGGTGCACATTTGATTCAAACCGGTCAAACGGTTCGCTAACAGGATGTTCCTAAAGTTTTTCATGCGTCGTATTTATATATTAATAGATATATGTACATACGTACTCCCGTCGGTGGGTAACTGGCACTGTGAAATTGGGCCTAAAAAATCGCTTAAACTTCAGACGAGTTTAAAATTTAGGCTCATTTTTTTAACCGTGTAGGTATTTACACGCAAGCCTTTTTACCTCACGAGCCAAGTGGAAGAATTTTCTGCTGTCTATATCGTGCGCAGTAGAGCTGAAAAACTATCGATGGTTCTATCAAAAATATCGATCGTTTTTTTTTTTTTTTTGGTGAACTATCGATTTTTTTTGCGATAGTCGATAAATTCGATAGTGTCAGTGAATTGAAAATCTGTGATGTTGATAATATTAAGGAACGCTGTGATCTGAAGTAAGGTAGTTTAGAATTTAAAATTGCAATATTTCGTCGGCTAAGAGTGTAAACCTACCAACGACAAAAAAAAAATATTTTTCAGTAGAGGCAAAAAACCAAATTTAACTTGAACTTTCAGGTTATGGTTTGAGGGCCATGATTGCCTTGAAATTTTAAAAATTAAATCATATTTATTCGCTGACTATTAACTTGACTTAGACCCAGAAAGTAACACTCTAGAATAGAACAGTAACCGGACGACAGAAGCTCTATATGTTGGATTTAGCAGCTTTTCTCATCAAACATTTTTTTAAATTAGTATATTTATTTTGAGGCTTTTCTTTCGTTTGCCAACTGCAGAATCGGCTACTACTTCAAACAGCATCGAAAAGTCGATTTGGCTAAGAAAGGGATTTAGCAGACTTACACTCTTAGCCGACGATTTGTATTTTCTTTTTACTTTTGCCACATATATGGGAGTTGACGTTCCTCTACACTTAAATTTCGATAGTATACGATAGTTTCGAACTATCGAAAATATCGAATGGCGCCACTATCGACAATTTTGCAGCTCTAGTACGTAGCTGCTCGAAGGAAATTTCTCTTTCTGCTATGCAATGTAATTTGCTCAAACAAACTGAGCAAACTTTCCGAGAGTTGTTAGCCTCATATGGAAAAAATTGTGAGCAGTAGAACAATAAACGTTACGAAGAATACATAAACCGTGAAGTACGACTTCAAATTCAAACCACTTAGTTACTATTTTAAATCTTTAGAATATTCGTGGAAGCCATTTCATATATTCGGATTCGCAAGAAATCCGTCTCTTTTTAGCTCTGGGCTACCTCTTCCGCCTGACTTTCGCAGTTTGACTTAAAAAGAAAACTTAGGAACAGCATAAACTGAAGCTATGTATATTTGAGAAATATTTAATCACGACCTGCTTGTTTTTAAGTTCCGATTGGCAACAGTTTTGAAAAAAGGCGTCACCGAAATTTGGAAGAATCGAACATTTGGTACTTGTACTTGACCTCGAAAGTTATTTCTAAGCCCAAAAGTGACCAGTCCATCTTCGAAGCTCCCAAAACTAAAGTTTTAAAAAAGAAAATCGGCATAACTCCACAGTAAACGCCCGTCACTGATACATTATTTTTTTATTATATTGCTATTATTTTCATTTTTCTTTGGAAGTTTGTTTTTTAGTCCAGTCTAATGAATATTGCAGTTATTCACACGTAGTTAACGTTTATTCATGTCATGTCTCCTTATTTAGGTATTTCTTAGATGCAAAAGTGCGATTTTCAACATTTTGCATTTTTGAGTACTCGCAAACAACTTTGCTGTCTCATTTGCATTTAGAGTTCTTCTTACAAAATCGATTGGCTTTCAAATACAAATCGTCGGTGATTCTGCAAAACGACGTAATGGACATTTTAAAAACGTCGTATGTGTTTTTTCAGTTTGGCGGTTTTGCAGCAACAAATTATTGAATTTTAAGACAACTTCGATCAAGATCGATTCTTCTTAATAATTTCCAACACAAAATTAGTTTTCTTAAAATAAAAAAACGCGTAGGAGGAAAGAAAAACTTAGTTTTTGTCTTGAATCATCGGCCGAAAAGCTCACTATAATTAAAAGATAAATAAATAACTCGTAATGGCAGGGGTTATAAAAGTGTTTATCACAAATGTCACTTACGCTGTCTCGCAGATGTTTATTACGTTGTTTTTCATATTCACCGATGAAATGTAGAATGGCCGTATTTACAAACGTATTTTTGTTGTAAATATGTAAGTATAATGGGCATTGTATTCGTTTTGGCGATTCGTGCAGAGATTGTATTTCCATTTAAATTTCGCAACCAGAAAGATCCCTTCCCTAAATGCTTCACTTCGAAAATCAAAAATCAAAACAATAATTTATTTATATTGGCGAATGTGCAGTTGAAAATTGTTGAAAAATTTCCAACATGCTGAAAAATTTGTCGTTAAGAGTAGGGATGTAAATTTTTCCGGTTTTGGCCATCGCGGGATTTACGGAATATGATTTCACAAATCCCGGGATTAGGGTACTCGTTATTTCTAACAGGTTTGCTTGAAAAGGACTGGAGAAATAGTTTGTGAAACTGTGATACATAAATAACGAATTATTGAATTATCACATATATTTTTTATTTACATCTATATATATAAAAGAAAGTGGCGTTAGTACAAACACTTATAACTCAAGAACGCCTGCACCGATTTGGATGATGGACACCAATTCAGATTGTTCTCTGGCCAGAATCGAAGAATATCCAAAAAAATTCCCGAAAAATTCCCAAAAAAAAAAAAAATTTCCAATATATTTTGTATGGTGCGAATTTTTGTTATTTTATATAAAGAGTTCTTGATGATCAATGACGTTTGTTTGTTGTGTTTGCGTTACTTTGTGATGGGTTATCCAGCAACGAACCTATTCACAATTTTTAAGTATTCTCGCTCAATGGACCAAATTTAATTTAATTTAATTTAATTTCCCTTTATCAATACAATGCCACTCCACTACGAAAGAAGTTTTTACAAATTAAGAGCTGATTTACATAAAAGTGGCTCTAATTGCATTGCGAACGCACTGTAACTTTTTATATTGTTAAAAAATAAGTTTATTTTCTAACTAACAAAAAACAAAAATAAATAAAACTAAACAAAAAAAAAAATAATAAATAAGAAATTTATTAAAAAAAAAAAATTCAACTGAAAAACCGATAGTAAAAATTATTCCGAAACTTTTTTCAAAATAATCTTTTTCTAATTTTAAACATTTTTCAAAATTAGTTGACTATTTTTTTCCACCTGTTTAAAATAAAAAAACAAAAAACACAAAAAAAAAATTTTTACTTGAAAAAATAGCTGAAATTTTTTTTTATTTTTATTCAATTCTTTTTTTTTTAAAAGGAACAGTAAGTAGTTGAATTTTTTTTCTATTTTGAAAAGAAAAACCCCCCCAAAAAAAAGAGAAAAAATGGATTTTCAACTAGAAAAAGACCGATGGTAAAAATTATTCTGAAACTTTTAAAAATATATATTTTTTGGTAAAAAATGTCCTCGGATTAACAAACTATCGGTTATAGAAATTTTGATTTCAAAGGCACAATTTTACGCAGGGCAACGCCTGCGGGGTCAGCTAGTTAATAAATAAATACATTAAATTTCGTTTGAATAAAAAAAAAATAATACACTTCTATAGAAAGTTATAAATTATAAATAACTTATTAAGGTCCGGTTTTTCAGGTTTAAACCACAGACAAAGTTGACTAGAGTTTATCCCATACAAACTGGCCGCTTAAACTGAGTTTAAACTCGCACTGAAGTTTAAACTTGCATTGAAAAATTGGGCCTTAGTATTCTTGTTTTTGGTAGTTGAATTCCTACATGCTCAAAAATTCATGGTAATTTTTTAATTTTATGTACCTCAACGCAGCTATAAGTGCAACCATGACTTAGAAATCTTGCAGTTCAGAAAAATATTTTTAGCTAATTTCTTATAGAATACTGAATCAGAATCCAATACATAAATTGGAAATAAGGTTTCAAAAATATATGCGAAATTCGAGAGAATTCGGCAAATTTTTATCAAAATTCTTAGGTTTCTTATCAGAGTTTTTAGAATATTTTGAAGTATGCGATTTTGTTGGCCGTTTGATTCTTGTATAAGATGTTAATCTTAAGCTTTTAAAAAAGTCTCTGATTTTTGAAATTTATTTTTTTAACGTTTTCTTATATACACCTTTATAATTTTAATTTGTTTTAAGCAAAAATTACTTAAGCTCAGAAAAAAAAATTGCCAAATTCACTTTTTTATCTTAAGACTAACATCCCATTACACTATGTAAAATCAAATGGGCAACAAAACTGCATAGAAACGTAAATTTGTGGAAATTGCATAAACTGGGTGCCCTTACAGCTACTTCGGAGAGTGTATTATCTTTAAAGTATATTGGTTATTTATTAATATAAATGTATTAAACAGTTTAATAATGGTAGATATTAATTAAAATATAAAAAAAAAAAAATTGAAACATTCACCACGCCTCTTATTGGATTTTGTTCTCACATCGATTGTTTTCCAACAATGCCGGGATTTTCAAGCGCTTAAAAAGGGTCGGGATCCCATCCCTAGTTAAGAGGTAAATGTGTACAAACTAGGGATGGTAATTTTGCGAATTTTTGCCAATCCGTAATTTTCGGGATCTGGCTTTTACTATTCCGGAATCGCGCAATTAGGTCCGGGACGTGGGGTTTAGGTATTTTCCAACAGTTTAGGGTTAGTTAAAAAAGTTTAACAAATTGTATGAAAAATTACACAGCTTAAACAGCACGGGATCCCGGTATTAGCACCGTAACTACGTACATAGAGACAATGGAAATGTTGTAAAGCAAATATTTGTGGCCAAATTGCTTCATTGTTATTGAAACAAAAAATAAAAAATTGCAAATACAATATGTTTTGCATATATTTTGGATCCATTGAATGAAGTGTGACGAAATTTTAGTTCGTCAATTGTTTGTCACGAACAGAGTTAGCATTATTAAGTTGGACAGGCTCGGAACTGGGTTGTTGCCACTAGCCAATAGTTACTGAAAGAAGCAACGTTTTGTCTCTTCGTTTTTCCTTAACTAGCTCTTAACCTTCTCACACCATTGCTACACAAGTGTACTTAAATGAACGTTTTTTATAAAAATCTGATCTAAAGCCTCAATGATAAAGTTCAATTAATCACATTTCGCCAATCTTCAAAGGCTTATTCCGAGGTAGTTGAAGTAGTTTTCAAGATCTCCATTTTTGTGCTTTGTTGGAATGATTCCGGATGTTGATATGGAGTTGTTGTTGTTGTAACGAGGTGTAGCTCTGCCGAAATGTCAGACAGGGTCACCCGGCGTGTATTGCTCTTGGCCGGGTCGATATAAAAAACGACCCGGGTTGTTTCGGTACGATGGGTACAGCACAAGTACTGGTACCGTTCTTGTAGAACCGGGAATACGTAGAGCCTAGCTGTGTAGGCCATGTAGGTCATTCAGCGTTACCCAGGGTGCACCAACGGGGAGGCGACCTACTCTTACTCTTGATATGGAGTACTAGTTGCCGTAGTTCTTAGATATGCCATACCCCCCTTTATTTTAAATTTGTCTTGACATTGTTTTGCTGTCAACAACTCACCGTTGTCAGTGCGCATATTTTGTAGTTATCTTCGCTTTGGTAGTGCCTAGAATTATTGTTTGTTTTGGCCATAGCGTTAGTTTGGCAAAAATAGCATTTGCATAGCCACCGCAAATTGTGTCGACCAAAGAGTGTTAGTGAATATTTAAGTCAAGGTATGGTAGGTAGGTTCAAGTGGCTGCCGCAGAGGCACACTTAGGCCAGTTTTGAAGGCCCGTTGTGATACCACCAACACAAGGAAAGTCAGCCCCGGGACCCAGCCATATGGAAAATCCCTGAGTTGTTGGGATTTTCCACATAGCAGAATCCCGGGACTGACACTCCTAAACCGACACCGTTACTCCTCCTCGAACCACTTAGATGACTTTATGAAGCCCACCAAGTCAAGGTATGATACCGAGCAAAATAACGTTCCGATTTCGTTCTTCAACATTTATTTCGGTTTACTTTACGGGTTTGTTCCGGTTTCGGCTTCCAAATAAAAACACGAACACAAAAAAATGTTGCTACTACAAAACTCAAGTATACCTACCGAAGTGCAAAATAAGTCTGCATTTTTATAACATTTTTCCTGCGGATGATGATGTTTCTCCAATATAGTAATAAATATTATGTACTCGCGCTATTTGTGGATGAAATTTCTGCACAATAAATTTTAAAAGCTAACACTACTTTTTTATTAGAAAAGTATTAGGATGGATTATTAATATGAGTTATTCTTTCTGAGATGGGCCACTGAACACTTTTTTTCGGATCTCGTAAATATTTTTCGATTTCTTCCTTCAACTATAGTTAAATTTCTGTAGGAATGTCGATACTGACTTCAAACGTGTCCTTTGTAGCCTTGTAAAATATGTATAAGCCCACAAAAAGAAGACATTAAAAAATTCAAAACATTTTGGAACCGGTACCGGCTTTTGAAACGGGTTCGGTTTCCATCTTTTTCAGATAAAAATAACGGTTACGGTTTCGAAAAAATAATCGGTTTTAATCGGTTACGGTTAAGGTTTTGGACCTTTATATAAATGTTTATTTGTCAAAAAAGAAGAAAACATTATTCTTATTTGTTTTCGCCAATTTCCTAGGCATCGCTAAAACGTGTGTTTCTGTTGTAGTATTACTGGTTCCCTTGTTTACTTAGTCACTCTGGTTGGCCAACGTTTATTTGTTTTTGTGTGGATATTTTGTATATTCAATCAAATTGTCAACAGCAGCAACAGATTTTTCAGATTTGCAAATACCGGTTTAACGTGAGCATATTATATTGTGATGCTAGTATGACTAGATGCTCGGTCGGAACTTTCTTTTGATTTAGACGTTTGACCCGATTTCGGTTCCGATTATTTTACGACGAAACTAAAACGAAAGTTTCATAAGCATCCATCACATAATTTTATTTTATTTAATTCCGCCCTAACCTTCCTCTAAAGAGCTGTTGCTAAATGATAATTAAGGCCCATATAGTGTTTCACAACGAAATCGAAAGTTGTGTTATACATAATTGTAAAATTTGTATTATTATTCACAACACAACTTTTTCAGACAACTTTTTTTTTGTCCCCCCTATTGTAACTCACAACTTGAAAAAGTGGGGTTGTAAATGTAACAACACAACACAACTTATTTGTTTTATGATGATTAACAACATTATTTTGCTATCAAAACGAACAAAAAGAAACAATTTAAAGTTCTTAAGTGGCGGTACTAAAATAAAACAGCTACGCCAAGCTGGGGTCATATTTTTATACCCAGCTGTACTTGTACACAGGGTATTATAACTTTGTTAGGATAACGGTTGGTTGTACAGGTATAAAGGAATCGAGATAGATATAGACTTCCATATATCAATATGATCAGGATCGAAAAAAAATTTGATTGAGCCATGTCCGTCCGTCTGTCCTTCCGTCCGTCCGTCCGTCTGTCCGTTAACAAGATAACTTGAGCAAATAATGAGATATCTTCACCAAATTTGGCATGCGTACTTATTTGGGTTCAGAATAGATTGCTATTGAAAATGGGTAAAATCGGACCATAACCACGCCCTTTTTTCGATATCGAAAATTTCGAAAAACGTATAAAATGGGTTAATTCAATATTAGAAGCAGCTACAATGATAAAATTTGCAATATGTATTGATTTAGATGTTCTAAGGCCGATTTAATAAAAATTTTTGAAAAGGGGGCGTGGTACCGCCCACGTATATTTGAAGAAATTTTAAAATTTTGACTCTTAATAACTTCAGTATAACGAAATTTCGTAGAGGACATACTATTGTTGTGGTAAATTCAGCTATAGAAAATAAACGAAATCGCTTCGCGACCACGCCTACTTTTTCATAAAAGTTATATTGAAAGGAGGTGGAAATATTGAAAAGTCCATATCTAATTAACTGATTTCGCTATAATAATATAATTTGGTACATACATCAACTTTCATATTCTTTACATAATTTTTTCAAAATTTTGGAAAGTGGGCGTGGCACCGCCCACTTATGAGTCAAGCAATTTTTAAATTCGACTGCTAACAACTTCAGAACGGTGTGAGATAGATTTACGAAACTAGGTACCAGGCATGTTATGTTTATGTAGAGTACTACCACAGAAAATAAGAAAAATCGGTGAACGATCACGCCCACTTTATGTGCACAGCTGGGTATGTAATGTCACCCGAACTTAGACTTCCTTACTTGTTTTATTTTATTTTTTAGTATGTAGTTTAGAAGTGGTAAGTGAGGGGTGTGGAGCATAGCAAGAGGGAAACCGTTGAGGTGGGATATTATGAAGTGAGTGGTCCTCGGTAGTGCGGGCAACCTGCGGCTGAGGAGTGTGTGGGATAAAAGGTGATGAAGAAGAGGAATAAGGATATGTCCGCCCGCCTCCTTGGGGACAGGGTTGAGGACCACTTCCCATTCTAAGCGGAGCTAGCTAGAGAAACTCTGAGGATCCAAATATACGTGTACATGACATAGATTTATAGTTTTTTAACTTTATAATTTGGAAATATGCTCTTTGGGTTGAAATAGCCAGACGGCCGGACGGACATGCCTGAATAAACTCCTATTTTGTGCCGTTACATAGTACCATTATGTGGACAAAATTGTAATACCCTTCTACTAGTACTAGTACGCTGGGTATAAATATGAGTTGAAGACCCAAAGCGACTTTCGAACTCGCAACAAAAACCTACAAGGCCAAGCGCTTAGCATGTAGGTAAGTTCGATAAAGTCGACAAAACTGGTACCAATTATGCCCGTTCATCAAATCCTTATACGAGTAGTTTCCCGGGTGGAAAATAATCTAGGCAAATCTATTTTTAATCTAGGCGCTGGCTAGGTTTTCCCACAATAGACAATTCTGCCTTGGGCCTGCCAGGGCTCTGGAATGGAAAGCGTATGTTTTTCAATTTACGGACAATTTATGTTATATTCTGTAAGGGGGCTGCCTAGTCTTGCATACCTTGCACCTGCTCAGTTTTTCCAATCCAGGGCCTGAATATTTTTTCTATATTAGGTCGGCCTAGTTTTTCCAATCCAGCGCCAGGATAGTTTTTCCACGATTATAAATTTCAATTAAAGTTGTTCATTTGCCGAACAAATTTCATGAGTTGTAACAGCTGAATGGATAGAGATGATGACTTTAATGTGAAGGTGCCTGGGTTCAATGCTGGCTCAGGGGCAATGCATTTTTTAATTTATTATTAAATGTATGTGAAATTTAATTCAAGTTGTTCATTTGCAGAAAATATTTCAATGGACAGAGAAGACAACTGTGATGTAAAGGTGCCCAGGTTCAATGCTGACTGAAAGGCAATAAATTATTTTATTTCTCAGCTGGCATTGCCTTGGAAAAACTAGGCAGGGCCTAGATTAGCATTACCCGACAGGCCATTTATTAAAAAGCATTAACAAACAGATAAGGGCCTGCGTAAACTTTCCTTGGCAGGCCCATGGTTTTAAAAGGGAAAATCTAGACAGGCCTTAGGCTAAATTTAGCAGATTTTCTACCCGGGTTCATAAAATCCTCATACAACTCTGTTGAATTTTAGTGGCCTAGCATGAATACTTCCCACATGAAAAATCCCAATTGTATGTGAGGTGCCCGGACCTTTTCCCCTATCCCTCTTAATTCATCGATGGTTTTCAGTTTCTGTTCTAAAGTTGATTATGATCGGCCAATCCGTTTAGAACGCAACTTAATAAGACAAGAACAGAATTATTTTTCACAAATTTTCGAATAAAATAACTGACGCTCAAGGTTTGAGCTTAGCTCAATGAGCTATTGGGTATGTATGTAAGTAATGTAATTCAATTACCTATCCATTGGGAAACAAGTTTTTATAATCGGTTCATAGTTTTCAAGAAATGTTTTGGAAGGTCAACCACCTTGCTGACTCAGTTTCTAATAAATGTTAAAGTTTGAATTTAAAATTTGCAAATCGGTAATTTTTCCACAGAGTAATTCTCTCAGAAATTTTACCATCCAACATCGTGTCCTCATATAATAATCAGCATTTTTGTTTTAGCTTATATAGAACCCTCAAAATTTTAATCACATACAAATGTACATGACTGCCCACCCAATACATCACCTGCATTTTACTACCTTTTAATGATTTTTATCAATATGCAACATCAAACAGGTGGAGTTGTGCCAATACATAGAGTGTGGGGTGATGTCACTGTTATATGTTGCAAGCAATAATGCAGTAGAATAAGGTGTGACCAATGGGTGGTGCCAGCATAATACATCTCTTACTAGAACACTGCTAAACTAAGAAAACTTTTTCGCTTAGCTGCAAATGTGCTTGAAAACAAATAATTCCAATAACAAGAATTATTGCTTGCACTGGCTGCCACCTTGTTTGGATAGAGCTCCTTGTTTAAACAACAGCGAATTGCTTTTATTGTCATTGCTGGCTGGTCATAGGCAGAGTTGGTTAGCACATGCGAGTGCATACATTTTTCACATTTTATGCTCACTTCTTCACCTTCCACTTGTCCACAGCGCTTTGTCTTTTGTCTCACCTGATAAATCTCAATAGCCAAACCACCCATGTTGCGCAACAGCTTAGGCCAAACGCATAAAAGTCAGCAAAAACATATTATGCGAGAACAAATTGTTTGCCATAAAAAACTAAAACTAAAACTAATTAACAACGTTTTGAAATATTGACATAAAAACAATGAGCAGCAAAAAGATATTGCAATTAACCACTATTGCGGCGTAACTTAATGTCAAGTGGCAACATTTAATAAATTTTTAATGAATTATTGGCCTCCAAACTTATAGGTTTTTATAGGTAGGACGTAAAGTTGTCAGAAAAAATGGGAGACTTTTTTATTTAAAACTAACACAAATTTTTTGCAATGGAAAACAGATAACAGTAGTATTTTGTTCTCCCTCTCTCTGATAGCTTGTTTGAATCTATCTGCAGATGAACTATTAAAACAGAAAACTCTGGTCCACTCCTTAACATCGCCTGTGCAGAAACTCCTCTTTCTAGGTCGACACCTTTCTCTAGGATAAAAATTACTTAGGTGATACCGTATTTATATTTAGTAAGTTATTTAGCTCTGAAAATGTTCAGTCCCTGCAGTCAAATTCCGAACTACTCAGCAAACATACTAGTTCATTGACTAACCATTTTGTGGCATATGCCTATCAGTTCGTTGTTGATTAGTTTTAAAAGCAGTCAATGCCAAACTACTCAGCGAAAATTCTAGTTCATTGACTATACATTTTGTGGCGTATGCATACTAGTTCATTGCTGATTAGCGTTAAACCAGTCAATGCCAAACTACTCAGCACACAATATAGTTCATTGACTATACATTTTGTGGTGTATTTATACTAGTTCATTGCTGATTAGCTTCAAACCAGTCAAGGCCAAACTACTCAGCAAACAATATAGTTCAATGATATACATTTTGTGGTGTATTCATACTAGTTCACTTCTGATCACCTTTAAACCAGTCAATGTCGAACTACTCAGCAAACAATATAGTTCAATGACGATACATTTTGTGGTGTATTCATACTAGTTCATTTCTGATCACCTTTAAACCAGTCAATGTCCAACTACTCAGCAAAGAATATAGTTCATTGACTAAACATTTTGTGGTGTATTTATACTAGTTCATTGCTGATTAGCTTCAAACCAGTCAATGTGCAACTACTCAGCTAACAATATAGTTCATTGACTATACATTTTGTGGTGTATTTATACTAGTTCATTGCTGATTAGCTTCAAACCAGTCAAGGCCAAACTACTCAGCAAACAATATAGTTCAATGATATACATTTTGTGGTGTATTCATACTAGTTCACTTCTGATCACCTTTAAACCAGTCAATGTCGAACTACTCAGCAAACAATATAGTTCAATGACGATACATTTTGTGGTGTATTCATACTAGTTCATTTCTGATCACCTTTAAACCAGTCAATGTCCAACTACTCAGCAAAGAATATAGTTCATTGACTAAACATTTTGTGGTGTATTTATACTAGTTCATTGCTGATTAGCTTCAAACCAGTCAATGTGCAACTACTCAGCCAGCAATATAGTTCATTGACTATACATTTTGTGGTGTATTCATACTAGTTCATTTCTGATCACCTTTAAACCAGTCAATGTCGAACTGCTCAGCAAACAATATAGTTCATTGACTATACATTTTGTGGTGTATTCATACTAGTTCATTTCTGATCACCTTTAAACCAGTCAATGTCGAACTACTCAGCAAACAATATAATTCATTGTCTATACATTTTGTAGTGTATTCATACTAGTTCATTGCTGATCACCTTTAAACCAGTCAATGTGCAACTACTCAGCTAACAATATAGTTCATTGACTATACATTTTGTGGTGTATTTATACTAGTTCATTGCTGATTAGCTTCAAACCAGTCAAGGCCAAACTACTCAGCAAACAATATAGTTCATTGACTATACATTTTGTGGTGTATTCATACTAGTTAATTTCTGATCACCTTTAAACCAGTCAATGTCGAACTGCTCAGCAAACAATATAGTTCATTGACTATGCATTTTGTGGCATATGGATACCAGTTCATTGTTGATTAGCTTTAAACCATTCAATGCCAAACTACTTAGCGAAAATTCTAGTTCATTGACTATGCATTTTGTAGTGTATTCATACTAGTTCATTTCTGATTTCCTTTAAGCCAGACACTGCCAAACTACTCGGCAAACAATGTAGTTCATTGACTGTACATTTTGTGGTGTATTTATACTAGTTCATTTCTGATTTCCTTTAAGCCAGACACTGCCAAACTACTCGGCAAACAATGAAGTTCATTGACTGTACATTTTGTGGTGTATTCATACTAGTTCATTTCTGATTAGCTTTAAACCAGTCAATGCCAAACTACTCAGCAACATTATAGTTCTACGCCTAAATATTTTGTGGTGTATTCATACTAGTTAATTTCTGACTACCTTCAAACTAATCAATTCCAAACTACTCAGCAGACACCTAGCTCGTTTACTATACATTTTATGGATGTTTTTATACTAGTTCTTTGCTGATTACCCTTAAACCAATCAATGCCAATCTAATCAAAAAACATACTAGTATACGACTATAATTTGCTGGGCGAAATAATACTAGTCAGAAAAATCCTGGTTCGTACTAGTATGCAAGTATGTATGAAACTCGGGTTGAAATCATACTACACCTTTTTCAGTTTATATTCAGAAAGTTTTCTGAATATCAATTGTAATTTTCTGAATGTCAATTGTATTTTTCTGAAAATCAAATGGAAATTCTGTAACTGCATTCAGATCTTTTATGATCCCTCTAGATCTTTTATGATCCCATTTTGGCCAGGTTTGTTTGGATGTCCGGCACCCTGGGGATTATTGCTACTTTTCGTTGGCTTGACGGAGTGTGTACTCCAAGCCAACGAAAGGTGGCAACAATCCCCAAGTTGCCGGACGTCCAAACAAACCTGGCCGAAACGGGATCATAAAAGATCTAGAGGCATTCAGGCCCTAAGAAGGAGAGAAATCTTAATATTAATAGGTGTTCTAACTGGGCACTGCTTTATTGGTAGGCACGCAAAAGGGGTGCCCTATCGACGATGCTGTAGGAGCTGCAAAGATGATGAGGAAGAGGAAACGGTGAAGCACCTCATCTGCAACTGCCCGGCGCGGGAACGCGCTTTTTGGGAGTTCCCTTCTAGTCTAAACCAGACCGCTGGGATTTTCCAAATGACCGGGTCCCGGGACTGACTTTCCTAGTGCTGGTGGTATCACAACGGGCTTTTCAAAACTGGCCTAAGTGTGCCTCTGCGGCAGCCACTAACCTAACCTAACCTAACTGCATTCAACTGTTTGAACAGTCACAGATTTTTAAATTTAAAAAAAAACTAGGTCCCGCCAACTCATAGGGAAAAAATCAAAGCAGCACACCATAAGTTGGAAGAGAAGTTCGGCAAAAGTCTCGTTAGAGGTTATGACAACCTGTTGGTATATAACCGCCATTTTTTTTACGTTGCGGCATAAACTTGAGTATATTGACAACAACAATATAAATTAACTCTACCAATGCTCCTTTAACTCGAGTGTATGGCCCAGCATGAAAGCAGTCTTACTTTGACTCTTTTTGATGTAAAAATAAGACTTAATTTTATCTATATATCATATGTGGGTCCGGAACTCCGCAGTGGACGACTAACTTAACCTTAATTTACCTTACCTAAAAATACAACCCCAAAGCCCCAATTACATAAAACTTTGACAAATGCGCGCCTCGTTTTTGAGCATTTGCAAAAATTTCGCTTCGCTTTACGTTTAAAAAACTTTGTATGAAAGTGGATCCTACAAAGTTGAATGCAATTGGGCCTTCTTCTATATAATCAAACTTGACGAACGCGGAATTTGAAAGGAGCCATTGCAAGTAGAATTCAATAATTAAATTAAAAATACAATAAACAACATAATTTAAAAAATATAGAAAAAAAACTTGTGTTAACTTTACCGAGAATCGAACTCAGAGCCTTTAGCTCATTTTTGGCTGTGTATGAACTAGTATATCAACTGGTATAATGCTGATGCAGAGGCGGACTAGTATACCAATTGGTATGGTGCTGATGCAGAAGAGGACAATTGCTTTTCTTTTTCTCTTGTAACTGCTTCTTTTTTACCTTGTAATTCACAGATGCTTTTTCGTGTTTGGGTAAATACAAATAGTCGCTGCTTTCTAAAGAATAAACTGGTATATTGCTGATGTAGAGGCTGACTATGATACTGGTCCATAGACCGACTAGTATACCAACTGGAATGAATGTCAAATTCGTGGACTAGTATGACAAGTGGTACGATCTGAATGGTCATAATGATTAGTATGCCCTGCCGCATAGACTGAGCAGTATGTCAACCGGTATGATTCTGATGTATATATGAACTAGTATGTCAAATGGTATATTTCTGATGCAAATTTGAACTAGTATGTCAACTGATATGATTATGATGCATAAATGAATTGATATGTCAACTGGTATGATACTGATGCATAAATGAACTACTATATCAACTGGTATGATTCTGACGCATATATGAACTAGTATGACAACCGGTATGATTCCGATGATTTTTTTAACTAGTCTGTTAATTGGTATGATTCTGATGCATTAATGAACTAGTCTGTCAACTGGTATGATTCTGATGCATATAAGAAGTAGTCTGTCAACAGGTATGATTCTGATGCATATATGAACTAGTCTGCCAACTGGTATGATTCTGATGCATATATGATCTAGTCTGTCAACTGGTATGATTCTGATGCATATATGAACTAGTCTTTCAACTGGTATGATTCTGATGTATATATGAACTAGTCTGCCAACTGGTATGATTCTGATGTATATATGAACTATTCTTTCAACTGGTACGATCCTGACGTATATACGAACTAGTATCTTAAATGGTATGATACTGATGTGTATAATAACAAGTATATCAACTGGTATATTCCTGATGCAGAGGCTGACTAGTCAGCCAATTGGTATGGTGCTGATGCAGAGAAGGACAATTGCCATCTCGTAGGACATCGCCGTGTTAAAAATACCAGTTGCTAATATGGAAAAATTACAGAACTCGAACTAGTTGAAGCCGCCTAGCTGACTGGTATTTGATTAGTATAAAACTAGTTAAGTTGACTGCAGGGGTATTTCATTGGAAAGAAAAATGTAAATATTATTTTTATTTATTACTTTAAGTTACTCGAATATCATCGTCTTCCAAAGAACTCCTGTTCGCAATATACTGTTACACAAAATCTGATCCATCAGCTATCGTGTGGATGGAGTTTTTAATTAGTAGCTTTATTAGAATTTTTTGTTACTTCAAAGAGGAGAATTGCATAGCTAACTCAGTGGTTTATTATTATGAAGAGAAAAGTTTTATATAGTGTGGTAGAAATCGAGTTACGAAGTCTAACTTGGCGTCTGTTTTGAGTAAAAGGACATTTAGGAGATATGTAGTACTAAAAAAGACATATTCAGCGATATATCAAACTTTGCAATCGGATTACAAATAAAAAAGTTGCGAATAAAAATCGATTTTGGCTGTTTTTAGAACTTTCGCAGGACGAAAATTTGTATCATCCCAAAGTCACCGCAGGGTCCTCTTTCATTCTAGGGGGGGTAATTGCAAACTTTTTTTTTCGACCCGGTCTAATAAGCACATTTATGCCACATATGGGCTTTTCAGCACTTTTCTAGAAAACCTTCACTGAGAGAAATGCATTGAAAGACGAGTTTGATGCAATATTCATTCAGAATGAGCTAGTTTGTCAACCATTTCGAAATGATGTACTATTTTCTATATTTATGGATAGAATACTAATATATTTGAACGGCATGTCCATATCTATGGTCGTGATATGAATTTCTATTGTTGGTATATCCATATCCATATTTACTGCATAGTAATAATGGTAGAGACAGCGCATTAATATATATTGGCGAAATGTAAATTTTTCTGGGACGCATAATCATAATAATTCAACAATTTTTACTATGGATTTTCTAACAATATTACAACTTGTTGGAGCGTTTTTTTTTGTAATTCAAAATTTTTTGAATTTCTTATGATTTGACATTTTTCTAAAAATTTTATAAAATGCCGTAGCCGAATGGTAGAATACTGGGCTAACGTGCCAGAGGAGCAGGGTTCGAATCTTACTGAAACCAGATGTTAAATTATATCAAATTTTGTTTTTTTTTTTAAATTATTTAGAATTTATCAATAGTTTATATAGATACCATTTCAATAGTGATTTATCAAAAAAGCATTGATGAAACACCCATATTCATTGATGGGACAGAATTATCAATTTTTATTTAATGTGATATCAATAATTATGGATGTTCCATCCATAGATTTCCCTCCGTGTTAGTATGCATAGAAAAAATGTTTTTTCCTTTTGTTCGACACGAAATGCCTCTTCGAAAATAACAAGAGTCATATTTGTGAAGCCCATGGTTCTCGAGGTAGAGCCGTCTTATCTCTATGCATAATATTAAAGTTTATAAGTTACAGAGATAAATTTTTGTGGAGAGCTTAGGGTGACCCTCAGAAAGGGAACCTCAAAATTTCGGATCGATCCGATATGCGCAGAAAAGTTATTCAGGGTCAATGGTCAAAGTTTGAGGTTTTTTAATTTTTTTTCGAAAACGCAAACTTTTTTCAACGTTTTATTTTTTTATCTTATGTATGTATATTTGTATATCCAGACTATCTCGGAAACCGATTGACCGATTTGGATGAAAATTTGAATATAGATAGTATGGTTGATTCTAAGACTGTCCAGTTGGCGGTTGCCACTTGGGGCGGGTTACAAGGTTGCCACCTATCTAATTTTAATGAAAATTATGGAGCAAAATATGTCAATATGGGTATCAAATGAAAGGTATTTTCAGCGACATGCCAACTAAGTATTTTCAAGTAGGGTTGCCACCTAGGGCTGCTATTTTTTCATTTGGACCTCGATATAAGTATTTCGATAAATTTATCGATAACTGAGTTATCGGTCAAAATGTGGTTGCCCGAAAACCTCAAAATTTCCTTACATTATGGGTATCAAACGAAAGGGGAAGGTCCCAGGTTTCATTTGGACAGCGACATATTTCGATAAATTTATCGATAACTGAGTTATCGGTCAAAATGGGAATGCCCAAAAGCCTTAATATTTCCCTACAATATGGGTACCAAACGAAAGGGGAAGGTCCCAGGCTTCATTTGGACAGCGACATATTTCGATAAATTTATCGAAATGTGAATGCCCAAAAACCTTAATATTTCCTTACAATATGGGTACCAAACGAAAGGGGAAGGTCCCAGGTTTCATTTGGACAGCGACATATTTCGATAAATTTATCGATAACTGAGTTATCGGTTAAAATATGATTGCCCAAAAACCTTAAAATTTTCCTACAATATGGGTGTCAAACGAAAGGGGAAGCTCCCAGGTTTCATTTGGACATCGATATATTTAGATAAATTTATCGATAACTGAGTTATCGTCAAAATGTGAGACCCAAATACCTTAAAATTCCCCACAATATGGGTATCAAACGAAAGGGGAAGGCCACAGGTTTCATTTGGACAACGACATATTTCGATAAATTTATCGATAACTGAGTTATGGTTCAAAATGTGAATGCCCAAAGACCATAATATTTCCCTACAATATGGGTACCAAACGAAAGGGGAAGATCCCAGGTTTCATTTGGGCGGCGACATATTTCGATAAATTTATCGATAACTGAGTTATCGTTCAAAATGTGAATGCCCAAAAACCATAATATTTCCCTACAATATGGGTACCGAACGAAAGGGGAAGGTCCCAGGTTTCATTTGGACGGCGACATATTTCGATAAATTTATCGATAACTGAGTTATCGGTCAAAATGTGAATGCCCAAAAACCTTAATATTTCCCTACAATATGGGTACCAAACGAAAGGGGAAGGTCCCAGGTTTCATTTGGACGGCGACATATTTCGATAAATTTATCGATAACTGAGTTATCGTTCAAAATGTGAATGCCCAAAAACCATAATATTTCCCTACAATATGGGTACCGAACGAAAGGGGAAGGTCCCAGGTTTCATTTGGACGGCGACATATTTCGATAAATTTATCGATAACTGAGTTATCGGTCAAAATGTGAATGCCCAAAAACCTTAATATTTCCCTACAATATGGGTACCAAACGAAAGGGGAAGGTGCCAGGTTTCATTTGGACGGCGACATATTTCGATAAATTTATCGATAACTGAGTTATCGTTCAAAATGTGATTGCCCAAAAACCTTAATATTTCCCTACAATATGGGTACCGAACGAAATGGGAAGGTCCCAGGTTTCTTTTGGACGGCGACATATTTCGATAAATTTATCGACAACTGAGTTATCGTTCAAAATGTGAATGCCCAAAAACCTTAATATTTCACTACAATATGGGTATCAAACGAAAGGGGAAGGTCCCAGGTTTCATTTGGACAACGACATATTTCGATAAATTTATCGATAACTGAGTTATCGGTCAATATATTATTGCCCAAAAACCTTAAAAATTCCTTACAATATGGGTATCAAACGAAAGGGCAAGACACCAGGTTTTATTTGGACCTCGATATATTTCGATAAATTTATCGATAACTGAGTTATCGGTCAAAATATGAATGCCCAAAAACCTTAATATTTCCCTACAATATGGGTACCAAACGAAAGGGGAAGGTCCCAGGTTTCATTTGGACGTAGATATTTTGCGATAAATTTATCGATAACTGAGTTATCGGTCAAAATGTGAATGCTCAAAAACCTTAACATTTCCCTACAATATGGGTATCAAATGAAAGGGGAAGATCCCAGGTTTCACTTGGACCTCGATAAAAGTATTTCGATAAATTTATCGATAACTGAGTTATCGGTCAAAATGTGGTTGCCCGAAAACCTCAAAATTTCCCTACAATATGGGTATCAAACGAAAGGGGAAGGTCCCAGGTTTCATTTGGACAGCGATATATTTCGATAAATTGATCGATAACTGAGTTATCGCTGAAAATGGGAATGCCCAAAAACATTAATATTTCCCTACAATATGGGTACCAAACGAAAGGGGAAGGTCCCAGGTTTCATTTGGACAGCGACATATTTCGATAAATTTATCGATAACTGAGTTATCGGTCAAAATGTGAATGCCCAAAAACCTTTATATTTTCCTACAATATTGGTACCAAACGAAAGGGGAAGGTCCCAGGTATCATTTGGACAGCGACATATTTCGATAAATTTATCGATAACTGAGTTATCGGTTAAAATATTGTGGCGAATGTTCTCAAGAATCGCTCATCTCCCAACTCTAGCGTATTTCCATCACTAGCGTCACTACCACAACTACGTGTTTGCGAATGTGGCACAAAGAGGAGATGACGATAGATAAACGCTTCGAGAACACTGTTGCACGATTAAACCAGAAAGGTGTAGACATTTCTAGGTTGTGAAGCTGCTGTCTGCTAGGGTATATAAACCGCGCAAAGACAACGCAAATCAATCAGTTTATTTTGAAGTGTTGTACAGTGAAGTACTGAACAGTGAATTAACCCGCGATATTGTACTACGGTTTTTAGTACTGAATAAAGCGTACTACTTATTAAGCAGAATCGGAGTGTTTTATTTAACGTACAGTGATCGAACTCAGGGAAAATAATCAAGGAATCATCGAATTCGTCACAATTGGTGTCAGAAGCGGTATTGTTAAATAAATACAAGGACATTGAAAAGGATAACAAGGACATTGAAAAGGATAACAAGGACATTGAAAAGGATAACAAGGACATTGAAAAGGATAACAAGGACATTGAAAAGGATAACAAGGACATTGAAAGGATAACAAGGACATTTTAAGGATAACAAGGACATGGCAAAGTTGAATGAGTTGAAGATCCAGCAACTCAAAAACGAGTTGGAACGACGTGGATTGTCAACAAGGGGCAATAAAGCAGAGCTACAATCACGGTTGCGAGAGGCTATGGAAGCAGAGGGAATCAACGTCGACGACCACGTTTTTCAGCTTGCGGATGAGGCTACGAAAATAGAAGAGCAAAAGGATTCTCCGGATTCAGTGGAAAATGTGGACACAAACTCTTTATTGGCTGCCTTGGCTCAGATGTCAAACAACATAACATCAAGCATGGCATCTCAGTTGGAACAACAAGAGACACGCATGACATCAAAGTTGGAACAACAAGAGACACGCTTGGCATCTCAGTGGGAGGAAACGAAGACGCACATGGCATCTCAAATATTGCAGTTGTCTACACAGCTAGAGGAACAGGAAGCACGTATGTCCTCAAAACTAGAGGCGCGCATGGACGAGAAACTAATGCAGCTTGAGGAGAAAGTCGAAGCCGAGGTGGATGCGTTAAGAAGTCGTATCCAGGAGTTGCAGCTGAATCGTCCAAGTGTTTCCACAAGCGTACCCAAGGTAAAAACCCCATCATTTGACGGTTCTGTTCCTTTCCAGGTATTTAAGCTACAATTTGAGAAGACAGCAGCTGTGAACAACTGGGGCGCTGAGGACAAAGTCGCTGCTTTATTTGGGTCATTGAAAGGACCTGCAGCCGAAATCTTACAGACTATTCCGGACGCTGAAAGAAACAACTATGAAGCGTTGATGGGAGCCGTTGAAAGACGTTACGGCAGCGAGCATAGGAGACAGATACATCAAATAGAGCTACAGAATCGCTTCCAGAAGACTAATGAGACATTGCAGGAGTTTGCATCAGATATCGAGAGGTTAGCCCATCTGGCAAACGCAGACGCACCCGTGGAATACATCGAAAGGCTAAAAATCCAAAGCTTCATAAATGGAATACGTGATGTGGAGACAAAGCGAGCCACATATGCCAATCCAAAGAGATCATTTGCGGAGACGGTATCACATGCTCTTACACAAGAAACAGCCTCGCTTTTGAGTAAACCCACGAACAAAGCTCACCGTGTGGAAGTGGAGACGCCAGACTGGGCCGAAAAAATTGACAAAATCCTAGAAGCACTAAACGGGAAGCAACAGAAAAATGAAGGGGTTATTAAGTGCTTCAAGTGCGGAAAACCTGGTCATATTGCACGTTATTGTGGATCTGGATCTGGTTTCAATAATTCCAATAATGCAAGCGGACGTAAGCGAAAGGCTGAAGGAGATGAGCAAGTCTGCGAATCTAACCAACCGTTAAACTAAAGAGAGTCAGCCGCAAGGGGCGTAGGCTGGCAGGAAGTCGAGTAATGTGACTGTTGGAGGACTCGTGGATGGAAAGGAGCGTTTACTGACTGTTGATACGGGCGCATCTCATTCCATTATTCGATCCGATTTAGTCAACAAAGAAGTGAGACCATTACATGGAGCAAAGCTGCGTACGGCGACCGGTGAGGATACCAAAGTCCAAGGAGAAGTAACATGTGAAATCGCAATTGGGAATGTCACCGTACTGCATAATTTTATAGTGGCAGATATTGTTGATGAGATCATAGTTGGTGTGGATTTCTTAAGCAACCAAGGCATCAAGATCGACATGCAAAACAGGACGATGAGCTATAAGAACATGGATGTGCCACTAAATTTTGGTTACGAGAACAAGTACATCAGTAAGCGGGTCCTCGTGGAAGAAAGCCAACAAATTCCACCGAAGTCGGAGGCGATCGTTTGGGCAAGGATTGATGGAGATTATGGGACAAACAAATTGTGGGTTGTCGAGGCAGCAAACAAATCAAAGACGGATATACTAGTAGGAAAAACACTGGCTATGACAAAACAAGATGGACTTATACCGGTAAGAGTACTAAATGAGTTTCGATCGCCAATCAAGCTTTCCAAAGGAGTTATATTGGGACAATGTCAGGAGGTGGAGGTGGTTATAAATTGTGAACAGCTCCAGGAAAATGTCTCTACCAGCAACATTAATCTATCAGATGATATCACGGCGTGGACGCAAGATCTCGAAGAAGACCACCAGAGTAAGGCAAAACAACTTCTACTAAAGTACTCTACCATATTTGACAAGGATGGCTCCAAACCAGGTCGGACCAATATAGTGAAGCATCACATTGATACCGGTGACGCGAGACCAATCCGCCAAGCTCCTCGCAGTGTTCCATTGGCCAAACGCCAAGTTGTAAGAGAAATTATACAAGAAATGAGTGACAGCGGCGTGATCGAACCATCAGCTAGTCCATGGAGCTCACCGGTAGTGCTAGTGAAGAAAAAGGATGGAAAAATGCGGTTCTGTGTGGACTACCGGAAGTTGAACGACGTAACGAAAAAGGACAGCTATCCACTACCAAGATTTGACGATACTCTGGACTCACTATCTGGTACGAAGTGGTTCTCTACACTGGACTTGAAAAGCGGCTATTGGCAAGTGGAGGTTAAAAATGAGGATAAGGAAAAGACAGCCTTCAGCGTTGGAGAGGGGCTATGGCAATTTACGGTAATGCCCTTTGGACTATGTAACGCTCCAGCTACTTTTGAGAGACTCATGGATCAGGTATTGAAAGGACTGCATTGGAAAACATGTTTGGTGTACCTGGATGACATCATCGTGCTGGGAAAAAGCTTTGAGGAACACCTTAAGAAGTTGGAGGAAGTTTTCCAAAGGATAGCTGGCGCCGGTCTGAAATTAAGTCCCAAAAAGTGTGCATTGTTCAAGAAGGAAGTAAGTAAGTTACAAGATTACTACGGAGAGAATTTGCACTGCTAAAGAGAAGATCGAAGCAGTAAAGGATTGGCCAAGACCGAAAAATTTACATGAGCTACGAAGTTTCCTCGGACTGTGCACGTATTATCGTCGATTTGTACCGAATTTCGCTAGCGTAGCCAGTAGCCTTCATGAGTTGACCAGAAAGAATATGTCATTTGATTGGAAGAAGGAACATGAAGTGGCTTTCCAAACCTTGAAGGAACGGCTGTGCACTGCCCCAATGTTAGCGTATCCAATCCCAGGCTCAACATTTATTTTGGATACAGACGCGAGCGGTTACGCGATTGGAGGGGTTTTGTCACAGATTTTCGATGGGCAGGAGAAGGTAGTGGCGTACTATAGCCGCACAATTGGGAAGACCGAAAGGAACTATTGTGTAACACGGAGAGAACTACTGGCATTAGTGGAGTGCATCAAGCATTTCCACAAGTATCTCTATGGACAGCGATTTCACGTCAGGACAGACCATGCAGCCTTGAAATGGCTCTTGCAGTTCCGTAATCCAGAAGGTCAATTGGCACGGTGGATAGAGCGACTACAAAGTTATGACTTTTCCATAGAGCATCGCAATGGCAGCAACCACGGAAATGCTGATGCAATGTCCCGGCGACCATGTAACCTAGAATGCAAGCATTGTTCGAAAGCTCAAATGTGAGGCCCAAATACCGTAAAATTCCCTACAATATGGGTATCAAACGAAAGGGGAAGGCCACAGGTTTCATTTGGACGTAGATATTTTTCGATAAATTTATCGATAACTGAGTTATCGGTCAAAATGTGAATGCCCAAAAACCTTAACATTTCCCTACAATATGGGTATCAAATGAAAGGGGAAGATCCAAGGTTTCATTCGGACCTCGATATAAGTATTTCGATAAATTTATCGATAACTGAGTTATCGGTGAAAATGGGAATGCCCAAAAATCTTAATATTTCCCTACAATATGGGAAACAAACGAAAGGGAAGGTCCCAGGTTTCATTTGGACAGCGACATATTTCGATTAATTTATCGATAACTGAGTTATCGGTCAAAATGTGAATGCCCAAAAACCTTTATATTTTCCTACAATATGGGTACCAAACGAAAGGGGAAGGTCCCAGGTTTCATTTGGACAGCGACATATTTCGATAAATTTATCGATAACTGAGTTATCGGTCAAAATGTGAATGCCCAAAAACCTTTATATTTTCCTACAATATGGGTATCAAATGAAAGGGGAAGATCCCAGGTTTCACTTGGACCTCGATAAAAGTATTTCGATAAATTTATCGATAACTGAGTTATCGGTCAAAATGTGGTTGCCCGAAAACCTCAAAATTTCCCTACAATATGGGTATCAAACGAAAGGGGAAGGTCCCAGGTTTCATTTGGACAGCGATATATTTCGATAAATTGATCGATAACTGAGTTATCGCTGAAAATGGGAATGCCCAAAAACCTTAATATTTCCCTACAATATGGGTACCAAACGAAAGGGGAAGGTCCCAGGTTTCATTTGGACAGCGACATATTTCGATAAATTTATCGATAACTGAGTTATCGGTCAAAATGTGAATGCCCAAAAACCTTTATATTTTCCTACAATATTGGTACCAAACGAAAGGGAAAGGTCCCAGGTATCATTTGGACAGCGACATATTTCTATAAATTTATCGATAACTGAGTTATCGGTTAAAATATTGTGGCGAATGTTCTCAAGAATCGCTCATCTCCCAACTCTAGCGTATTTCCATCACTAGCGTCACTACCACAACTACGTGTTTGCGAATGTGGCACAAAGAGGAGATGACGATAGATAAACGCTTCGAGAACACTGTTGCACGATTAAACCAGAAAGGTGTAGACATTTCTAGGTTGTGAAGCTGCTGTCTGCTAGGGTATATAAACCGCGCAAAGACAACGCAAATCAATCAGTTTATTTTGAAGTGTTGTACAGTGAAGTACTGAACAGTGAATTAACCCGCGATATTGTACTACGGTTTTTAGTACTGAATAAAGCGTACTACTTATTAAGCAGAATCGGAGTGTTTTATTTAACGTACAGTGATCGAACTCAGGGAAAATAATCAAGGAATCATCGAATTCGTCACAATTGGTGTCAGAAGCGGTATTGTTAAATAAATACAAGGACATTGAAAAGGAAACAAGGACATTGAAAAGGATAACAAGGACATTGAAAAGGATAACAAGGACATTGAAAAGGATAACAAGGACATTGAAAAGGATAACAAGGACATTGAAAAGGATAACAAGGACATTGAAAGGATAACAAGGACATTTTAAGGATAACAAGGACATGGCAAAGTTGAATGAGTTGAAGATCCAGCAACTCAAAAACGAGTTGGAACGACGTGGATTGTCAACAAGGGGCAATAAAGCAGAGCTACAATCACGGTTGCGAGAGGCTATGGAAGCAGAGGGAATCAACGTCGACGACCACGTTTTTCAGCTTGCGGATGAGGCTACGAAAATAGAAGAGCAAAAGGATTCTCCGGATTCAGTGGAAAATGTGGACACAAACTCTTTATTGGCTGCCTTGGCTCAGATGTCAAACAACATAACATCAAGCATGGCATCTCAGTTGGAACAACAAGAGACACGCATGACATCAAAGTTGGAACAACAAGAGACACGCTTGGCATCTCAGTGGGAGGAAACGAAGACGCACATGGCATCTCAAATATTGCAGTTGTCTACACAGCTGGAGGAACAGGAAGCACGTATGTCCTCAAAACTAGAGGCGCGCATGGACGAGAAACTAATGCAGCTTGAGGAGAAAGTCGAAGCCGAGGTGGATGCGTTAAGAAGTCGTATTCAGGAGTTGCAGCTGAATCGTCCAAGTGTTTCCACAAGCGTACCCAAGGTAAAAACCCCATCATTTGACGGTTCTGTTCCTTTCCAGGTATTTAAGCTACAATTTGAGAAGACAGCAGCTGTGAACAACTGGGGCGCTGAGGACAAAGTCGCTGCTTTATTTGGGTCATTGAAAGGACCTGCAGCCGAAATCTTACAGACTATTCCGGACGCTGAAAGAAACAACTATGAAGCGTTGATGGGAGCCGTTGAAAGACGTTACGGCAGCGAGCATAGGAGACAGATACATCAAATAGAGCTAGAGAATCGCTTCCAGAAGACTAATGAGACATTGCAGGAGTTTGCATCAGATATCGAGAGGTTAGCCCATCTGGCAATCGCAGACGCACCCGTGGAATACATCGAAAGGCTAAAAATCCAAAGCTTCATAAATGGAATACGTGATGTGGAGACAAAGCGAGCCACATATGCCAATCCAAAGAGATCATTTGCGGAGACGGTATCACATGCTCTTACACAAGAAACAGCCTCGCTTTTGAGTAAACCCACGAACAAAGCTCACCGTGTGGAAGTGGAGACGCCAGACTGGGCCGAAAAAATTGACAAAATCCTAGAAGCACTAAACGGGAAGCAACAGAAAAATGAAGGGGTTATTAAGTGCTTCAAGTGCGGAAAACCTGGTCATATTGCACGTTATTGTGGATCTGGATCTGGTTTCAATAATTCCAATAATGCAAGCGGACGTAAGCGAAAGGCTGAAGGAGATGAGCAAGTCTGCGAATCTAACCAACCGTTAAACTAAAGAGAGTCAGCCGCAAGGGGCGTAGGCTGGCTCCCGCAATTGGTTGCCCCATAGTCTCTGTCTCACAGATCGGAAGGAAGTCGAGTAATGTGACTGTTGGAGGACTCGTGGATGGAAAGGAGCGTTTACTGACTGTTGATACGGGCGCATCTCATTCCATTATTCGATCCGATTTAGTCAACAAAGAAGTGAGGCCATTACATGGAGCAAAGCTGCGTACGGCGACCGGTGAGGATACCAAAGTCCAAGGAGAAGTAACATGTGAAATCGCAATTGGGAATGTCACCGTACTGCATAATTTTATAGTGGCAGATATTGTTGATGAGATCATAGTTGGTGTGGATTTCTTAAGCAACCAAGGCATCAAGATCGACATGCAAAACAGGACTATGACCTATAAGAACATGGATGTGCCACTAAATTTTGGTTACGAGAACAAGTACATCAGTAAGCGGGTCCTCGTGGAAGAAAGCCAACAAATTCCACCGAAGTCGGAGGCGATCGTTTGGGCAAGGATTGATGGAGATTATGGGACAAACAAATTGTGGGTTGTCGAGGCAGCAAACAAATCAAAGACGGATATACTAGTAGGAAAAACACTGGCTATGACAAAACAAGATGGACTTATACCGGTAAGAGTACTAAATGAGTTTCGATCGCAAATCAAGCTTTCCAAAGGAGTTATATTGGGACAATGTCAGGAGGTGGAGGTGGTTATAAATTGTGAACAGCTCCAGGAAAATGTCTCTACCAGCAACATTAATCTATCAGATGATATCACGGTGTGGACGCAAGATCTCGAAGAAGACCACCAGAGTAAGGCAAAACAACTTCTACTAAAGTACTCTACCATATTTGACAAGGATGGCTCCAAACCAGGTCGGACCAATATAGTGAAGCATCACATTGATACCGGTGACGCGAGACCAATCCGCCAAGCTCCTCGCAGTGTTCCATTGGCCAAACGCCAAGTTGTAAGAGAATTTATACAGGAAATGAGTGACAGCGGCGTGATCGAACCATCAGCTAGTCCATGGAGCTCACCGGTAGTGCTAGTGAAGAAAAAGGATGGAAAAATGCGGTTCTGTGTGGACTACCGGAAGTTGAACGACGTAACGAAAAAGGACAGCTATCCACTACCAAGATTTGACGATACTCTGGACTCACTATCTGGTACGAAGTGGTTCTCTATACTGGACTTGAAAAGCGGCTATTGGCAAGTGGAGGTTAAAAATGAGGATAAGGAAAAGACAGCCTTCAGCGTTGGAGAGGGGCTATGGCAATTTACGGTAATGCACTTTGGACTATGTAACGCTCCAGCTACTTTTGAGAGACTCTTGGATCAGGTATTGAAAGGACTGCATTGGAAAACATGTTTGGTGTACCTGGATGACATCATCGTGCTGGGAAAAAGCTTTGAGGAACACCTTAAGAACTTGGAGGAAGTTTTCCAAAGGATAGCTGGCGCCGGTCTGAAATTAAGTCCCAAAAAGTGTGCATTGTTCAAGAAGGAAGTAAGTTACTTGGGTCACAAGATTAGGTTAGGTTCAAGTGGCTGCCGCAGAGGCACACTTAGGCCAGTTTTGAAAGGCCCGTTGTGATACCACCAACACAAGGAAAGTCAGTCCCGGGACCCAGCCATATGGAAAATCCCTGAGTTGTTGGCATTTTCCACATAGCAGAATCCCGGGACTGACACTCCTAAACCGACACCGTTACTCCTCCTCGAACCACTTAGATGACTTTATGAAGCCCATCAAGTCCTTTATGTCCATTTCCGCGATCTGGCTTAGGCTATCCAGGAACGGAACTCCCAAAAAGCGCGTTCTCGCGCCGCTTAAAGCCGGACAGTTGCAGATGAGGTGCTCCACTGTTTCCTCCTCCTCATCATCTTTGCAACTCCTGCAGCATCGTCGGTAGGGCACAACTAGCCTTTCTGCATGCCTACCAATGAGGCAGTGACCGGTTAATACCCCTATCAATATGCAGATTTCCCTCCTAGTTAGGGCATAAATGCGTCTAGACCTTTTAAGATCCCATTTTGGCCAGGTTTGTTTCGATATGCGACACCCTGGGGATAGCAGCCATCTTTCGTTGGCTTGACGGAGTGTGTGCTCCTTCAGCATTAGTTTGCATGTGGCAAACGGCATACCTAAGCGCTCTTTATCCTGAAGAACCTGCTTGGTCGTGCCCTGCCTGGCAAGCTCGTCTGCCTTACAGTTTCCCTCAATGTCCCTATGTCCCGGGACCCATATGAGGTTTACGCGGTTCTGTTGGGCCATCTCCTGAAGAGATCGACGACAGCTGAGCGTCAGTTCAGAGTTGAACGTGTATGAGCCAAGGGATTTGATGGCCGCTTGGCTATCGCTGAAAATAGCGATATCTTCTCCGATAACACGTTTGCTTAACCAGGCCGCGGCGTCCAGGATTGCCGAGACTTCCGCCTGGAAGACGCTACAATGATCAGGTAGTCTGAAGGAGAGCTCAAGGTCCAAAACCCTTGAATAAACTCCTCCTCCAACTCTGCCGTCCAACTTCGAGCCGTCGGTGTATATGGAAGTGCCACTATTTGTTTCGGGACACCAATCCGTCCTCTCCCAGGCTTCTCTGCTGGGAATGTTTATTTTGAAACAGCTATCCCCGACTGTAGTAGTCGCACAACGATCTGTGCTTAGAGGGAGAAAGCTGTAAGATTCCAGAATACTGGAGTGTCCAATAGTACCCGCAGCCCAACTGGAGGTTTCTCTTAGGCGCAGAGCTGATGCCGCCGCTGACCGAAACCCTTCCATATCAAGTGGCAAAATGCCCAGAATGACCTGTAGGGCTTCGTTGGGCGTCGTCCTTAGCGCACCGCTTATACAGATCATATTGGATCTATGGACTTTCCGCAACAGATTCAGGTATGTTGCCTTGCTCAGCGCAGGCCACCATACGACGACTCCATAAAGCATGATTGGGCGAATGATGGCCGTGTAGATCCAACTGCATACTGTAGGGCTGAGCCCCCATTTTTTGCCAATGGCTCTTTTGCATGTGTAAAGAGCGATGCAAGCTTTCTTCTGGCGCTGAAGAACATTCTCTTTCCAATTCAATTTCCTGTCCAGAACTATGCCTAGAAACTTGGCCTTATCCGACAAGCCCAGGCGCGTGCCATCTAGTTCTGGTAGGCTTAGTGGCGGTATTTTGTATCGGTTGGTGAAGAGGACAAGTTCCACCTTCCCTGGGTTGATACTAAGTCCGCAGCGAGAGGACCACGTCGAAACTTCTCGCAGTGCTACTTGCATCAGGTCACACAGAGGTTGTGGGAACTTGCCTCTGAATGCAATAGCTAAATCGTCTGCGTATGCCACACACAAGATTACTACGGAGGGAATTTGCACTGCTAAAGAGAAGATCGAAGCAGTAAAGGATTGGCCAAGACCGAAAAATTTACATGAGCTACGAAGTTTCCTCGGACTGTGCACGTATTATCGTCGATTTGTACCGAATTTCGCTAGCGTAGCCAGTAGCCTTCATGAGTTGACCAGAAAGAATATGTCATTTGATTGGAAGAAGAAACATGAAGTGGCTTTCCAAACCTTGAAGGAACGGCTGTGCACTGCCCCAATGTTAGCGTATCCAATCCCAGGCTCAACATTTATTTTGGATACAGACGCGAGCGGTTACGCGATTGGAGGGGTTTTGTCACAGATTTTCGATGGGCAGGAGAAGGTAGTGGCGTACTATAGCCGCACAATTGGGAAGCCCGAAAGGAACTATTGTGTAACACGGAGAGAACTACTGGCATTAGTGGAGTGCATCAAGCATTTCCACAAGTATCTCTATGGACAGCGATTTCACGTCAGGACAGACCATGCAGCCTTGAAATGGCTCTTGCAGTTCCGTAATCCAGAAGGTCAATTGGCACGGTGGATAGAGCGACTACAAAGTTATGACTTTTCCATAGAGCATCGCAAAGGCAGCAACCACGGAAATGCTGATGCAATGTCCCGGCGACCATGTAACCTAGAATGCAAGCATTGTTCGAAAGCTGAGGCCAAGGAAGATGTTATAGATGTGCGGCTAATGACTATAACATCTACGGACGAATGGAACATGGATCAACTAAGGAAGCATCAGCTAGAGGACCCAGATCTGGTACGTGTGATGCAAGGCATCGAGCGAAATGAACGACCAACAAGAGAGGAGATGCCAGCAGAGAGTCCTGTTGCCAAGTCATATTGGGCACAGTGGAACAGTCTGAAATTGGTATCCGGTTGCTTACATAGAGTATGGGAAAGCGAAGATGGTCAATTCGCTCGGAAGCTGGTAGTTGTCCCAAGGAAGAAAATCTCTGATGTTTTGAATGAGCTACATAATGGCCCAAGTGGAGGTCATCTCGGAGTCACGAAAACGTTGGAGAAAGTCAAGCAGAGATTCTATTGGATTGGTTGCCGGCAGTCGATCGCGGAGTGGATTGCTAACTGTGAGGTGTGCATCAAAGCAAAGGGTCCGAAGTCGAGAAGTCATGGACAGGTGAAGCAGTACAACACAGGTGCACCGTTTGAGAGGATTGCCATGGATGTAGCTGGTCCATTTCCTACTAGCAAACTCGGAAACAAATACGTACTAGTTGTTATGGACTATTTCAGCAAATGGCCAGAAGTTTACCCGATTCCAAATCAAGAGGCAGAAACCATTGCAGAGGTGTTCATAAACAATTGGGTAGCGAGGTTTGGTGTACCGATGGAGTTACATTCCGACCAAGGCAGGAATTTTGAATCAGTTGTATTCCAAGAAATGTGCAAGACATTGGGTATTCGGAAAACGCGAACAACTGCACTGCATCCTCAGTCAGATGGCATGGTGGAACGTTTCAATCGAACCTTGGAAGAGCACATGAGGAAAGTAGTGGATAAGTTCCAGAGAGATTGGGACACGCACATCTCCTTGTTCCTGATGGCATATCGCTCGGCAATACATGAAACAACGGGTCAGACTCCAGCAAAAGTAATTTTTGGGAATGATCTTCGGTTGCCAGCTGACTTGAAGTTTGGGATAAATGCTGATGAAGGAATAAATGCCAGGAAATGTATTTCGATAAATTTATCGATAACTGAGTTATCGGTCAAAAAGTGGTTGCCCGAAAACCTCAAAATTTTCCTACAATATGGGTATCAAACGAAAGGGGAAGGTCCCAGGTTTCATTTGGACATCGATATATTTAGATAAATTTATCGATAACTGAGTTATCGTCAAAATGTGAGGCCCAAATACCGTAAAATTCCCTACAATATGGGTATCAAACGAAAGCGGAAGGTCCCACGTTTCATTTGGACAGCGACATATTTCGATAAATTTATCGATAACTGAGTTATCGGTGAAAATGGGAATGCCCAAAAATCTTAATATTTCCCTACAATATGGGAAACAAACGAAAGGGAAGGTCCCAGGTTTCATTTGGACAGCGACATATTTCGATTAATTTATCGATAACTGAGTTATCGGTCAAAATGTGAATGCCCAAAAACCTTTATATTTTCCTACAATATGGGTACCAAACGAAAGGGGAAGGTCCCAGGTTTCATTTGGACAGCGACATATTTCGATAAATTTATCGATAACTGAGTTATCGGTCAAAATGTGAATGCCCAAAAACCTTTATATTTTCCTACAATATGGGTACCAAACGAAAGGGGAAGGTCCTAGGTTTCATTTGGACAGCGACATATTTCGATAAATTTATCGATAACTGAGTTATCGTCCAAAATGTGATGCCCAAAACCTTAATATTTCCCTACAATATGGGTACCAAACGAAAGGGGAAGGTCCCAGGTTTCATTTGGACGGCGACATATTTCGATAAATTTATCGATAACTGAGTTATCGGTCTAAATATGAATGCCCAAAAACCTTAATATTTCCCTACAATATGGGTACCAAACGAAAGGGGAAGGTCCCAGGTTTCATTTGGACATCGACATATTTCGATAAATTTATCGATAACTGGTATATGATTGCCCAAGAACCTTAAAATTTCCCTACAATATGGGTGTCAAACGAAAGGGGAAGGTTCCAGGTTTCATTTGGACATCGATATATTTTGATAAATTTATCGATAACTGAGTTATCGTCAAAATGTGAGGCCCAAATACCTTAAAATTCCCTACAATATGGGTATCAAACGAAAGGGGAAGGCCACAGGTTTCATTTGGATTTCGATATATTTCGATAAATTTATCGATAAGTTCATAGGAGATTTGACTAAAAAGTAAAAAATAAATATAGTTTAAAAAAACTAAAACTCACGCTTTTAGAGTGAACTAAAAAGTTGAAAATAATTGTAAAACCCTACACAGTAGTATTGTGGAAAAAGCGTGGTCCAATTTGTTCCATAATCTTCGTTTTTTATTTAATTTATTTTTACCTTGAAAACTTAAAAAAAAATCATTCTATATATGCATCTGGGGGTTTTTGGGGTCGATAAATCCATTTCTGACATTAGTTTTTTATTTTTACGTCCGCCAGAGAGCGCTTACGTCCTTTTTGGATTTTATCTTTATTTTTACGTGCACTGAACCAAAAAAGTTCATGTATCCAATGAAAAAGTACATAGATGTTAAGAATTGTTCGTTAAAACCTCTCCAAAGAACTTTTTCGTAGAAATTTAAGAACATTTTCTAGAATATAAGTACTTTTTCGTAAAATATGTAAACAAATCCACAGAAAGCATGAATTCATTCATAAATTGTAAGAAAATTTTCTTATATTCCATGATTTTTTTCTTATATTTTAAGAAAAACCAGCGTGAACTTCTATGAAACTTTGTTCGTAAAAAACATGTACGTTTTTGGTTCAGTGTGGTTCACTTGTAGAAAAGCTGTATTGAAAACAATAAAAAAAACATTCTATATGTGCATATGGGGGTTTTTAGGGTTGATAAATCCATTTCTGGTATTGTTTTTTTATTCTGACGTCCGCCAGAGGGCGCTTCCGTCCATTTTTTGAATTTTAACACCTTTTTCCGAAAATCAACAACAATGTTCTGAAAATCTATGAAATTCGACTTTCCCATAATGCAATTTCTTTTTTTTAAGTAGACTAACACGTCGATTCTATATACTTGTTAAATTGTCAAGATACAAATTTTTTTATCAAGTATTTTGAATTTTGCGTAAAAAACCAATTGTATTTTATTAAAATTATTTTCAAATTATTATTTTTTAAGCAGAATTCAAAATATTTGATACAAATATTTGGTTTTTTATCAAGATTGATAATTATAACTCCGATAGTTTGCTGGGTACTGTTTATTTACATTGTATTACAAATGACATACGTGATCCCGCTACTTTTCATTTCTGTATTGTATTTGCTATAGTTTTCGCGTCAATTGAATATCAATATACCAAACAAAAACAAAAACTAAGCAAACAAATATTTTTTTTGCACAAAACCAAACTATTCTTTTTAACTTCAACCATGCACTTTTTTATTATTAATAACTGTTTTAATACATACCTTTTAGTTTTCTTAAAAACTTTTTTCCTTGATTTATTGGTTGATTTTTTTTTGTTTATTATCAATTTCAATTGACGCGAAAACTATAGCAAACACAGTATAGAAATGAAAAGTAGCGGGATCACGTGTGTCATTTGTAATACAATGTAAATAAACAGTACCCAGCCAACCATCGGAGTTATAATGATCAATCTTGATAAAAACCCAAATATTTGTATCAAATATTTTGAATTCTACTTAAAAAATAATAATTTGAAATTAATTTTAATAAAATACAACTGGTTTTTTACGCAAAATTCAAAATACTGGATAAAAAAATTTGTATCTTGACAATTTAACAAGAATATAGAATCGAGGTGTTAGTCTACTTAAAAAAAAGAAATTGCATTATGGGAAAGTCGAGTTTCATAGATTTTCGGAACATTGTGGTTGATTTTCGGAAAAAGGTGTTAAAATTCAAAAAATGGACGGAAGCGCCCTCTGGCGGACGTCAAAATTAAAAATCAATACCAGAAATGGATTTATCAACCCTAAAAACCCCCAGATGCACATATAGAATGTTTTTTTTTTATTGTTTTCAATACAGCTTTTCTACAAGTGAACCACGTAAAAATAAAGATAAAATCCAAAAAGGACGTAAGCGCTCTCTGGCGGACGTAAAAAGAAAAAACTAATGTCAGAAATGGATTTATCGACCCCAAAAACCCCAGATGCATATATAGAATGATTTTTTTCAATACAGCTTTTCAACGACTGAATTACTAAAAACAAAAAAATATAAAAAAAATACAAAAATAAAAGGACGGAAACGCCCTCTGGCGGACGTGAAAATAAAAAATGAATGTCGGAAATGGGTTTATCGACTCAAAAAACCTCCAAATGCATATACAGAATGATTTTTTTAGTTTTCAACACAGCTTTTTAACAAGTGAATCACTTTTTTAAGAAAAAAAAAATACGTTTAAAAAATCCGCTAGCTCGAAATTCATGTTAGACCTATAGTTTCTTCGGCAAAAATGCTTGAAATTATCCAATTAACCACAATCGCCGTGAGCCTCTGATGCAAAAAAAAATCGACCCGCTCTAGTGTATATACATAGTTCGTTTGTTACGAATGTTTCCGAATGAGTACCTGTTAAAGGGTTTGCTTTTCCTCTGTGTGTTCGCTCGTTTATTGTTACCTGTTCGGTTATTGTAGCTGCGGTACTGTTCGTTTTTTTGTAAATTAATTTTGGCGGTTCAAATATTGCGTCAGAAACGGTTTTTGTTTGTTCGTTTATTATTCTCCCGTCAAATGTCTTTAGTTTGTATATTTCCATGTTTTCCAGCATATTTAGGTGACGACCTATTCTTTGTATGTGAAGTGTTCTGGCTATGTTCTTGATGTTGCCGGGGTGCATTTGTTTTCGAATACTTATGTGATTTGCATAGTTGGATTCTGGTGTAATGGTGGTGTTGAGGGTAAATCATGGATGTCCATCTAAAGCAAGCATCGGCGCCCCATAGATCTTAAGATCAGTCAAACAAGTTGGATTCATTACACAGACACGTTGTGCTCTTTGTTTACCAAATGATTTAGTCGTCGCTGAGCAAGGGGCGAAACTACATCGCTTGGGGGTGTCGCTGGTTTGGTCAGCGAATGTTAAAAATATAGTTCGGACGATCACAGCGCATGTATAAGCGTTCTCACTTATATACCTGCATTTACAAATCTGCCGACCCATGATCTAAAGGTTAAACATGTCCGTGCATCGACCCTCTTTCTTGGTCATCATCGCACAGCATTTACCGTAGTCAACGTTATTTCTTTTAGAGCGAGATCTCAGACCCTAAAAGCGTCACTTATTTTATAATGGATGAAACCAATACCGATCGATAGTCCTCCCCGAATCTAGAAAGAATGTGAAAATTTTAAAGCTGTACCTATGACAAGGGCCTAGGAATCGGGGGTCAAAGTCGCCAAAAAATTACTCTAACTTCACTTATTTTATAATGGATGATTTTCACATATTTGACGTAGATTACCACCCCGCGTTAGTATCAAGTGTTGTTAGACCCGTACCAGTGACAAGGCTCCAGCCAGACACCCCCAGTTCGCGGATTTTCCTATAAAAATTTTTCCTGTTTTACCAATTTCACGCATTTGGGCCACTTTGGCTGCTTTTAACTACCCAATATTTTCCCTATTTTTGTAGAACACTACCCTCAAGTAGTATCAGGAATTTTAAGACTTCGTCCCATGGCAAAAACTTCAGCCAGACACCTCAAAACTCGGGAAATTTCACTAATTTTTACTGAGCTTTCACATGTTTAGGCGGATTTGACCAACTTTGGCCTCTTTTAAATAACAGATCTTTACACATGTGTCGTAAAATGCTACCCTTAAGTAGAATCAAGCATTTCTAGACATCATCCCATGGAAAAAACTTAAGCCAGACACCTCAAAGTTCGAGAACTTTTATTTTCCTATTAATTTGCTTTCTCTTGTTTGTCCCACTTTTACTAATTTTAAATAATAGATCTTTTCACATGTGTCGTAGGACACTACTCTTAAGTAGTTTCAGTAATTTTTAAACCTCGTCCCATGGCAAAAACTTCAGCCAGACACCTCAAAACTCGGGAAATTTCACTAATTTTTACTGCGCTTTCACATGTTTAAGTGGAATTGACAAACTTTGACTACTTTTAAATAGCAGATCTTCACACATGTGTCATAGAATGCTATGCTTAAGTATAATCAAGCATCTCCAGACATCATCCCACGGCAAAAACTTCAGCCAGACACCTCAAAGTTCGGGAACTTTCATTTTCCTATTAATTTGCTTTCTCTTGTTTGTCCCACTTTTACAACTTCTAAACGACGGATCTTTTCAGATGTTTTGTAGGACACTACCCTTAAGTAGTATCAGGAATTTTTAGACTTCGTCCCATGGCAAAAACTTCAGCCAGACACCTCAAAACTCAGGAAATTTCACTAATTTTTACTGAGCTTTCACATGTTTAGGCGGATTTGACCAACTTTGGCCTCTTTTAAATAACAGATCTTTACACATGTGTCGTAAAATGCTACTCTTAAGTAGAATCAAGCATTTCTAGACATCATCCCATGGAAAAAACTTCAGCCAGACACCTCAAAGTTCGAGAACTTTTATTTTCCTATTAATTTGTTTCTCTTGTTTGTCCCACTTTTACTAATTTTAAATAATAGATATTTTCACATGTGTCGTAGGACACTACTCTTAAGTAGTTTCAGTAATTTTTGGACCTCGTCCCATGGCAAAAACTTCAGCCAGACACCTCAAAACTCGGGAAATTTCACTAATTTTTACTGCGCTTTCACATGTTTAATTGGATTTGACAAACTTTGACTACTTTTAAATAGCAGATCTTCATACATGTGTCATAGAATGCTATGCTTAAGTAGAATCAAGCATTTCCAGACATCATCCCATGGCAAAAACTTCAGCCAGACACCTCAAAGTTCGGGAAATTTCATTTTCCTATTAATTTGCTTTCTCTTGTTTATCCCACTTTTACAACTTCTAAACGACGGATCTTTTCAGATGTTTCGTAGGACATTACCCTTAAGTAGTTTCAGTCATTTCTAGACTTCGCCCCATGGCAAAAACTTCAGCCAGACACCGCAAAGCTCGGGATTTCACTAATTTTTACAGAGATTTCACTTGTTTCAGCAGGTTTCTCCAACTTTGTCCACGTTTAAACGGCGGATCTTTACACATGTGTCGTATAACACTACCCTTAAACAGCATCAGGCATTTCCGGACTTCATTCCATGAAAAAACCTTAAGCCAGACAACCCAAAGCACGGGGACTTTTCATCATTTTTAATGTGCTTTCACATGGTCAAATGGGTTTACCCAACTTTGGCTGCTTTTAAATGGCGGATCGTTACAAATGTATCGTATAACTCTACTGTTAACTAATTTTAGGCATGACAAAAACTTCAGCCAGATACCTCAAAGCTGAGGAAATTTCATAATTCTTGCTGCGAATTCACATGTTTAACTGCGTTGGTCTAACTTTGGCTGCTTTTAAAGGACAGATAATTTCACATGTGTCATAGAAGACCACCCTTAAGTGGTATCAGGTACTTTTTGACTTCGCCCCATGTCAAAAACTTCAGCCAGACATCTCAAAACTGAGGAATTTTTATAATTCTTACTGCACTTTCACATGTTTAAGCGAGTTTGTCCAACTTTGGCTGTTTTTGAAAAGCAGATCTTTGCACATGTGTCGTGGAACACTATCTCCAAGTAGTATTAGGCATTTTTAGACTTCATCCCATGGAAAAAACTTCAGCCAGACACCTCAAGGCTGAGGAATTTTCATAGTTCTTACTGCTTTTTCACATGTTTAATCGGGTTGGTCCAACTTCGGCTGCTTTTAAAGAGCAGATCTTTTCACATGTGTCATAGAAGACCCCCTTAAAGAAGGATCGGCTATTTTTATACTTCGCCCCATGTCAAAAACTACAGTCAGACACCTCAAAACTGAGGAATTTTCATAATTCTTACTGCGATTTCACAGGTTTAAGCGAGTTGGTCCAACTTTTGCTGTTCGTAAAGGGCATATCTTCACACATGTGTCATAGAAGACCACCTTAAAGAAGTATCGGGTATTTTTATACTTCGCCCCATGTCAAAAACTACAGCCAGACTCCTCAAAACTGAGGAATTTTCATAATTCTTACTGCGATTTCACAGGTTTAAGCGAGTTCCCTGCAGCGAAACCTCAAACTAGTCAGAAAAATACTAGTATACAACTATAATTTTCTAGCAGAACTCATACTAGTCAGGAAATATCCATTTCATACTAGTATACAACTAGAATTTTCTGGCTGAACACATACTTGTCAGGAAATATCCATTCCATACTAGTATAGAACTAGATTTTTCTGGATGAAATTATACCAGTTGAAAAAAACAAAATTCATTCGTTTCGTTTTCTCTTATAATTCATAGATGCTTTTTCGTGATAGGGTAAATACAAATAGCCGCTGCTTTCTTAAGAATAAACATGAAAATAAAGTCAAATGATAAAATAAAGGGTAAGCCAGGAAAATTCTGGTTGAAATCATACTAGTCCAGGTTAAAAGCCTTTTTGACTAGTATGGGACTAGTATATAGCATACTGGTCCTGTTTGACTAGTTCATTTTTTGGAAATTATACTAGTCCAGGATGAACTAGTATGGAACTGGTATCTTACAACTAGTATGAAACTGGTATTTCCTGACTAGTAGATAACTGGTATATTCTGGTCAAAATCTGACAATTGACATCTTGTAGGACATCAACACGTAAAAAATACCAGTTGCTTATATGGAAAAAAGACAGAACACTGACTATTTGGGCCGGTGCACCAACTAGTCAGTGTTGGGCCGGTGCACCAACTAGTCAGTGTTCTGTCTTTGTTCCATATAAGCTCGGTGCACCAACTAGTTGTAAACTAGTTTTCAACTAATTGCTTTCGCTGCAGGGTAGCGACTTAAGAGTGACACTGTCTGAAATGCAACAAATGCCACATCTGAACACTTTGTATGGGCTGAACTGTTCTAATTTGCTTGATCATGTCCTATGGAGAGATCAATTGCGAAAAAAAACTCGAGCTTTGAGGTGCTTGGATGTAGTTTTTGTCATGGGAAGATCTCCAAAAATGCCTGATACCACTTAAGAGTTGCGTTCTTCGACACATGTGTAAATATTCGCCTTTTAGAAATAGTCAAAGTTGGACAAACCTGCTTAAACAATCGAAAGCACAGTAAGAATTATGAAAACTACCCAGATTTAAGGTGTCTGGTTAAAGTATTTGTCATAAGGCGAAGTCTAAAAGAACCTGGTACCACGTAAGGGTGGTCCTCTATGACACATTGAAAATATCTGCCCTTTAAAAGCAGCCAGAGTTAGACGAACCATCGCAAACATGTGAAAACGCAGTAAGAATTATAAAAATTAAGTCTGGCTGTAGTTTTTGACATGGGCGAAGTATAAAAATACCCGATACTTCTTTAAGGTGGTCTTCTATGACACATGTGTGAAGATATGCCCTTTACGAACAGCAAAAGTTGGACCAACTCGTTTAAACCTGTGAAATCGCAGTAAGAATTACGAAAATTCCTCAGTTTTGAGGTGTCTGACTGTAGTTTTTGACATGGAGCGAAGTATAAAAATAGCCGATCCTCCTTTAAGGGGGTCTTCTATGACACATGTGAAAAGATCTGCTCTTTAAAGCAGCCGAAGTTGGACCAACTCGCTTAAACCTTTGAAATCGTAGTAAGAATTATGAAAATTCCTCAGTTTTGAGGTGTCTGGCTGTAGTTTTTGACATGGGGCGAAGTATAAAAATACCCGATACTTCTTTAAGGTGGTCTTCTATGACACATGTGTGAAGATATGCCCTTTACGAACAGCAAAAGTTGGACCAACTCGCTTAAACCTGTGAAATCGCAGTAAGAATTATGAAAATTCCTCAGTTTTGAGGTGTCTAAAAATAGCCGATCCTTCTTTAAGGGGGTCTTCTATGACACATGTGAAAAGATCTGCTTTTTAAAAGCAGCCGAAGTTGGACCAACCCGATTAAGCATGTGAAAAAGCAGTAGGAACTATGAAAATTCCTCAGCCTTGAGGTGTCTGGCTGAAGTTTTTTCCATGGGATGAAGTCTAAAAATGCCTGATACTACTTGGAGATAGTGTTCCACGACACATGTGCAAAGATCTGCTTTTCAAAGCAGCCAAAGTTGGACAAACTCGCTTAAACATGTGAAAGTGCAGTAAGAATTATAAAAATTCCTCAGTTTTGAGGTGTCTCGCTGAAGTTTTTGACATGGGGCGAAGTCAAAAAGTACCTGATACCACTTAAGGGTGGTCTTCTATGACACATGTGAAATTATCTGTCCTTTAAAAGCAGCCAAAGTTAGACCAACGCAGTTAAACATGTGAATTCTCAGCAAGAATTGTGAAATTTCCTCAGCTTTGAGGTGTCTGGCTGAAGTTTTTGTCATGGGGCGAAGTCTAAAAATGCCTAATATTAGTTAACAGTAGTGTTATACGATACATTTGTAACGATCCGCCATTTAAAAGCAGCCAAAGTTGGGTAAACCCATTTGACCATGTGAAAGGACATTAAAAATGATGAAAAGTCCCCGTGCTTTGGGTTGTCTGGCTTAAGTTTTTTTCATGGAATGAAGTCCGGAAATGCCTGATACTGTTTAAAGGTAGTGTTATACGACACATGTGTAAAGATCTGTTATTTAAAAGAGGCCAAAGTTGGTCAAATCCGCCTAAACATGTGAAAGCGCAGTAAAAATTAGTGAAATTTCCCGAGTTTTGAGGTATCTGGCTGAGGTTTTTGCCATGGGACGAAGTCTAAAAATTCCTGATACTACTTGAGGGTAGTGTTCTACAAAAAATGGGAAAATATTGGGTAGTTAAAAGCAGCCAAAGTGGCCCAAATGCGTGAAATTAGTTAAACGGACAAATTTCCATAGGAAAATCCGCGAACTGGGGGTGTCCGGCTGGAGCCTTGTCAGTGGTACGGGTCTAGCAACACTTGATACTGACGCGGGGTGGTAATCTACGTCAAATATGTGAAAATCATCCATTATAAAATAAGTGAAGTTAGGGTCATTTTTTGGCGACTTTGACCCCCGATTCCTAGGCCCTTGTCATAGGTACAGCTTTAAAATTTGCACATTCTTTCTAGATTCGGGGAGGACTATCGATCGGTATTGGTGTCATCCATTATAAAATAAGTGACGCTTTTAGGCTCTGGGATCTTGGTCTATTTTCTCTCATTACTTGCATTGCTATACGTATGTTTGTGCATATGTAGTAAATAGTAAATACATAGTTGAAAATATTAACAATAAATTGAGTTTGTCGCGTAAGACCAACCGATAACTGTAAAGCCCATTAGTTTGTGAAACAACAAAATTGCGAACTATGTACTAAGCACAGATGAAAAAGGTTTATGTACACCTAAATCCCGACAAGTAAAAAATAAAGTTTTCAGTCTTCTTAAGTACAGCAATCATCATTGTCGCACTGTTTTATTTTGCACCAGCTGACAAAAAGGCTTGTCAGCTGTTTTCAGGTGGGTTTCCGTGCTTTCTTGTTGTAGTCCCTGATGTGCTGTGTTGGCACTCGCAGGTAAGCTTGTAGATCCTATTTTCGATAAACGGCTTCTCCGAGTTAGTGTTGGTTCTTAGTTTTTGTCCTAAGTTGTTCGATGTTCTGAACGCTGTGTTAATGTTGTGTTTTTTGAAAAAGTTTGCAAGTTTGTATGTCGTGTTTCCAGTGTATGTCATCGCGGTCCAGATCTTGGATTTTGCATCTGCGTTGTTCCTTTCCTGCGATCTATGCTTCCTCCGGAATTTGTCCACTAGGATTTTTTTGTATCTGTTGCACGTTGCTATGTTGTATATGGTGGTAAGCTCATTCCTGTAAGATTCCTGGGTGAGGGGTGTTCTTTGAAGTCTGTCCACTAGGTGCCTTAATGCTGCATTCTTGTGCTGCTGAGGATGGTTTGATGTAGCATGAATTATGGTGTCCGTAGTTGTTGGTTTTCTGTAGATATCCTAGTTAAACTTGTTTGTGAGTCCGTCAATTCTTATCGTTGGGTCCACGTAGTTCAGTGCTCCATCCTTCTCCGTTTCCATAGTGAACTTTATGTTTTCGTGTTGTTTGTATAGGAATTCTAGTATTCGTTCTTCATTGTTAGTTTTCAAAACGCAGAATATGTCGCCGACGTACCTTGCGTAAAAAGTTACTCCTAGATTTGCCTTTAGTTCTTGCATGTACCTTGTTTCCAAGTTCTGCATGAATGCGTCCATGAGAATGGACGATGTTGGGTTGCCCATTCCTAGTCCGTTTGTTTGTCTATATATTTTATTATTACAAAAGATAAGGTCAGAACAGCACAAATTACCAACATACTAAGAACGACGCTACAACAAAATCTGAAATAGTTTTAAATCCATTTTATTGCAATTATCACCATCTTCGGCTTTAGTAAAACTAAAATATTAACAGAACACATGATTTTATGAATTTAAAACAAGATTTATAATTCGCTTTCCTGGTTATATGCAAAAAGGGCACATCTATGACCTTTTTATTTAATCGTTTATTGCTAGTGATGTGGAGAGTCGCTCTTGCAACTTCACCAAGTAAAAAGATAACAAACTATAAAAAATTAACATCAAAACCGTTTTCTATATACTAAAACAACAAAAAAGTTACAAGGCTTCAAAAGTTTAAAATACGAATATCTCAAAACATAATTTTCAGAGAAGTGCTCTTTTTGCACACAACTCCTCAATTGTTAGCCAATCTGAAACGTAACAGCTGTTTTGTCTGCAAGTTTCTACTGAATCCTGTTCGACGAAAACTTAGCAAATTTGAGATTTTTACAAAACTCTCTATTGCTGACAGTTGGTTGGACAGTTTCCAACGAACGGTCCTATTATCAAAGTGAGGCGATAATATGAAAAAAGGCAGTTTAAGTGCGTTAAGGTATGAGTAACTGAACATAAATGTATACAAGGATGGTTGGCAGCTCAGTTGGATTGATATGGACTACGATTGAGATGAAGAATAAATGTCCAGAGATTCTCAACCAGTTGCGACATTGATATGACATAGGCAGCAACATAAACCGCAACAACAACCAGAAAACATATGATGAATGTTGAAGCAAACTGAGGGGATGTATGCAATCAAACAAATGTATGTACTTGAATTGTTGTAACACAAAATAAAAACAAAAACAATGAAAAAACACTATGAAAGCCACAAAAAAGCATTACATTGGTAATATGAACATTTATGACAGCAGTGACATTGGCAACAAGCATCAATATTGCAACAAAAATTGCTGGTCTGAATGCGGCACAATTCCGCAATACGACGTCTAGCCAATCATTCATCAAGCCTATTGAACAAGGCGTGCGATTTAGGAATACATAATTTTTTTTCTAGTTTTCTGCCGCCAACGGCTGCGAGGATTAGCACCAGCTTGAAATGATGAGCAGACATTTTGATGGACCATTGACCGATGTGTGTACGACGAACGAGCCGCCCAAAATAGCACCCCGTCGCTGCAACAGCGGTGAAGCTCAGACGCTTTTTCGTGCCAGCTGCCGTCCCTCTACATAGACGTGACAAGCCGCCGCGAGCTACACACTAAATTGTCAGTCTGTCTGCTCAACCAGATTTTGTGTTTTTTTCGTTGTTGTTGCTGGTTTTATTCATCTTTCTTCATCCACTTATTATGTGAAAACTATGAAGAATTAACAATAAATTGCGTCAAATGTTGCGCTAATGTTTTTTTGCCAAATGACAACACGCGACAAGCGTTAGTTGCTATGTTAGCGTGTCCGCACACGGAGCGAATTGTCATAGACGCGTATTAGACGCTACATTCGATTTTTGTACGCTTTGTTGCTGAACACATATATTTGCATGAAGAGCTGCACACGAATCGGCAGCTGCACGAAAGTGGCAAAGCATGAAAGCTACATGCTGCTCAGCGTATGACAATGCTGGTCGCCAGGAAAGAGGAAAAAGAAGCATTTGTTTACATTTTTCATTTTCGATTTTTGTGTGCCGTGGCTTTGCTTTTTTTTCAAATAAAATTAATTGTTTCTTTTGAAAGAAGAAATATAAAATTTGTACAATCGGAAGAAATGTGTGTAAATAATGTGCGGAAAATGTATTAATTCATTAAAATTGCAATTTTGACAGTTCTTTGTGTCCTTTTTTTTCTGCAGCGTCGTGTGCAGATCTTGAGACGCAGAGAAATTCGTGCTCAGTGAAATGACGAGTACGCGTCTATGACGATGCGCCTCGTCTGCGGACTGCCTTAAACGCGTAAAAGTTTTGCAGCAGGAGGCACTAATGCCATAAATCATAACTACAAGTCAGCAACGATGTGTTCACATAGTTGATGCAGCAACTTAAGTGCCATTTAGGCATACAAGCATTAAGAAATGCGTAGATATGTACATTAGGGAATGACATATTTTATAAGTTTGGGCTATAAAGTAATCTGAAGCTAGAATAATTCTTCATCATTATCATTCCTTGGCGCTTAGACGATATTTTCTTAGTTCAGCGGGTAACTCCCTCTTTGCTACGCCGGGTGTCGTTGAGGAATACCTTTTTGGCCGGAGGGCCTTCTGCAAACACACGATAACGTCATGATTTCCTATGCAACAAATTTAGCCAGAAAGCAGTATTTTCTGTCTCGCATTACTTCCAATCTCTTAATATCAAAAACACAGGACAGCTCTTATACCACTAAGCTTAGTTTTAGTTTAATCGGAGTATTTATTCCTTGATCCTAGATAGACCCCGCTTATTAGCAATTCCTACGGAGTACTTTAGCGGTAAAGTGTTGGTAGAATGCCATCACCAATTTCGTCGGGAGAACGTAACTATTTCGACTAATAGGAATACTGTTTTGTCTACGACTAGATGTCAGGTGTCCGTCAAGTTTTTAACTCTTAACGTGCTTTTAGCCTCTTGATGAAGGTGAGACACAGAAGACACGAAGAAATATTCCGTAGCTCTTCTGATTTCGGTATTTTGCCAGTCTTATAACCTCGTCCACTGGGTGTTATGTACACTGGGCGACCAAATGAGTGCAGCGTAGTCAAAGACCGGGTGGCCAATGGCCTCGCTCGTTATAAAGTCCGTCGGTCGTTCGATGGAAATGATGATTGGGAGATGGTCTGATACTAGCGTGAGTATCGGCCGTCTATTTGTGTTGTTTAGCAGTTCCGCACTTACGATGGAAATATTCGGCGAACTGCAACAGTTACACATAGAATAATTTTTGTCAACATGAACCAGGTGAAACTAACTAGAAATATCCTCTTAAATTTGCATTAGATAATGAGACAGATACTGTTGTTTTAACAGGAAGTTATGTTAATTTAATACGAAGTCATGTTAATTTAACACGAAGTTGAAGTTATTTAACATGAGCTTCATGTTAAAACAACATGATCGATAGTGCTGAAAAATAATTACCTGAAAAAGTATTAAAAATGTGTTGATTTTACATGAAAATTTTTCTGTGTGTACCCGATACTCTAGTTGGTGCATTGCCGTTCAGTGTACAGAAAGCCGTATCATCTATCTGCTCCGCAAGTGAATGCCCTCTATTGTCTGTGGCAACCCTGCCGAAACCACCTTCATTTGATGGTATGAATACACCGATCATCTGGTATGGTTACACCGGGGTCATATTTCATTCGATATCTCGGAAACAGTTTCCCACATGTTCGTGTACATTCTTGATGCGAATTATAGAGCGTACCAAAAACCAGTTACTAGTACATCAAAAATTACCCAACTCTAACTAGCAGAACAGTTTCGTGTACTAGAATTTGATTAATATAAAGCTAGTAGATTTTAATGACGGGCGCTTGCAGGTCTGATGATCTCTACTCAGTCACCTATTTAGAAACCAGTGCTCGTTTCTTACCTAACGAATATTTCCAGGTATAATCTTTCTTCGTAAATCTACATAGATACATATATCCGACACCCTAATGTACACATATACATACATCGGCATGCGGATCCAAGTAAATGATTCCAAATGGGTTTTACATATTATAGTTACTCAAATAGACGTGGGCTATTTCGTGTACAACAACAGATCTAATAGTTGTTTATTTTTCTAGTTTTATGCTTAATAACAGAAAGTTTTGGGAGCGTGTGCCAGTAATAAAAAACCTACAAAAGTACAAATTAGACACAGTATTAAAGAAACCACAATAATCGAAAAAGTTGAAGGTCAAAGGTATTTAAAACATTTTCTTTCAAGGTTATATACATTTGTCATTTTCTGTAACTATTTGTTAAAATGATTTATGTTTTATATTTGAAGACTTTTTGTTGGTAGAAAAAAAAAATAGGGGCGTATTACGGTTCGCGAGTCGCTTGAGTTTTTCGAGTCGCCTGGCTTAAATGATTATGGATAGCGAACATACCAGTTCACCTGAAACATTTTGTTGCCAGTTCTGAAAACATAAAGCGTCAAATATTGAAAAAAAAAACTCATCAAATCAATTCGACCAATAAAATCTTTAGAGAGTCATGGGGTAGCTAACCCCGTACCCCATCCTTAAATTTTGGGGACGCCCCTGAAAATATACCGCCTATACCTCAGTTTTTTTAATTTCCTTTCCATCGGCGCATATTTCATTCAAATCGGAAACGGTTCGCTCTCAGGAGGTTCCTAAAGTTTTTAATGTGGCGTATTTATATATACTAGTATCGCCTGTGATCGAAAATTCGACCAATAAAATCTGGTGGTGGTGACTGGAGGGGTCGTGGGGTCGCAAGCCCCGTACCCCCATCCTTAAATTTCAGGGTCGCCCCTGAAAATATACCGTCCAAACCTCAGTTTGTACAATTTCCTATCCATTGGTGCATATTTCTTTCAAATCGGTCAAACGGTTCGCTCACAGGAGGTACCTAAAGTTTTTCATGTCATGACTTCGTCTGCTGAACTTACCTCATTTCAGTGGTTATATGTTGTGGATTACAAATTGAACGATCTTTAATATCTATTTGTAGATATAACGACTCCTGCGCCATCTAGCGGGAAAAAATATAAAATTTTTTGGTACGACGTATCCAAGGAATAAACTGTCAAAATTTGGTAAAAATCTGTTGAGTAGTTTTTGAGCCAATTCGTTACAAAAAAACCCCTGCATTTTTATATATATAGATAAGGCAAAATGAGGACTCCAGCGCCCCCTATCGGATTAATTTTTTGCAACAAAGTTGTTGATTATATATCAAACATATGTGCCAAATGAAGACATGCATGGATGAAGGGGGTATGTCGCATTCTCACTCAATTTCTGTTTTTGGCATTGGTGAATAGTGTTTATGCAGATCTATATTTCTGTCTTATCAGAATCTGCCTATCGTGAAAATTGTAGAAGATAATTCATGGATGAAGGGGGTATGTACACAACTTTTCAATATGAATTGTGGAAGAAGGGGGTATGTTCCGATTTTTTCATATAAAACACTAAATATAAACTTATGCTTTTTATTGCATAATATGCAACGTCTTTTATGGCTTTGCATAATTTTTTTGTCAGTTTTCCATAAAGATTCGAAAAAACCTCAAATGTTTAAGCAAAACTTTAAAGCCGATTTTCTCGTTTCACTCAAAATGCGACATACCCCCTTCATCCATGCATGTCTTCAAATATGAACAAAGTCTGACCATAAATACAAATACAATTTTTCATTTCATTTTATGATTTTAAATTTTTAATATTTCAAATAAAGATACCCACCCGACCAACAATCCTATTTAAACGAACATCGGAGATTTATGATAGTTTTTCTTAGATTCAAAGTTCGTAAGATACAAGAGTCTCAGATTTAAAACGGATGCAATAGTTTCTCGTAACTTCAAAGTTCGTTAGATATAAGAGTTTCGGGTTTAGAACGGATGTTAGAGAGCTTAAGAGAATTGCGGTAGTTTCTCGTAATTGGATAGTTTGCTAGATATAAGAGTCTCGGGTTTAAAACGGACGTTAGAGAGCTTAAGAGAGTTGCGATAGTTTCTCGTAATTTGAAAGTTCGTTAGATATAAGAGTCTCGGGTTTAAAACGCGTGTTTACTTTTCAAACCTTTCTGTTTTGCGTCAAATAAATTAAAAATTAATTCAATTATGAAAGATGAAGAGACACATTTGTGGTCAGGAGTCTAAAAGTTTACCGGGAAATCTGCTAGACAATGCATAATGGACATGATTCTTCGTTGGCGAATCGAGGTAAATATGCAAGTATTTGCTAGCTTTGGAGTATTAAACATTTCACCTAATCTAATAATTTAATTGTCCTTAGGATTTTCATAAAACGAACTGTCGCAGAAAAATCTTTGTTTCCCCAATACGTCAAGTACCTAGCAGCTACAAACTCAAGGGTGGCGTTCCTTCAAGACCATCGATTTTTATTAGCTTAATTACTATAAACTAATTAACGAATTCGAATTGTATTATGTTTATAATCAAAACGGCATACTTCTTTATGTTACCTATATAAATTAAAATAAACAAATGGGGCATAGTCATAGTCGAGATAAAGTATGCACTAAAGTAAGCGTCAGCTTTTTTGACAGATAGACCGTTGGAAATGGTGTCAAAAAGCTTTCACCAACTTTAGTGCCTACTTTAGCTCGACTTTATTATTATGCCCCAATGATTTTAATTAAAAAGATGTGTAAATTGTAAATATGGAACGAGTTAGAACTCGTCGTAAGCGTAAACATTCTCGAGCCGTTTTCGATACTATTTTAGGTACTTTCTCGATAGTGAAACCGTAACGAAACAAGATCCGTTAGTAGTCCATTTACAGCACAAAAAAGAATCGTATTTGATACTGTTTGCGTAACTTTGTCGATAGTGAAAACGTCCCGAAACCAGATCCGTTAGCAATCCATTTACGGAACGAAAACGAATCGGAAAATGTATCAAAATCTGCTATCGAGAAAGTGAGCTCTGCTGCCACAAACTGGGCGAAGGGTAATACTTTTACGATAGTTTTGCGGAACCCATTCTCGATACATTTTTCAGGAAAATTATTGCTAAAGCTTCGAAAACTTAGGTATTTTCGTGAGCGTTGGTCGGGTGGGTATTTCCAAACACTTTCATGGTTTTTATGTTGGTTTTGGTAATTCAGAGTGGCATTACCAACTTTCATGAAGTGGAATATTCTAATTTTAAGATACGATTGGACTATTAGTGGAGTCGTCTCCACTTTGGTCTTTTTCGGGTGGAAGTAGGACCAGTTTGGTTAGTGGTCTTGTGATGACTCCTTTTTCTGTCGTTATGTCGACTACTCTCACAAGATCATCTGGGCCTTTGTGGATTATGACCACTCTTCCTAGTCTCCATTCATTTGGAGCTAAATTATCTTCTTTTAAGACGACTAGGTCGCCTAATTTTATATTGGCTTTCGGGTGTTTCCATTTGACCCGCTTTTTTAGCTCCAAGAGAGATTCTCTTTTCCACCTTTTGCAAAAGGTTTGATGTAACGCCTTCAATTTCTGCCACTGATTTACTATGGAAGCAGGATTCTCGTTGGAATCTATTTCCGGTGGCGCGAGAAGATGTCCGCCTATCAGGAAATGACCATGGTGTTAAGGTTCCCAAGTCGGTCGATTCATTAGACGAAGGGCTTATGGGTCTTGAGTTGAGACAGGCCTCTATTCGGCATAATAGGGTCGAAAACTCCTCAAAGTATATTTATACCCAGCTGCCACTTTTTGAAAGTGGCTTTTAAAACTTTTTACTCCTGCAGACCTCCCATGTGCGGAGAGGCAGTGGATATGAAATGCCATTCTAAAAGTTGATGAGCGTATTTCGACAATGGTTGAGGCTCCGACAAAATTAGTCCCATTGTCGGAATATATGTTTTTTGGGCAGCCGCGCCTAGCTATGAACCTAGAGAGTGCGGCTAGAAATGATTGGGTGCTGAGGTCGGTTGTGGCATCTAGGTGTATTGCTTTTGATGTGAAGCAGACAAACAGCCAGATATAGCCCTTAGAAATTCGACAACCTCGACCTCGGTAACTCTTTATTTCAAATGGTCCTGCAAAATCTACCCTTGTATGTGTAAATGCACGGGAAAATGTGGTGCGTTCCTATGGTAGGTTTCCCATAAGTTAGGTTTGTACGCCTTTCCTATAGATCGTGCAGACCTTACAATCATGGATAGTGGACTGTATCATATTTTTAACCCTCGGTATCCAATATAGGGTTCTAATAAGTCTTAACATTAGTTGGTTTTCTCCATGGAAAGAAATATCGTGGATGAACTTAACAATGAGACGGGATAATTGACATTTGTATGGTAGGATGACTGGGTGAAGTTCGCTATGCGCTAAGTCTTGAGAGGCAGCTAAGCGATCTCAGGTTCTTATAATGTCATCCTTGTCTAAGAAAGGGTTAAGAGGAAGCACTTCGCTTTTGAATCGACCGGTTTTCCAGACTTTACATTTTTGTACTCGGTACAGTAAACTCTCTGATGAAATCTCATACGACGTTTTTATTAAAGGAATCTTTTGGTGGGGTGCAATGAAGCCATACGCAATAACGCCATATGGCTTTATTTCTCAAACCAAATGGAAATAAGGCCATATGGCGATATTTCCAATTCGGTTAAATCGTAAAGCGAAATAAAGCCATACCGAAAATTCTTTCAAATAAGTAATTAGGCCATAATATTGACTTTCAAGAGGTAAAACTTAAAGTAACTGGCAAGCAAGGTAGAACCCGCGACCGCGTATAAGTTATGGACGACATACTTTGAAAGGAAGAACTTGATTCCTATACATTGTTGTTGTGAGTAATATTTTATGGTGCCAGGTAATTGTGTTACTGGTAATAGTGTCAATTGACACTATTTCCAGGGTAACTTGGGCCACCAGGGTAACTTGGAAATAATGTCAATTGACACTATTGCGCTTTTGGAAATGGAAATAGTGTCAATTGACACTATTGCTATTTTAGGCAGCGGTTGTCTGCGCAGCGCAGTGATGTAAGAGATGGATTTTTATTATATGATTATTTACAAAATTATGGTTTCTCCTTTTACGAAATGTGCACTATTAGTGATTTTAACCTTTCGTAAAAGGAAAAATTCCCTTCTATTATTTTATAGTTTACAAAATTATGGTGTCTCCTTTTACGAAATGTGCACTATTAGTGATTTTAACCTTTTGTAAAAGGAAAAATTCCCTTCTATTATTTTATAATTTACAAAGTTATGGTTTCTCCTTTTACGAAATGTGCACAAATTTCAATGAATGGGCATGTTTTTAGCACTTTTGACACTATTTCCATTTCAGTTTGGAAGTAGTGTGAAGGACTTATTTTCCATTTTCTTGTTGCCACTAATTCCATTTCGATTTCCCAAAAAGGCGCCCTTTAAGATTCCAAAATGTGCAGTATATGACTTTTGTAAGAGTCATAAATGCATCCGAAAAGCTTCATAAACAAGCCATATATGCCTCTACATGAGCCGTTTCTGATGCAAATAAGATATGCAAATATGACCCCCATTCGGGCTCATATAATACATATATGATATTTAGCTCGTATCGGACGACCATCGCAGGAAGAGAAATACATTCATTTCGGACTCATAAATGAGCTCATAAAGAGCGTAAACGCTCCGATTTAGGACTCTTTTCTGGCTCGAATTATTTGCTGGGAATTATAAAAATAGTCAATGAGGTGGGTTTTGTCATAGTTCAAGCATAAAACTTGAGTGTAACGATTATTGTTGATTTTTATTGAAAAAAATCAGAAAATAATGATCAAATGTCGAGTTCTATAATTAAACTTATAACAGTTACGGTCCCTGATATAGAGTTACATATATAAAAGGTCTTAGGTTGAAAATAGAAGTCGATTAAGGCATGTCCGTTCGTATGTCCGTGTTGTTGTTGTTGTTAACAATGCATTGTCCTGCCTAGAGTGTATGATCATTCCGAAGATCTTCATCAAGCTTTTCTAACGGGGGTCCAAGAAAACGCGCAGTTTCAACAGGGTTGTACCAGAGGGACAGAGGGGTTAGAAGAGTAGGTTCAATTGGACATCTGAAGAGATGTAGGGTATCATGGGTCCTACCACATGCAGGGCATGTTACTGCGAATATTTTCATAAATATACATACATACCAGCCATTATAGAAATGAGATAACCGCTTATACAATTTGGGTTTTTTGGTAAGTTTTTCCGAAAATTAAACTTTTTTTAAACATACCCTCATATTCATAAAAAATAAAATTGGTTTATAAAGCTCTTTAAAATGACATTTTCATACAAATTTTGAATAATAAGAGCTTAATAAACCTTTTATATTTTTTTATGAATAAGGGGGATATTGTTCTGTTTATCGGACTTCGGTAGATTATTTCTATAAATTTTGAAATATAAAAATCCATAATTTTTCACAGGTCCTTAAATTTTGTACTAAACGAAGTGGTTAGAGGTCATCTAAAATATTACTAAAGACAAAAACTCATTTCTATTCATCCAGATTTACAACCCGAACACCAAACAAGTCTAGACAAAATTTGACCACTTTTGAATAAAAAAAAAAAAAGTCAATATAAAATATTTCTAAGTTATGGTTAATGAAAAAAGCTAGAAAACCCTCAAACTGTTTTTCCAAAAGGCTACATTTTGCCCGGTTTCAATATACCTACATTTTTTTTTTTTTTTCAAAAATCAAATCAAAAATCAATATAAAATGTCTTTTGAAATATTTTCAAGTTAGGGTTAAGGAAAAAAGCTAGAAAACCCTCAAACTGTTTTTGCATAAAGCTAGATTTTGCGAGGTTTAACCACTTTTGAATAACTTTTTTTGTTAAATCAACATACCCACATTTTTTTTTTTTAAATCAAATCAAAAATCGATATGAAATGTCTTTTTAAATATTTCTAAGTTACGGCTAAGGAAAAAAGCTAGAAAATCCTCAAAGCCTACATTTTGCTCGGTTTCACCACTTTTTAATATTTTTTTTTTTTTTTTAAATCAATATACGTACTATTTTTTTCAAAAATCAAATCAAAAATCGATATAAAATGTCTTTTTAAATATTTTCAAGTTAGGGTTAAGGAAAAAAGCTTAAAAACCCTCAAACAGTTTTTGCATAAGGCTAGATTTTGCCCGGTTTAACCAATTTTGAATACCTTTTTTTTTAAATCAACATACCCACATTTTTTTCAAAAATCAAATCAAAAATCGATATGAAATGTCTTTTTAAATATTTCTAAGTTATGGTTAAGGAAAAAAGATAGAAAAACCTTTAACAGGTTTTGCAAAAGCCTAGATTTGGCCTAACCAGCATTTGTAATTTACCAACACTAAATAATAAATTTCTATATATAGAACTCATATTTCTACAAAATGAATTTCATTATTTCACTCAATAAGCTCCTCCTGTTAATAGAGAAATTATTTTCACTCCCTCGCTCATTGAGTACTTCGGTCCATTATTTATACTAGTGTTCGCCCAGTTGTTGAAATTCAACCACAAAACCTTATTTTATTTTTCTACCTTTTTGCTATTTCTTAAATTTTCCTTCTTTTCCATATTTTGTATATTTTTGGTTTCTATACATTCCTATTCATTTTGCCTTTTCCTCCCTCTTTACACCATTCAGTAATATAGTTTCAATGTTGATAATTATTTATTCTTCTTAGGTCGTCTTCATACGTATTTCTTTCCTTTCCTTTCCTTAGCATTCATTTGCTTTTATTTCCTTTCCTTTCCTCTCCTTTCATCTCAATTTATTTCTTTTGCTTTTCTTTCCTTCTCTTCCCTTTTATGTCCTTTCCTTATCTTCTCCGTTCTTTTCCTTTTCTTTCCTTTTCTCTTCTTTCCTTTTCTTTCCTTTTCTTTCATTTCGTTTTATTTCCCCTCTTTCTTTCTTTCTTTTCTGTTCTTCTCTGTTCTTTTCTTTTATTTTTCTTTCTTTTCGTTTCTTTTATATTCTTACCTGATCCTTCTTTCCATTTCCAGTTCATTCTTTCCTTCCTTTTCTTTTCTTTTTCTTTCCTTTCTTTTCGTTTCCGTTGCTTTAGTTTCCTTTCATTTTATTCATTTTTTTTTTTTTCATTTCATTTCTTTCCTTTATTTTTTTCTTACCTTTATTTTCTTTCACTTTTTTTCTTAAATTTCCCTTCCTGACATTTCGTTTCCTTACCTTTCCTTTTCTTACCTTTCCTTTCCTACCGTTTCCTTATTTTCTTTTGTTCCTTTCCGCAACTCCTTTGCTTTTCTTTTTCTTTCATTCATTTCCTTAACTTATTTTTTTTAGCTTTTCATTACCTTTCTTTCCTTTATTTTTCTTTCTTTTTATTTTCATTTATTTTCCATACCTTCTTCCTTGCTATCTTTTCTTTCCCTTCTTTTTTTCTTCTTTCCTTACTTTGTCTTTCTCCTTTTGCTTCTCTTTTCCACTGCTTTACCTACATTACATTTCCTTTCTTCCCTTCCTTTTTTCTTTTCCATTCCTTTCCTTTCCCTTTGATTTTTCTGTCATATTTTCCGTTCCTTACCTTAACTTACCTTTATTTTCCTTTTATCCATCCCTTTCCTTTCCTATTATTTTCTTAATTTAATACTTTTATTTATTTCATTTTGTTTCATTTTTATTTATTTTATGTTACTCCCTTTCCTTTCATTTCCAACAAATTTTATTTTTTTACTTTCAATCACTTTTCTATTTCTGATTTTACTTTTTTTTAATTTTATCAATTTTCCATTTTATTTTATTTCACTAAGTCTAGCCACGAAGGGCCTTGTGCATGATCTAGCTTATTTGTGCTTTTTTTCAAAAGCATTTGCTTCTCTTTGACGCGCTGGCTCATGTTATCTTATTGCTGCCAACAAAACAACTCACCCTACTGCAATGAATGCAAACACAACAATGCAAGTGGTCTTACCTACATACGTGTATAGCACTTGTGTGGTGTGATTTTCAAATCATATTATAATTAATTTTTTTAAATTTTTGGTTTGTTGTCGTACGCCGTGGTGTAGCGGTTAAGTGTTCGGCCTTCTACATCAAGTCGTGGCGGTTCGATGCCCGGCAAAAGTAACATCAAAAATAATTTAGAAAAACAATTTTTCTAAACGGGGTCGCCCCTCGGCAGTAGTTTGGCAAACTCTCCGGGTGTATTTCTGCCATGAGAAGCTTCTCAGAAAAAAATTCATTTGCTTTGCAAGTGCCGTTCGGAGTCGGCAAAAAACTGTAGGTCCCGCCAACTTGTAGGAAAAACTCAAAAGCAACACACCACAAGTTGGAATGAGAAGCTCGGCTAAAAATCTCGTTAGAGGTTATGATTACCTGTTGGTATATCGCCGCCATTAGTTTTTTTTTTTTTTTTTTTTTGTCGTACACCCTGCTCGGCGAGACATATCGATACATACCAAATTTTATATACCTTAGAATTGTGGTTATAGCAAAAAAGGGAGAAAGCTGTTATGTTTGCGCATTTATATATAATAGATTAATAGTCTAACTTTGTTGTTGGTATATTGTTAATTTTTAAATTCTGATTCTCATAAAGCCTAATTGCAGAATTTGATAACTGCTTTGTGCATAAGGTAATGGCGCGGCGGTAAACGAATAGAATACGGTGTGCACAGTTGCAAGACCCGGTTGCGGAATATTCCTTTTTTTTTCTTAAATTATGTTTTTTTATATTAAAAAACCTTTAATCTTAACTATTACAATTTACTTAATTTTCAACCTAATATTTTTTTGTTCTTCACCTGCTCAAAACGATCGCATAAATTATTGGCTATTTGTTAAGCACAATCTCATCATCCGATTATTCAAGTGCAACATAAAATCTCGAAAACCGAATATTTGCATGCATTTGCCATAAATAATTTTGGAAAGGGCTGCTATAATTTAATATTTTTATTATATAATAACAGCCGCAATTTTTTAAATTCTTTGATGGCCTCATTTTGCCTATAGATGAGTTTTTAATGTATACATTTAAGTTGGTCGAGGTGCGGCCACGGGCCTAAAGGCAGCTATTGACAAAAAGTTGATCAGATGTTTGAATAAGTTCAACTATTTTAAATTGGTCGAATTTCGACCACGGGATATACTAGTATAGATAATTATCTGAACTAGCTTGCAAATGACAAGAGCTACTAAAAAGCCGAAAGAGCAGCTTCAGCCTTAAGCTCTTTAGCCAATATAATAGTGTCAGAAAAATGTGATATCTATGATGCATAGAGGACCAAAAGGTTCCGATAGAAATATCACTTCCTTTTTCCAGTCGTATTAAAGGGATAAACTGTTTGCGCAAAACGCCAAAGACTTTAAAACTGAAAACCATATCTGTGACAGTTTGACATTCTAATTCAATTATAGATTTTCCAGCTTAGACAAAAAAATTGCCAACAAAGCTTGCAAACTACGGCACATACAGGTAAAGCTTGTGAGAATTGTGACAGACAAAAAAGCAGAGTTATACCCTTCAGTGATATGAAGGCTCTTACAACTAAATGGCTACGAAGAATGATAACTTGAATGATGGGACAGATGATGGCTCGAATGGAGCGTCTCAAATATGTTCAAAAGCTACAATGTAGTAAAATAGTCAATAGCACAAAGTCAACCTGATGGCCGATTGAGTGCTGTTGTAAATAACAAGATATACTAGCAAGTGCAAAGCGCATATGTGTAAGATTTAATAAGGCAATTTTGTTGTTTTAGAAAAAAGCCAAATGCGAAAAGACAAATCGTTAGTGCAATGCAGATAATAGAAAAGATAGACAGTTTGCAGTTAGAGGCTAAGAACTTGAGAATTGGTCATTACGGAGCTAACGATTGACTGCTTACATTTTTTTATTGTTTTGCATGTCCTGCTTGGAACTGGCTGATTGGCTGCCAGTGATGCTGACTTAATGCCGTATTTTTTTAGATTTATATGTGCATTAGGGTGATTAACACGTTGGCTGCCAATGTATCACTGGTGATCATTTCAAAAACCTAGGTACCCCCAGGTGCCAATGTATCACCTGTGATCATTTCAAAAAACCACCCCCAGGTGCCAATGTATCACCAGTTATACACGCCTAGGCCCCTAGATTTTAGGGGCTGGGACCCTAACGGAAGGAGTTTTGGGAAAAATGAAAGTTTATTTTAAAAGAAAAAATATTTTATTTCATACTAAAATACAAAGTTTTGAAATAATACGAAATTAAAAATAAGAAAATTCAATTCAATTCTGGAAAGAGAAAAAACTATATTTTTTGTTTTTAATTTTAATGTAGTTGTTGAAAATGTTTAAGACATAGGTATGGAGACCTCGAACATTGGGCGCAGTATGTTGCCACTAGTTTGGCCTTCTTCCTGGCGACTGACGACGAGTTTGCCGTCTTTAATTCTGAATAATTGAATTCAACGCGTCACGTATTTCCTCGGAATTCATAACTTCACAACTTCACTTCACTATTATTCACTGTAATTTGCAACCAACTGCTCGCTATGAACTCAAGTTTGATACTGATTTATTTTGATTTTCTTCTTCGAAATGTGATCACCGGTGATCACATTTAAAAAAAATAAGAATAGTTTTAAAAAAACGGCAAGTGGTCACCGGTGAACACAGCACAAAAACGTGCTCATACGCGTCAGGAGCGTGACTTTTATTCCTGGTAAAAATATCTCGTTAAAATTCAACGGGAACATGACTTTTTTTGCTTGGCACCTGGGGGTAGGTTTTTTTTTGTGATCACCGGTGACACGTGGCAGCCAACGTGTTAAAAAAAATGTTGACTTGGTCTTACCCCCTAAAAAGTTAGGTATTGATGAGAAAATAAGCCTTGCAAAAAATTAGCGCTCTCACTTAACCCTTAGGGGTGGCTATTTTTTTTCGCCCTTTCCCATACATTTTGTTTGGAGAAAAATGGTATTTTTTTCAATATTTTTACGAACCCTTAAAGTTGAAGCTTTGAAGCTTCCAACATGGTAAGCCATGTGAATATCTTAACTATTAAGGTAATTACAGCCATTTGAAAATGGCTGAGTTTTGTACTATTGCACACACATACACAGTAACACGTATAAAATTTAGTCAATTTTAAATGGCTGTAATTATTTTAATAGTTGAGATATTCGCCCATGGCTTACCATTTTGGAAGCTTCAAAGCTTCAACTTTAAGAGTATGTAAAAATATTTTCAAAAAGTCTCAAAAATTGAAAAAAAAAATTCACTTTGAAAAAAATACCATTTTTCCCCATACAAAATATATGGGAAAGGGCGAAAAAAATAGCCACCCCTAAGGGTTAGGTTAGAGCGCTAATTTTTTGTAAGGCTTATTTTCTCGTCAATACCTAAAGTTTTAGGGGGTAAGACCGAAAAAAAACCAAGTTTTTTTTATTTGAATCACCCTAATGTGCATATATGTATGTCGATATATTGTACATACTTTTATAGTGCGAGTATAATTGCATTTCACAAGCATTAAGCTTAACGAAGCATTGCCAATCGTAAGGACAACTGCAATACAAATAAAACAGTCGCTTTACTTTTGCTATTCCCAGTCATACAAACATACATTGTCATATACTAGACGTCCGCCTATGCACCTGCATCTGTGTATCCATCTAAATAAGCTGTCATTTCAACTGTAAGCGTATTGCGTATGCACCATCATGTAATTGAGATTAAATATAAAGCGTTACCGCTTAAGCGGCATTAAAATAATTTCATGCCTCAAAAGCTGGCTGCATATAGGGAAGTTTTGCAGGCTGAGACTTATAGCTGTTGCAGAACAGACGCTTTTTGTTGCCAATTTTTCTATATATTCGCATATATGGCTACTTTGTTAGCTGAGCTCCACATACGCTGACTGAATTATGTAGTGAATTACACGGTTGGTATTTACAAATCAAATATACAATAAAGTTTGGGACAGATAAGTATGTATGCATGTGAGTATATACAAGAGAGGTTAAATAACACATCCCCACAGAAACAAAAAGTGGGATGGGCAACGGAGGAGACAGGCCAATCCTTATGAATTTTGGGTCGCTGAACACGAATCCGTAGTCAGAATTCAAAAATTAAATAATGTTAGTTAGTGAATTTTTCTATCCAAGCTTCAAGTCTGCACCATTGAGGAACAACATTTAACGGTATTTTTGGTCGATTTTGAGCATTTTTAGGTTAGAATTAGTTACTTTGAGTTACAAATAACGTTGTAATATATGTTAGGTGTTGACTGATCAACACTTATTTGAAAAAAAGCAAGAGCTAACTTTTGAATTCTGACTACGGACTCGTGTTCAGCGACCCAAAATCCATGGGGGTTGACCTGTCTCCTCCGTTGAACATCCCACTATCTTTCTGTGGGGATGTGTAATTTACCAGGTGAATTTTTCTCCAGACATTAAGTCGTATCGTCTATTTCATAGCGCTCGGATGGACTAGGGTGCGCCTTATTTTAATGACGACAATACTTTCCAAAACTACAAAACAAGCCCTCCGCAGAAATGTTTATTGGGTCGTACACGTCGTATGAGCAACATTTTGAAAACTAAGAACTTATGAGTGTGTATTCTTTGAATCTGCTGATTTGTTTCCAAGTTTCTGGAGCGCTCAACATTTTTCTTTGACGTTATCGGCTGTAATCCATGCTCCCGGCTTCACTGTGAGCATTTAACGAAAGTGTGTTGAGCAACGTCTTGACTTGCATCGCCGACAAGGCATTTCGGGTCATCGTATTTTCCTCCTTTTATTTTAAAAGTTATTTTTTTTTTTCGATCTCATAAAAGTCTGGGGTTAGGTATTGTTCCTGAAGAAAATTATTAAGTTTTTTGTCATCCCAGGACTTCCAGGATCAAAATCCAGCCAGCAATAGAAGTTATCTTTGTTCTTTTATTTTTTAAGGACAGAATAAAAGTCCTCTCAATTATCTTCCGAACCTTTTGTCCAAATTAAATAAATTTGGTACCATATGAAAGAGGAAGATATTTGAGGGGACTTTTATTCTGTCCTTAAAAAATAAAAGGACAAAGATAACTTTTTGCTGGCGAGAAAAAATAAAAGTCCGGGTTGTCCGATTACACTATCCGAAAAAAAAAACTCCACGACATTTGATACATGAATCTTATGTAGAATTGTTTGCTGATTCCAAATATGTAATCAGAAAGTTCAAAAGTAGAACAGTTTTTGAGATATTTTGAAATTTCAGTTTTTGAGATAAAAAAAAGTAGGACTACTAATTCGTCAATATCTCCGCTAATACTGCTTCGATTTTTTCAGGAGAGGATAAAATACTGTTTTTACCTTGTAAAATTTATTTTAATCGGTTTTGAAGCGACGAAGTTATAGCGAATACAAAAAAAAAAATTTTGTGCAAATTTTCACTTTTTTTTCTATATTTTTCATTTTGTATGTAATTTTTCTAAGTGAAATATTCCATTAATTCCTGTTTTTACACCGTGAGTCAATAGCCTGTTCATTACGGAGCATTTTGACACTTACCAGATTATAATCAGTAGAAAAACAAGTAAGGAAAGCTGTCTTCGGCTGTGCCGAAGGCTAAATACCGTTCATGAATAAGCGTCACGATTTTCACTGTTTGATCCCCAGTACAGCCTGTGTGAATTTAACTTTAGCTCATACCGAAATTATCGGAGCTATCGATTATATGGGGACGATGTTTTATAGTGGTCCAATCTCATTGATTTTTAACACCGACATTCCACATTCTAAAATAGCAACATTTACGAAATTTCACGTTCCTACGAATATAATTACAGGAGTTATCTACCAAAATCCGTTTATCAGAACAATCGATTGTATGGGGGCTATGTGAAATATTTATTCCATTTCAATGATTTTCAACATCGATATTTTACATATAAAAATAGTGATCCTTCCAAAATTTCGCGTTCCTATGTGTTTAATTACAGGACTTATAGCCCAAAATCCGCTTATCGGAATAATCGATTGTATGGGAGCTATGTGAAATATTTATGCCATCTCAATGATTTTCAACACCGATATTTCACATATAAAAATAGCGATACTTCCAAAATTTCACGTTCCTACCTTTATAATTACAGGAGTTATCTACCAAAATCCGTTTATCGGAACAATCGATTGTATGGGGGCTATGTGAAATATTTATCCCATCTCTATGAGTTTCAACATCGATATTTCACATATAAAAATAGCAATACTTACAAAATTTCACGTTCCTACGTGTTTAATTACAGGAGTTATAGCGCAAAATCCGTTTATCGGAATAATCGATTGTATGGGAGCTATGTGAAATATTTATCCCATCTCTATGATTTTCAGCATCGATATTTCACATATAAAAATAGCAACACTTATAAAATTTCACGTTCCTTTGTGTTTAACTACAGGAGTTACAGCCCAAAATCCGTTTATCGGAATAATCGGTTGTATGGGAGCTATATGTTATATTGGTCCGATCTTGCTGGTTCCGACAAATGATTCCTATGTTGGAAAATGGTGGCCGCATACCAAATTTCAGCCAAATATCTCAAAAACTGAGGGACTAGTTTGCGTTCAAACAGACAGACAGACAGACAGACAGACGGACAGACGGACATGGCTAAATCAACTCATCTCGTCATTCTGATCATTTCGGTATACTTATTGATGGGTCTATCTCTTCTTCTTCTCATATTTACAAACATCGGACCAAAGTTATAATACCATTTCATGTTCATGAGAGGTATAATGATAATGTTATAAGAGATTTAGTGAAAAACCCATATATGATTTTTCATTGAATGGCGATATTTTGCTTAATTACACTATTCGACAAATTTTCAAAAATTTACATTTCCACGACATTTGATACGTGATTCCTATGTAAAATTTCCTGCTGATTCCAAATATGTAAACATTTGATTTAAAAGTGGAACAGTTTTCGAGATAGTTTGAAATTTCAGTTTTTGAGATAAAAAAAAAGTAGGACTACTAATTCGTCAATATCTCCGCTAATACTGCTTCGATTTTTATGCTGTTTCACTTTATCGGGAGAGGATAAAATACTGTTTTTACCTTGTAAAATTTATCTTAATCGGTTTTGAAGTGACGAAGTTATAGAGAATACAAAAAAAAAATTTTCACTTTTTTTCGATATCCATCTTCATTTACGTAGCTTTGATTTCTATTTCACTTAGAAAAGCTACGTAAATGAAGATGGATATCGAAAAAAAGTGAAAAATTTTTTTTGTATTCTCTATAACTTCGAAGTTGTGAGAAAATTGCGAATTCACGTAGTTGCCTAAACTCTACTTCTGTTTTGAGTAACGTCCGCGTTCCAGTTTTCACAATACTTCTTACAAGAAACAAGCCGTGTAGGCAATGTGGGTCATTTAGCGTTACCCAGGTTACACCAACGGGGAGGCGACCTACTCATACACCCCAAGTGTACTAAGTAACGATACCTGCTTACATGCCTTCCCCATCGCCATTTGAGCCCAATATGTTTGTCCGCCCTTATTGTTATTCAAGCTTCTTGCTGCAGCTCTGCTGTGGTAAATGCTGGACGTTGTTCGAGCACGTTGATCTGATCTGCACAGTCTTCCAATATTTCTTGCGTAGGGAAGATGTTATCTAATGCGTTTACGTCTAAATAAGGTGTTGGAATTCTGGCTGCAATCTTCCTTAACACTCTTTTGAAGCCTTGTCTCCAGGCATTCAGGTTAACGTCTTCACGGAACTCCTCCCATTTCTTCCTTTTACTCTGAATTAATGAGGCTTTCAAAAGCTTTTTCTCATGTTTATATGACTTACCTTCGGCTGTGGCTTGCCCCGTGCGCCTAGCCCAGTCGCCTTAGACGTAAACAATTGCGCCTTAGTTCACATTCGATAATCCTTATATTACAGGATATACTTATGCGGCAAAGTTATTTAAAATTGGTATCTAAACCACTATAATATCGTAGTACGATTCAACATAATAATACGTCTTAATTGCCAAGTGAAAAATATGCAAAGGGAGAAATTGGCAGAAAAACTTGTTGTGTAGCACAAAGCATTCACCTTATTGCATATTCTTTAAAACAAATGAACATTTCCAGCGCTGAATTCTTAACAAGCTAAAAATTAGCATAAAATTGAAGTCTTCATAACTTGCAAATTATATTTCTTAGCTATTAAATGGACAACGAAAATGCAAATGAACATGAAAAACAAATAAAAACTTATGCAAATATGCAAATAAAATAAAAACTTATGCATGCATTCGCTCCACAATAATTACCTGAATTCTTAGCTTCACTGAAACCAATGCAAATACTGGAATAATTACATTATTATATATGTTCACGAATAAGTTTATACAAAATCAATCGTAAACGTTTAATTTTAAAATTTTCACACCAAATTTCGGTTTAACTATGTTTGATATTAAAAACGAAAAAATTAATATTAATACTGAGACATTCCATATGAAAACGTCTAATTCAAAAAGCTGGCTAGTTTCGGATTCCGCCCAAACTTTGAGGGACACTTCTTTAGGTTCCTAACGGATGAAATTTACACACATTTAATTTTTATAACCACTAGTTTCGGACTGGTCGAATTTCAAAGTTTGAAAAACGTAATTTTTAGGCTTACACTATTATTGCTGTACAAATGTTTCCATTAGAGATATCCTTACATGCGATACGGCATTTTAAAGGTAAAGACAGTAATTTCTTTAAAGTAAATAATAAATAATATAGCGTTTACCTGGTATTAAAAACCTGCCACTGAACATTTTTTCAAAACCGGTTTTATTGCATACAATATTTTGTATTGCTCTCTTGCATTGTCCAGATAACAAATTTTCTAAAGTTTGACACACCAAAACTGTAAAAGTGCATTTAAAAGTAGTACGTTAATTTAAAGTGACATACATTATTTTGCATAGAAGCGTCGAAAGTGATTCGTAACGGCATTGGAAGATCATAAGGAAGGTGTAAAACTGATAATATGAAAAATATAAAAGAAAAAGTTAAGAAGACAGATGAGAAAAATTAATTTAAAAAATATGACTTTAGCGTTTTTTTGCTCTGCTGACAAATTCTGATTTTGTAACTTAGAACGTTATTCGCGATGATGCTTCAAATTTCTCGTGGACTCCAGTCCTGACCTTTAGCTTCACAGTAAAAAATGAAAGTTTACTTTTAATACCAGTCGGTATTGAAATTAAGCCTTTTTGGAATTAAATTTGAGTTTTAATACTAAATACACGGCTAAAAAAATGAACCTAAATTTTAAACCCGTATAAAGTTTAATCAATTTTTCAAACCTTTTTGTACAATATTTCAAACCGTCCAAATACCTACAAAGATTTTCAATTTCTTTTGGTTTCGATTTAAAATCTCAATGAAAAAGCAGTCTAAATTTTTTATTTTTGTTTTGTTTGAATATAATTGAATTTTGCCCACAAGATTTTCATGTGCGTCATAGCTCAGCGGTAGAGCAGTCGGATGTGACTCCTGAGCGTTTTCGTTTGAATCCTGCCAGCTGCCACATTTTTTTAGTTTTATTTTATTTTTAAAACTTTTCGGTCTAAAATGTAAACTTTTGTGTTTGAACATTCAAATTTATTTTTGAAAGCTTATTCAAGATTGAATTTTGCCAACAACATTTATGTGTGCGATGTAGCTCAGTGGTAGAGCAGACGGGCATGATGCGGGGAGTCTTGGTTCGAATTCCCGCCAACGGACAAAGAATTTATTTTATCTTTAAAAAATTGTTAAAACATTTCTTGTTTATAATTGAAACCCGATTCGTTTAGCCAATTTTCATGAAAACTGGTCTATATTGAATTTGAATCCAAATTTGGTTTGATCATATATGTAGTCCAAAAAAGTTTAAAATTTAGGTTCAAATTTTTAGCTGTGTAGTATTAATTTAAGACTCTGAATTTCTAAATAGTTTTAAAATAATACCAAAATAATACTAAAGCTGTTTTGAAACAAAGCCGGAAAAGTATTAAATTAATTACTTTTTACTACGCTTTTATTAGGTTCACTTGTATGTTTGTTTGTTTGCTTGCTTGCTTGCTTGTATGTATGTAACTCTCGTTCGGTTTTAGCCCCAGTGGCCCAAAAACCGTAAAATGTCCCTAAAATATGGGTATCAAACGAAAGGGGAACGCCCCAGGATTCATTTGGACTTCGATATATTTCAATAAATTTATCGATAACTGAGTTATCGGTCAAAATATGATTGCCCAAAAACCTGAAAAATTCCCTACAATATGGGTATCAAACGAAAGGTGAAGTCCCCATGTTTCACTTGGACATCGACATATTTCGATAAATTTATCGATAACTGAGTTATCGGTCAAAATGTGGTTGCCCGAAAACCTTAAAATTTCCCTACAATATGGGTATCAAACGAAAGGGGAAGGCCCCAGGTTTCACTTGGACATCGACATATTTTGATAAATTTATCGATAACTGAGTTATCGGTCAAAATATGATTGCCCAAAAACCTAAAAAAATCCCTACAATATGGGTATCAAACGAAAGGTGAAGGCCCCAGGTTTCATTTGGACATCGACATATTTCGATAAATTGATCGATTACTGAGTTATCGGTCAAAATATAAATGCCCAAAAACCTAAAAAGTTCCCTACAACATGGGTATCAAACGAAAGGTGAAGGCCCCAGGTCTCATTTGGACATCGATATATTTTGATAAATTTATCGATAACTGAGTTATCGGTCAAAATGTGGTTGCCCGAAAACCTTAAAATTTCCCTACAATATGGGTATCAAACGAAAGGGGAAGGCCCCAGGTTTCACTTGGACATCGACATATTTTGATAAATTTATCGATAACTGAGTTATCGGTCAAAATATGATTGCCCAAAAACCTAAAAAAATCCCTACAATATGGGTATCAAACGAAAGGTGAAGGCCCCAGGTTTCATTTGGACATCGACATATTTCGATAAATTGATCGATTACTGAGTTATCGGTCAAAATATAAATGCCCAAAAACCTAAAAAGTTCCCTACAACATGGGTATCAAACGAAAGGTGAAGGCCCCAGGTCTCATTTGGACTTCGATAAATTTATCGATAACTGAGTTATCGGTAAAAATACATATGATTGCCCAAAAACCTTAAATATTCCCCCCAATATGGGTATCAAACGAAAGGTGAGGGTCCCAGGTTTCACTTGGACATCGACATATTTCGATAAATTTATCGATTTCTGAGTTATCGGTCAAAATATAATTGCCCAAAAACCTAAAAAATTCCCTACAATATGGGTATCAAACGAAACGTGAAGGCCCCAGGTCTCATTTGGACTTCGATATATTTCGATAAATTTATCGATAACTGAGTTATCGGTCAAAATATGATTGCCCAAAAACCTAAAAAATTCCCTACAATATGGGTATCAAACGAAAGGGAAAGGCACCAGGTTTCATTTGGACTTCGATATATTTCGATAAATTTATCGATAACTGACTTATTGTCAAAATCTGAGACCAAATGCCTTAAAATTCCCTAACAATATGGGTATCAAACGAAAGTGGAAGTCCAGAGGTTTCGTTTGGACTGCTGTATTTTTCGATATATTTATCGATAATTTCCTAGGACATTTGACTAAAAAGTAAAAAATAAATATAGTTTAAAAAAACTAAAACTCACGCTTTTAGAGAGTATTGAACTAAAAATTTGAAAATAATTTTAAAAACCCTACACAGTAGTATTGTGGAAAAAGCGTGGTCCGCTTTGTCCCATAATTTTCGTATATCGAGCGCTCGACGCTTTTCCCACATAATGCTAGTTTCTTTACTGCGCTTTCATTAGCTTTACTTGTACATACATTCATATGTATTTTTGCTTGCTTGTATATAACTCTACTTCAGTCGACCCGATAGTGGCATATGACTGTCACAAAAACCTTGAAATTTGCCTTCAATGTGGGTGTCAAACGATAGGAGGTTGCATTTGGACTTCGATATATTTATCGATAACTAAGTTATCGGTCATAATGCCTACTACCTATATCAAACGAAAGGGAAGGTCCACAGGTTTCTATTATTTAAACCAAGGTATATTTCGATATATTTATCGATAACTGACTTATCGGTCAAAATGAGGTTGTCCAATAACATTGAAAATTGCCTACAAAATGGGTATCAAACGAAAGTGGAGGCCCAGAGGTTTCGTTTGCACTGCGGTATACTTCGATATACATATATATCGATTACTTCATAACACACTTAACTAAAAAGTAAAAATAGATATAGTTTAAAAAGAGAAAACATGCGCTTTTAAAGAATATTGCACTAAAAAGGTAAAAATAATTTAAATAAAAAACGAAGATTATGGAACAAAGCGGACCACGCTTTTTCCACAATACTACTGTGTAGGGTTTTTAAAATTATTTTCAAATTTTTAGTTCAATACTCTCTAAAAGCGTGAGTTTTAGTTTTTTTAAACTATATTTATTAACATTAAATTAAGTCCGGTGGTTTGTTTGCTCAGAGCACGCGGTTCGTCGCTATTGCGATACTACATTAAGAACAACAGTGCAATTAGACGCTGACAAACATAAGTACTCGATGGTTTGATAGTAGACATCTCCGTTGAGCATTCAATAAATTGTGAGTTCGACTCTCGGTGAAGGCAATATAATAAAACTATAATTTTATTTTTTTTTGCCTGAGAGAATCTTCGACTGAATTCCTCTCTCACGAAAAATCAGAACGAACATGGTATTAATTTAATACTTTTTCGGCGTTGTTATATATAAACACCAAAAAGGTATTAAAGTTAGACTTTTATTTTTACTGTGTTCTAATACCTTAACATTTCGTTTTGTTATTTTCATACTAAGGGTCTCCGCTGATGGATCTCCTAAACCAATATACATTTTTTTAAAAGTAAATTTTCGTAAAATTTTTGGAACTTTTTTTCAAGCAACCTTTCATAGTCTGAAAGCGGAAGCTTCCAACTTTCCAACAAAAAAACCGCGTGCAATTATCTTAACTACTAAACTATTTACATATATTTAAAAATTAATTGCGGCATTATATGAATCTGTTCCTGAAATAGTACAAAGTTTATATAAGTTATTTTCAAATTTCTGTAACTACCCTGCAGCGAAACCTCAAAGTAGTCAGAAAATACTAGTATACAACTATAATTTTCTGGCAGAACTCATACTAGTCAGGAAATATCCTTTTCAAGCTGGTATACAACTATAATTTTCTGGCAGAACTCATACTAGTCAGGAAATATCCATTTCATACTGGTATACAACTATAATTTTCTGGCAGAACTCATACTAGTGAGGAAATGTCCATTTCATACAGGTATACAGCTATAATTTTCTGGCAGAACTCATACTAGTCAGGAAATATCCATTTCATACTGGTATACAACTATAATTTTCTGGCAGAACTCATACTAGTCAGGAAATATCCATTTCATACCAGTATACAACTAGAATTTTTTCTCTGAACCCATACTAGTCAGGAAATATCCATTCCATACTAGTATACAACTAGATTTTTCTGGATGAAATTATACCAGTTAAAAAATTCAAAATTCATTCGTTTAGTTTTCTCTTATAATTCATAGATGCTTTTTCGTGATAAGGTAAATACAAATAGCCCCTGCTTTCTTAAGAAGAAACATGAAAATAAAGTCAAATGATAAAATAAAGGGTAAGCCAGGAAAATTCTGGTTGAAATCATACTAAAACAAGTAAGGAAGTCTAAGTTCGGGTGAAACCGAACATTACATACCCAGCTGTGCACATAAAGTGGGCGTGATCGTTCACCGATTTTTCTTATTTTCTGTGGTAGTACTCTACATAAACATAACATGCCTGGTACCTAGTTTCGTAAATCTATCTCACACCGTTCTGAAGTTGTTAGCAGTCGATTTTAAAAATTGCTTGACTCATAAGTGGGCGGTGCCACGCCCACTTTCCAAAATTTTGAAAAAATTATGTAAAGAATATGAAAGTTGATGCATGTACCAAATTATATTATTATAGCGAAATCAGTTAATTAGATATGGACTTTTCAATATTTCCACCTCCTTTCAATATAACTTTTATGAAAAAGTAGGCGTGGTCGCGAAGCGATTTCGTTTCTTTTCTATAGCTGAATTTACCACAACAATAGTATGTCCTCTACGAAATTTCGTTATACTAGCATAAACTGTTCTGAAGTTATTAAGAGTCAAAATTTTAAAATTTCTTCAAATATACGTGGGCGGTACCACGCCCCCTTTTCAAAAATTTTTATAAAATCGGCCTTAGAACATCTAAATCAATACATATTGCAAATTTTATCATTGTAGCTGCTTCTAATATTGAATTAACCCATTTTATACGTTTTTCGAAATTTTCGATATCGAAAAAGGGGCGTGGTTATGGTCCGATTTTACCCATTTTCAATAGCAATCTATTCTGAACCCAAATAAGTACGCATGCCAAATTTGGTGAAGATATCTCATTATTTGCTCAAGTTATCGTGTTAACGGACAGACGGACGGACGGACAGACGGACGGACATGGCTCAATCAAATTTTTTTTCGATCCTGATCATATTGATATATGAAAGTCTATCTAGAATATCTATCTCGATTCCTTTATGCCTGTACAACCAACCGTTATCCTAACAAAGTTATAATACCCTGTGTACAAGTACAGCTTTGTATAAAAATATAGATTATCGTCGCAGAAACGTGTAGTTAATAATCAAAAGTTATCATACGCTATTTTATAATAGTCGTGAAAAATCATGACTTTAGTTGGAAATATGCATGTCTTTAATACTTTCTTCAGAGCTGGATTCTAGTCATAAAATATATGATAAGTTGTTCCCTTTTTATTTATGTATAAGTGTGCCAGATTTTCGAAACAATAAAAAAAAGTGTGAGAGGTCAGAGTAGATCCAGGGTAAGTGTGAAGCGTGCAATTAGTTTTTAAATGAATGCATTCAATTGTAGGTTTTGAATTAAATAATAAGATGAGGCGTTGTTAAAAAATTCCACAAAATTCTCAAATAAATCGTGTAAAAAAGTATCTAGTGTGATCTTCCACTCAGCCATCGATTTGTGATCTTCCATATTTATAAAATTGTAGTGGGTTTTTGTTTAACGAATTGGCTCAAAAAATACTGAACGTTTTTTTTAATTTTTTTAATTTTGACAGTTTATTCTTTGTATAAGACCTCTCGATAGAATATATTTTCCCCGCTAGATGGCGCTGGAGTCTCTATATATGTGTTTATGATCTTCTCTTCGTTTTTGGCACATATGCCTGATATCTAATCAGAAACGGCTTTGCCAAATGACGTTGAGCAATACCAACAGCTCCGTCAGAATCGGGAGAAAAATCTCTCTGAGCCTTTTGAAACTAAACGAGACTTCAGATAGGGCGACCTCCTTTCGTGCGATTTCTTCAACCTAATGTTGAACAAGAAAATTCGAGCAGCAGAGCTAAACCGCAATGGTACAATCTTTTACAAGAGCGTACAATTGCTGGCGTATGCCGATGATATTGATATCATTGGCCTTGACAACCGCGCAGTAAGCGCTGGCTTCTCTGGTCTGGATAAAGAAGCGAAAAAAGTATATCTTGCGGTGAACGAGGACAAGACGAAGTATCTGCTGTCATCAAAGAAAGAATCGGCGCACCTGCGCCTTGGCAGCCAAGTCACCGTTCTACAAGATTGAAACGGTGAGAGACACTTCGTCTATTTGAGAACCAGCATTAACACCGAAAATAATGCCAGTCTAGAAATCCAACGCAGAATCACTCTTGCCAACAAGTGTTACTTTGGATTAAGTAGGCAATTGAGAAGTAAAGTCCTCTCTCGACAAACGAAGATCACGCTCTATGAGTCTCTCATCATACCAGTCCTGATGTACGGCGTCAAGAGAAGATGAGATGGCCATTGGGAGTATTTGAGAGAAAAGTTCTCCGGAAGATATATGGTCCTTCCCGTGATGACAACGGCGAGTATCGAAGGAAATTTAACGATGAGCTGTACGAGCTTTACGCAGACCTGACCATAGTTCAGTGAATTAAAGCCCAAAGGCTCCGCTGGCTGGAGCAAGTTATGCGAATGGACCGCACCCACCACAGAAGGTTTTCCTATCGACACCCGAATTCGGCAGCAGAGAAAGGGGCAGCCCCGACTAAGATGGAAACAACAAGTGAAGGATGACTTGAACTCCCTTGGGGTTTCCCATTGGCGTCAGTTATCGCTATAAAGGAATGACTGGCGTGCTTTGATACGAAACGGCCAAAATCGCCTAGGCAGTTAAGCGTCAATAAATGATGCAAGCCAAGATTAGATTAGATTACTAGGGTTTATCTCTCTAATTTTTCGGGAATAAAAATTTTTCCAAAGTTAGAGAATGTGTTTGCTGAGAAACTGCTAAAAATGCCGAAAGATTGTGGGTGAACTAAATTTATCTATATTAATTAAATGCATTCATTGAAAAAAATCTAAAATACGAAAAAGGTGCGCATTTGGAAGGATGAATGAAATACACAAATTAGTCAAAATTCAATAACTGTACAACATTAAAAAGTGATAAAAGAAATAAAACGAGCACAAATGACTTGGTAAGTATGACATGTTAAAAATCAAGTATGTAGTGCAATAGACAAAAACGTACTATGTAAAAAAAAGTTAAAAATTTAAGAACCAAATTATGAGTTTCACATCCACTAAAAACTTATAGAGGCTATAACTAAATCCAATGTAGTTCAAGTTTCCAGTTTCCGTCAAAACTATGCGTCGATAAGTACACAAAAACACTTGAGAAAATTTGGACTACGATGGACACAGCGTTGACCTTGAATATGTAGATATAATAAATACATTTTTAAAATTAAATAAATATTGACTACTTTAAAATTCAAAATTAAAAAATATTTACGTTATGTAGATTATTTTGAGCGATAACCAGAATATATGAGTCGTTTAAAGCACAAGTGACATAAGTCCAGTTTTCTTTTTTTTTTAGTGAGGCATGACGATTT
>CAXKVI010000100.1:0-183643 GCA_964058755.1 Campiglossa producta | reverse complement strand
CCCAGATTAGTTAGAGCGGAGTTGATAGCCTCCGGGCTTATATTGTTGAAAGCCCCCTCAATGTCTAGGAGGGCCACGAGACAGTAGTCCTTTTCACACAGCGATTTCTCAATGACAGACACTAGGCTGTGCAGAGCGGTTTCTGTTGATTTACCCTTGGTGTATGCATGCTGATAGCTAGAGATAAGGTTGCTATCAATAGTCGTTAAGAGGTAGTCGCTTAATATCCTCTCAAAGGTTTTTAGTACAAAGGACGAGAGACTGATCGGTCTGTAGTCTTTTGGCTCGTAGTGGGATGCCTTCCCAGCCTTAGGGATAAACACTACCGTGGCGCTTCTCCAGGAGCCCGGAATATGGTTGAGAGCCAGGCAGGCTGTGAAGAGAAATACCAGCCATTTAGCTGATGTCTCCAACGTGTTTATAAGCTGCGCGGGGATAATCCCGTCCGGCCCGGCAGCCTTATACGGTTCAAAGCTCTTAACTGCCCACCTTACTCTTTCCTCAGTGATGGGTATATTTACTGCATTATTACATTACGGTGAACTTCACCGTCTTCTTAGTTTACACCCAATTACTTTTACATGGCAGTATTTTTGACAACGTACTTCCCCGCTATATAACGAGCGCTATATAGCGTCGCCGCTTTCGAGGAAACCAAGCCTTAAGTGTATAAAATGGTAGCGAAACGCAAGTGGGACAAAAAAAATGAATCACTGCATTGCTACGTTCTCACAATGCAGGCGATTGGTAATCGGGCAAATATATGTGAAACAGAAAGCATAGATTTCATAATAGACAGTTGGGCAGTGCAGTGCCAAACGCTCATTTACTTTTACCGGCAAGAACACTAGACGAACTAAACGTTTTAGTAAGCCGATTCCAAAGGAAATAATTTCCGGCAGAACCAACAACATCTAATGGGGATGGCCCCAGTTTTCATTTGGACTACAATATATTTCGATATATTTATCGATAACTGAGTTATCGGTGAAAAGGAGATGGCTCAAAAGCCTTAAAATTGGCCAACAATATGGGTATCAAACGAAAAGGGATGGCCCCAGGCTTCATTTGGACTTCGATATATGTATTTGGATATATTTATCGATAACTGAGTTATCGGTCAAAACGTGATCGCCCAAAAACCTCAAATTATTTAATCAATCTACCTTTCCCCATTGATAGGAATTTTGAAAGCAATTAAAATAAAAAAAAAAAAATTAAAAAAATTAAAAAATCAGGAAAAAATGAAAAATAATCAAAAGTAATCAAAAACGGCTTTTTTTGATTATTTTTGATTTTTTTGATTTTTTCTTGATTTTTTTTTATTTATTTTTATTTTTTTATATTTTTTTTGATTTTTTTTGATTATTTTAAAGTTTTGTTGTTGAAAGTATAAACATCTGTGTATCTTTGTATGCAAATATATACACCTACTTACACTTTTGGGCTCATGGATTTCTAGAATGAACCTTGATCGCTAAGTTAATGTACATATGAAAAAAAATGCCAAGTTGGAGTGATGATAACACTAATTTACAAATAATTAATTTGAAAAAATACCAAGATATTCATGTATATGGCGGCCGCCGTGGTGTAGCGGTTAAGTGTTCGGCCTTCTACACCAAGTCGTGGCGGTTCGATGCCCGGCAAAAGTAACATCAAAAATTATTTAGAAAAAGAATTTTTCTAAAACGGGGTTGCCCCTCGGCAGTAGTCTGGCAAACTCTCCGGGTGTATTTCTGCCATGAGAAGCTTCTCAGCAAAAAATTTATTTGCTTTGCAAGTGCCGTTCGGAGTCGGCAAAAAACTGTAGGTCCCGCCAACTTGTAGGAAAAACTCAAAAAAACAACACACCACAAGTTGGAAAGAAAAGCTCGGCTAAAAATCTCGTTAGAGGTTATGATGATAACCTGTAGGTATGTATATCGCCGCCATTAGTTTTTTTTTATTTTTTTTTTTTATTCATGTATATGGGTGAATTGGCACTGATATGGCAAGCACAAAACATATTTTTTAAATTTTTTGTATGGGTAGGTTTTCGAGATATCGGTAATTTTGTGTTTTTTCAGGTATCACTTTATTCAAAAATTCTTTTTGCCAATGTTGCAAAAGCGATGGAGCTAAGCGATACCTCGTTCGAAAGGAAATTAAAATACGCTTCTAACGACGTATAGAATGTAAGGGTGGGGCAAACCATCGCTGAGCAATAGATGGCCAAAGTCGAAATTTTGTCGAATTTTTGAAAAAAAATTGATTTAAAAAATTTTTTTTTTCATGCGAAGTTGTGAAAATCGGAACTGTTTATTTTTTCGAAAATTAGTGTGTATAATTGCAAACACTTTAAGCGTAATATTACCAAGATCTAGGAAAAACTGTATTTTTTGCGATTTTTTTGTAACTTTCAACATCTCTACTTTTAATAGAATTGTAAAAGGTCGATGTCTGAGTATTGTAGATATTCAAAAAAATATTCATAGTATTAGTCATTACTAAGCCAATACAGTCCAAATCAACCGTTTTTGGAATTTTTGTCGGTCTGTCTGTAAACTAGTGTAATTTGTCCTTTTATATGTAAACGGCTAGTGTCGGACATTTCTCGTTTGATACCCTACGGGTACGGTCGGATAGTTCTATTTGAACATTTATAAGGCAAGGTTCACACTGCAACCGACTTCGGCCGTCCGGCAACAATCACACATCCACACACATGTGTTTTAAATGAGCTCTCTATTTATTTATTTATTTATTTATTTCAATTACACAGTCAATGGTAACAAAACCTTACAGACTAGAAATACAAATTTTCTTAAAGATAAACTTAACAAAACTTAAAAATAATGTAATAAAGAATACACATTCATCGTAGTATATTATTAAGTAGCGATTTAAAAATTGATTTGGGCAAAGAGAAATCAATGTCTAAAGAATTGGAAATAGTATTGAATTCAGTCATTGCCGTTAAGATGGGAGCGTTAGAGGCATAAAGGGTCCGAACACAGTCCGTGTAAAATATATTGCTGTTACGAAGAACTCTTTGTGGGATGTGGAACCGGATAATTTCCAGGAGACACGGTGCGTCAATTGTACCGCTAATAATGTCAAAGACAAACGACAACGAAAGAATGGTTCTCCTGCATTGAAGCGATTGAAGGTTTATGAGTGCACATCTGGCAGTATAGGTAGGGATCGGTTCAGTAAACCTAAGAGACCGTAATGCGAAACGAACAAAAATTTTTTGTACTCGTTCAAGCCTCTTAATATGGCATTCATGATACGGCCTCCATATAAAGCAAGCATATTCAAGCTTAGAACGAACGAGCGAAGTGAACAATACTTTAAGAGTGTATGGATCAGTAAAATCGGAGCTAAAACGTCTGATAAAAGCTAATACTGAATATGACTTAACAATGACAGAGTTTAGATGGGTAGTGAATAAGAATTTTGAATCAAAGACTACACCTAAGTCTTTTATCTCGTTAAGAGTAGAAAGGCGGGAACCGTCAATGGTATAAAAAGTGGGAGTGGAACCCCGCAACTTTGAAAAGGTAACTTGGAAGCACTTTCCAATATTCAGCGGAAGGCTGTTCGCATTACACCAGGCAGCAACATTGTTTAGATCAGACTGAATCTTAACTGAGTCGGAAGACTTTGAAATTGTAGAGAAAACCTTTAAGTCATCAGCGTACAACAGAAAGTTAGCATGTTGAAAACAAGTTGAGATGTCGTTAATGAAAATTACAAACAACAAAGGCCCAAGAATGCTCCCTTGTGGCACCCCGGAAGTGGCAACAAAGGAGTTGGATTGCGCGTTATCAATGACAACTACACAGTTCCGTTGATCGAGATATGAACTAATCCAAGATAAAAATATCGAGTGAAAGCCAGTGCTGGCTAGTTTAGAAAGCAAGATCGAATGGCTGACTTTGTCGAATGCCTTTGAGAAGTCTGTGTAAACCGTATCGACTTGAAGGCGGTTATTGAATGCTGACTGGCAAAATTCAGAAAAAACCAGTAAGTTTGTTACAGTGGATCTACCAGACATGAAGCCATGCTGATTGTCACTAATAATGCGCCTAACGGCAAAATACATTTTCTGTTTAACAATGTATTCGAATAGCTTCGAGATTGTTGAAAGCTTGGCAATGGGCCTATAGTTGGCCACATTGTTTTTACTACCACTCTTAAAAACTGGGCTTATGAAAGTAACCTTCCAGGCATCGATAAACTCACCCTGCTCGAGTGATTTGTTGAAAATTAAGAGGAGTGGAGTTGCCAATGCCAAACAATTTTTGAGTAGATAAGACGATAAGCCGTCAATATCTGTATGAGTAGATGTTTTTATACTCCGTATTCCATCGATAACGTCATCCAGACAAAGAGTCAGCGATCCAAAATTGATAGCCGAGCCATCTTTCAAATGGAAGCCTGTAGGGATATCCGACTGCTTAACGAAATTGGAGCGGAAGAAGTCCGCAAAAAGATTAGCCACCTCAGAAGGTGAAGATGCATGTTCTCCGTTATAAAATACCGAAGTAGGAATACTCGAACAAGTTTTTTTAGACTTTACATAGGTCCAAAAAGTCTTCGGGTTTTCTTTAATATTAGATTCAAAAGTGCGAACATACCTTGAGTGAAGTCTCTTGCTTAACGCTTTGAATTGAGAGGAATATCGAAGGTACTTGACCTTATGTGTCATGGACATCGTGGCCTTATACCTTTTAAAAAACCGATTTTTCAGATTCTTTAGCCGTTTTAGCTTTAGATTATACCATGGAACTTTATAGCAGTGCTTTTTCCTTAGAGGTATATTATTTATACAGATTTGTTTCATAAGATTTCTAAACATATTGAAACCCTCAGTGAGATCGCATCCCAGAAAAAGGGCTTCCCAATCAATAGAAGAGACCTCTTGAGCGATAATATCAAAATTACCACGTTTGAACGAAAAACTAGAAGCTTCATTATCAGACCCGATACTATGAAAAGTGTAAAACTCAATACCAATAGTAAGCGGAATATGGTGTAATCCAACGCAAGACAGAGGATCAACACATTCTTGCAAAGTATGATTAAAATTATCACTAACAAAAACGAGGTCGAGGGTTCTACCTAATTGATTGGTAAATCCATTTACCTGGGATAGATTAAGACTTAACAGATTGTCAATAAGACACATCTCAGAATTACTACTAACATTACTAGGAATAAGAGAAAGGCTATTATTCACACAAGACCATTCCACATTAGGTAAATTAAAATCACCAAGAATACAGAAATTACTACCTTCATGATTATGTACTAATTCTACAATGTTATTGACATGCGATGCATAGAGAGAGTCATTACTAGATGGCGGTATGTAGGAAGCACAGATGAAAATTTTAGAGATGCTATGTACAGATACACAGAGTTGGTCCAACAGTGAATCGTTTTCACAGAGATCAACAAGCGATGAATTAAGATGACGACGCACAGCGATTAGCACTCCTCCACCTCTCGACAGCCCCGTTTTAGAATTATCCCGATCATTTCGATATACGTTATAGAGGTTTTGATCAAAGAATTCACCATCATGGAAGTCAGTGTTAAGCCATGTTTCAACAATAACGAAAACATCGTAATCGCCATGCGAGCTCATATTGTGGAGCATGTTTGATTTTGTTCGCAGGCCAGAGGCATTTTCAAAGTAGATGTTTAATTTTTTAGAGCACTTAGCTAGACTAGGAGCCCGGTGAACCCTCTCTCTTCGGAAAAAAACGAAAAGGCTTAACCGTAACATTGGTCGGCCACAGTTCGGGATTGAAAAGTTTAGGATAGTCGTTAGACAATACGCGAACTTTGAAAGAAACTCTAACTAGAGTGTTCATATCAGCATCCTTTTTCGTAAGCTTGAAACACGCTAAGTTAGCAGGATCAATGTTAGCATGCTTGGAAATGTAATTAACAATGTCCGTCTCCGTAACAGAGGGCAAGAAAGACGAAATGTGAATCCACTTGCGACGAACAAACACAGCCAGATCCATGTTACTATTTTTACCACTAACAGCCGAGCCTAGTTTTTTATATGCTGGGTTATCAGCAGAAACAGCCGAGCCTAGTTTTTTATATGCTGGGTTATCAACAAGCACAGGTGATTTGCTAACAGCAGCATTGTTATTCGTCGGTTTAGCGTTAGAAACGCCTGCAGCGGCATCCACATATGTCAAAGCGCCGGCAGCACAGAGAACAGCAGTGTTAGTGGGCTGGGTGTGTATAGAACTATTGATATCACGACTGGCATTTGTAGTTGGGAGCGCAAGAGTATTTGAAGTAGCTGAGAGAGTAGTTATAGTTGGTGTGGTATATGAAACTGTAGATGTAGATGGCGATGTAAAGGTAGGTGTAGGTGGGAGCGCACCAGCATTCGAAATCTCAGAGTGTGTAAATGCAGATGGTGTGGATAAGGTAGTAGTAGTAATAGCAGTAGATGTAGATGAAGAAGTAGATGTAGATGTGAAAGTAGATGTTGGAGCCGTCGGTAATTTGCTTAATTCCTCTTTGTTAGGTTTTCGGCCGTGCTGATGTTTAGAATGCAGCGGCTGTGATGGTAGGGGACAGGCGGGGACGGTGGGAGGTACAGAAAGAGTGGATGGGCTGTTGTTGGAATTGGAATTTGTGTTTGCAGATTCAGCAACATTTAAATTGTTTTTGTTATTGTTAATGTTATTGTTATTGGGCGAGTGCAAAGTGTTAATTAGAAAATTATTAAGAATTTCAAATTGATTTGATAATTTCGCGAACTTCTTGTCAAATGCACTGGTAACAAGGTCAAACCCGCGTTTATGAGCCACTAGAGCCGCGTCAAAGACTTTAGCGATTTTAAGCGGCAATTCGACACACTCGTCACACATATACAAGAGGTTCCGATTAGTTTTTAGTTGCTTTAGTTCATGCTCAGAAATATTATTGCAACAGGCACGATGCAGAATCTTTTTACAAAAACCATTACACGGAACTAGGTTAGAGTCCGAGCGTGAAAACAGCTTATTACATTTGCCACAAGAATCATTCATTATAAAAAATAAATGACGAAAACTTTCAAGAGCAATTAAAAACACGTCTGTTCTCAACCCGTTCAGGGTTGCCATCCGATTTCACCCGAATGTAAACATCCGATTTCACCCGAATGTAAACAAACTTTGGTCGCCCGATAAAATAGAACGCGTTCGAATTTCTCTGATGAGACCGGATGAAAAAGTAGCTTGCAGTGTGAGCGTAGGTTAAGTATGCTACACAAATTAAAACATAGGCATACCAACTATGTCCAAAAGAGACTTGTAATGATGAATTGATCAATAATTAAGCGGTTATTATCCATAGAGACATGTCCCGGATTAATAAATTTCGTCCACAATGGGCGACGTAGTCATTTATGGGCATTTGACATTTGATTTACTCTCGTACAGTACTATTAACAAGTTGTAAATTACACCGCTACCTTTTTAAAAATAATAGACTGAATGTGCAAAAGCGCCAGTCTTCTGTTTTGGTTGTAGTTCGACCACTTGATGAGAACTAGTACGAAAGATCTCGAGATTTCTCCTCCAGGGATATTTATGTGCCTGAATACATGCATTTAAATAAGAGAACTTCTTTCTTCACCTATACATTTGTATGTTTGTGCAAGTGAATATTTATGTATGTACATATTTTTCTACAACAGTACTGAAAAAAAAAAAAAAAAAATCAAAAGTAATCAGCCAAGTTCAGGTGCACGTCATTCAGTTTTGGTAGTATTAGCGGTGGTATCTTATAGAGGTTGGTGAAAAGGACCAGTTCTACTTTTCCCGGGTTGATGCTCAGTCCGCAGCGCGAGCACCATGAGGAAACCTCTCGCTAAGTGCGTATTCAAGAGCAGCTCTAGGGTTTCCCTCTCCGTGCTGGTCCAGGATCCGCCAGGTTTGCGCAAATAGCTTGTGGCTGTTTGAGTTTTTGAGAGCACTCGTCTAAGTCTCGCTGTATCGTCGACATTTTCGACCCCAGTGCAGAAATTTCTCCACGATACTCTCTTCGCCTGCCTCAGAGCTTTTTTGTAGGCCCTGAGGTTAACTTTATATTCGAGCCATTGAGTCTCCGTGCCAAGCCGTTGGCCTTATTAAATTGTGTCCTACATGATTTGCGGAGCGAGTCCAGGTCGTAGGACCACCAATGCGGCCTATGTTTACCGCGTGGTTTTGGCACTGGGCAAGCCTGCTCTAGGGCATTCGAGAGCGCCGTTGTAAAGGTATTTACCAGATCCTCCAACTCCCCTACTGATGAGGGGACTTGTGGGGGCAGTGCTGGCAAGTCCCTAGATAGTATTTCACTCTGTATCTGCCAGTTAGTGTTACGTGGGTTGCGTTTCATAACCGGCTGCTCAACAGAAAAGTCTAAAGCTAATTCTACGTACCGGTGGTCGGAGAATGAGTGTTCATCGAGAACCCGCCATTTTCTGACCCACTCATAAGCGCCTTCGCTGCAAATAGTGAGATCTATGACCTCCCTACGGGTTTTAGTAATAAACGTAGGTTCGTTACCCACCTTGCAAACCACCAGGTTAGTTGTTAACAAATAGTCAAACAACTACTCTCCTCTAGCATTGATATCTGAGCTTCCCTACTGGACGTGATGAGCATTGGCGCCAGTTCCGATAATAAGATGGAAAAATTTGCCACCAGGTCTTTTACCTCCCTCTGTGGCGGAGGTTCTTCGGCGTTGTAGGGCATATAGACCGACGCCATCGTCAGACTGGTACTGTCGACTGTTAAACTGGCAGCTGTAACGTCACCATTGGTATAGTTGGGCAAGAGAATGGCGTTCAGCTAAGACTTAACCAAAATACAGGTTCTAACCCTGCCCCCCTCGCTGGCTCGGATAAGCTTAAAACCCTTAGTCCCCAAACCGCAAATCCTTGAGGTGTTGACCCAGGGTTCTTGGATGAGGACCACATCTACGTCGCCTTTAGAGAAACGACTGATTAAAGCAGCCGAGGCTGCTTTAGATTTGTGCAGGTTTATCTGAATCACCACCAACATGAGAGCGCTCAGACTTCCCTGCCACCGCCGTATCGTCGAGTTCCACCTTGTCTGGAGGCTTATCTTTCAACGACGATTTGTTCAGACCACGATTTGGCGTGGCAGAAACCCTACTAACTGTGGTAGTATCAACATAGGTGCGGTCAGGACTAGCTACTATCTCTGTGACGTTGAGGTATTCCCCGTCCAGCAAGCTGTCTCCCATCTCCGAGATGTTCACTGCTCCTTCGCCATTTAACGTGGCAGATACCATACTTTCCGAGTCGGACATCTCCGACTCCTCTTCCGGCACTGCGATGTCCGAGTCCTCCGGTGCAGATAGCCACTGGTCCCTAGGGATGGCCCAGCTTTCGTTACCTCGGTCAATGACGCCTATGAGGATCCTTTCCTTAGTCACTACAGCCATCTCCACCGTCTTTCTAGCATTCGGCTATAGCGTCTCTTGTGAAATACCCTCGTATTTCTTCAGGATCCTTGCGGCCGCTCTTTTGTCCAAGTACTCAGAGCGACTGGGAGATGTCTTTTGGGGTAAATTTCGACCCGTAGTTGCCATCGCCGTCGTTCTCTTATTTGGATATCTGGGGCCAGGTCGTGAGACCACTGCCACAGACGTTAAAGACTTGGTTTCGGTGCCGGCACTTTATGGGGCTTTAGCATCAGCCGTTGTTGGCTTCACTGTGTTTGTACCGGTTCTTACTTAGGGCATTGCCCCCGCAGAGCTAATCGACCCGTAGTTGCCATCGCTGTCGATCTCTCGGCTGATAAAGAAATTGAGTTTGTCCTCCGACGTTGCCTTCTCGCTTGCTCCAGCATTTTCCTCCTCTGCTGTGCAGTATACATGGTTGTATCTTTAGTTTTAGGGTTTTTATTACTATTTTTCATCTTGTTCGTACGACCCCTCGCCGGACAAGGCCAGTTTAGGGTCAAAGGAAGAGAAGGGGAATGTGTCGTACGCCGCGGCAGAGCCCCATACCGCGGTAAGGCCATAGTTACTCTCCGAGGCGGCCCGGTATCAGAGAGGCTCCGTTCGCTTACAGCCACGATTTGCCTCCCGGCTGCAAACGTCCAATGGGCTGGTGGTCGCATAACACCCTGGATTGGGAGGGGAAGATCTTAATTTTTAATTCCAAATTATCATTTTTTATTTTAAAATTTAAGTCCTGCGTAGTACATCCATCTGAGTAGGCGGCTTCGGCCGCGCTTATGTCTACGCCATGCCAAGTCCGGGTGGTTGCCTGAACCGTGGCAACATGCCACGGTATTTATTTATTTATTTATTTATTTAAAGTCGACTAACAAGATCGGTCGACTAACACAGAATACAGGGTAATTATACAAAAATAAAGATGAGTAAAATTAACAATATATCGAACATTAAACAGCCAACAAGTAAAAAAAAAATACATTAAAAAGAAAATTTACTGCATTGTGAAACGTTACATATAAATCAAGTTAAATTTAACGTATCAGGTAAGGCTAAAAAGTATTGCCTTACGTATGGCAGCAAACGAACATTCAATGCTAATACATTTGTACAAGTCGTTATAGAACGAGCACCAGACACGTAAAGGATCGTTTTTAATATAATTGAGACGGCAAAGAGGCAGTTGAAATGGCACATAGTGTCTAGACGACCTGACAGGGACTGAAAAATTTAGCCGGCATAGAAGGGCGGAAGAATCGATCTCGCCGAGAATTAATTTGTGAACGAACAATACTCCGAGCAATATTCTTCGATTTTCCAGGCTTGGCAGATTGATAAGAAGCAGCCTGCTTCTATATGGTGGAAGGTGCAGATTTGGGTTCCAATTAAGTGTTATATGTTGGACTCCAGACACAGGAACAGTACTCTAGTATTGGACGAACCAGCGACGTAAATAGGACCTTGGTGAGGTAAGGATCATTGAACTCTCTAGCCCAGCGTTTAACGAAAGCGAGAGTGCTCCTTGCTTTATTTGTAATCGAGGCTATATGGGAACTAAAGCTCAGTTTCGAGTCAAACAGAACGCTAGTGAATAACTTTAAGATTGGTTCGGATAAATTAACAGCACAGTACCTAAGCACACAACTGGGAATGCCATCAGGCCCAGGCGAAAACTCTAGCTTTAAAGCTTGCAAGCTCTGAAGAACTATGTCTTTATCAATCACGGGATTAAAAATGCCGTTTGAACATTCTAAGTGATAACGATAAATATCAGTTTTGACACCATTAGACAAATAGGTCGACTTAAAAAATTCTGCAAATAAATCTGCAATATCTTGATCCGAAGAAGCCTTTTTATCTCCAAACGACAAGCAAGAAGGAAATCCTGAAGATTTCCTTTTAGAATTAACAAACTTATAAAGTTTTCTAGGATTCTTAAAAAACTCAAGTTTGCATCTCGTAAGGTAAGACTTATAACTAGGGCTCTTGATTCTAATCGATTACTCGACTAGTCGATTAGTCGAGTAGTCGATTACCAACTTTTGCGCTGTTTGAAAATCGAATAGCAGATATTCGATTTCAGCTAGTCGACTAGCTGTCACTAATCGAATACTAACGATTAAATCGGGTTCCCAGTTTTTACCCGGGTTTTACCCGGGTAATAAGGCGGCAAATTTCCACTGTAATTCGCATGCATGTTAAAGTGGTATCTGCCATTTTCGCCCATTTATTTGCTTCATTTCTTTGAAATTAAAAAAAAATGTAACAGGAGCACAGAATATTTGTGTAGGTAGATATACAAAAATTAAAATTTGAAAAATGTATGTATGTTTGTAGCAATATTTGTATGAATGTAGATAAAAAAGTTTGAAAATTTTTTTTCATACTGCAACATGTTCTATGTCAATATTATTCTTTTAGGTTTAAGTGCGCAATGTACGCATCTTTCTCTTATTCTACGTCGCCGTTTGCAAAAAGATAGTTGAAGGATTGATTCGTGGGGCAAAAAAAAAAGAAAAAGTACATTCAAATACACCTAATTTTCGAAAGAACTCAAAAATTACAAACATTACATAGAGCGTTTTGATGTATTACCTAAAATATACGGGAACATTAGAGTGGCAAAAAAAGTTCCACACTTTCTATCGGAATGATTAAGCTTGAGAATTTATTTTTTTTTTTTTGTAGTAAAAATGCTTCTGCCGGCAAATGGAAGATTTCCAATGAAAATAAAAAGCAAATTTGACATGTGAGAAATTATAAGAACCTGCAACTCTAGTGTCTTAGTTTCTGTTTGAAAACTTTAGATTTGTAACAAACTTTTAAAATTGTTATTTGTTTCATGCGCTGCTAAGTGCTCTCCAATGCTGCTGTTATGTCAGGCCGATTTAAAATACAGGAGATGATTGAAACACGAGCTTTTAATCCAATTTAAGATTGTATAATTCCCCCTTTAAAACCTGATGTGGTTTTTTAATATAAAAGTCGCTGGGAATTATTTGGAACGCATAATAATAAAAAAAACATGCTCGTAAAATTTCTGGAATCAGCGCTTTTCGAAATTGATTATTGAATAAATATTTTATAAATTTTAAGGAAACATTTCAGCACACGCTAATAATATTTGACAAGTATCAGGAGCACAGAATTTCAATGTAAGCAAAGTATACAAAAAAAAAAATTCAATAAACTGGTATGTACAGATGGGGGTTGGTGGGGCAACTACTCCCACTGTTAAATTGCATTTCGAAAATATCGTTGTGTATAAGAAAAGAACTGAAAGCTAGTAGAATGCGTGTTATTAACGTTAATATTATTATCAATATTACTGCAGTATTGCAGTCAAGTTACTTTATTTATTCTCTGATGCTGATACTTAAGAGATAATGGGGTCTATCAGCTATTCCGGCGGAGCTCCCGGCGGGAGAAAATGTAACAGATCTTGAGGGAATTCCAACGATTTTAAGAGAATTTGGCGGTATGTTTCGATAATTTCGATGTTATCTTTATTGACTCTATTTCCTTTATTCCTGCCGGGAGCTCCGCCGGAATAGCTGATAGACCCCATTATCTCTTAAGTATCAGCATCAGAGCATAAATAAAGTAACTTGACTGCAATACTGCAGTAATATTGATAATAATATTAACGTTAATAACACGCATTCTACTAGCTTTCAGTTCTTTTCTTATACACAACGATATTTTCGAAATGCAATTTAACAGTGGGAGTAGTTGCCCCACCAACCCCCATCTGTACATACCAGTTTATTGAATTTTTTTTTTGTATACTTTGCTTACATTGAAATTCTGTGCTCCTGATACTTGTCAAATATTATTAGCGTGTGCTGAAATGTTTCCTTAAAATTTATAAAATATTTATTCAATAATCAATTTCGAAAAGCGCTGATTCCAGAAATTTTACGAGCATGTTTTTTTTATTATTATGCGTTCCAAATAATTCCCAGCGACTTTTATATTAAAAAACCACATCAGCTTTTAAAGGGGGAATTATACAATCTTAAATTGGATTAAAAGCTCGTGTTTCAATCATCTCCTGTATTTTAACTCGGCCTGACATAACAGCAGCATTGGAGAGCACTTAGCAGCGCATGAAACAAATAACAATTTTAAAAGTTTGTTACAAATCTAAAGTTTTCAAACAGAAACTAAAACACTAGAGTTGCAGGTTCTTATAATTTCTCACATGTCAAATTTGCTTTTTATTTTCATTGGAAATCTTCCATTTGCCGGCAGAAGCATTTTTACTACAAAAAAAAAATAAATTTTCAAGCTTAATCATTCCGATAGAAAGTGTGGAACTTTTTTTGCCACTCTAATGTTCCCGTATATTTTAGGTAATACATCAAAACGCTCTATGTAATGTTTGTAATTTTTGAGTTCTTTCGAAAATTAGGTGTATTTCAATGTACTTTTTCTTTTTTTTTTGCCCCACGAATCAATCTTTCAACTATCCTTTTTCAAACGGCGACGTAGAATAAGAGAAAGATGCCTCCATTGTGCACTTAAACCTGAAAGAATAATATTGACATAGAACATTTTGCAGTATGAAAAAAAATTTTCAAACTTTTTTTATCTACATACATACAAATATTTCTACAAACATACATACATTTTTCAAATTTTAATTTTTGTATATCTACCTACACAAATATTCTGTGCTCCTGTTACATTTTTTTTAAATTTCAAAGAAATGAAGCAAATAAATTGGCGAAAATGGCAGATACTACTTAAACATGCATGCGAATTACAGTAAAAATTTCCCGCCTTATTACCCGGGTCTTCAGACGAGTAATCGACTAGTCAAAAGCAACTATTCGACTAGTCGATTAGTGATAATCGAATATTTTTGGAAACGACTAGTCGAAATCGATTATTCGACTAATCGATTTGTCGATTATCAAGAGCCCTACTTATAACAGTCATTATTTAGGTCCTGAAAGTTCGAACGAGCAACTAGGTACTTTGAAAAATCAACAGCAGACCCAGTAATCTTGAAGCGTTTGTACAGCCTCGACTTGATGTTATTCAGGTTCGAAAGTTGTTTGGAAAACCAAGGTGGTTTACTGGTTTTAGCTTTAATGAAATGAACCGGGACACACCGAACGATAAAATCGTTAAGGTGTCTGTAAAAAATGGATGTAGCAGACTCAACATCGTTACAAGCATAGAGCTCAGACCAGTCATGGGTAGAAATTAAATGGTTAAGTAACTCAAAGTTTGCCTTATGAAAACATCTCGTATGAGAACGAGGGCTCAATTCCGAATAATTAAATGTCGGTATATTGGAATCAAGTGTTATCTTATGAAACTAATGTAATGCCAAGTCCTTCCAAATTTTCATTTTTTATTTTAATAAAAATTTAAAATAGTTCGCCTTATTTATCTAAGATTTGCTCAAAACTCAGTTATAAATACTAGGTTTATTAAAAAAAGCGCCGCAGGCGAAAATTTGGAATTAAAACTCGCACGATCTTCAATTCCAAATTTTAATTTTTTATAATAAAGGAATTCAAAGATTTAATAATTTTTATTATTTTATTATTCGAGAACTTTGAATTTCCCCACGGCACTATCTCCATTTGTCAACACGGGCGTTATTTCTTCTTGAAAAGGAAATTACGCCCGCGGGCGTTATTTCCAATTAAAAGGAAATAGTGCCCGCGGGCGTTATTTCTCTTTCAAAAGGAAATAACGCCCGTTATCAAAAAGAAATAGCGCCCGCGGGCTTTATTTCTTTTTTGAAAAGGATATAACGCCCGTGTTGACAAAAGAAGATAACGCCGTGTGGAAATTTTAAGTTCCCGAGCAAAAAAATAATATAAATTTATGCCACTCACCCGGAACATGGGATTGCGTAGCCCAGGGTTATTTTTTTGAAGAGCGATAGAAGGCCGGCTACGCAGAATCGTGTACTACGCAGAAGGACTTGGCATTACATTAGTACGGTTCAGGCAACCACCCTGACTTGGCATAGCGTAGCCCAGGGTTATTTATCATAAACGCGACGAAGGCCGCTAACCCAAAAATTTGTTCTGCACATAAATACCATGGATCCCGCTCATAGAGTGCGTACCGTGGCACGTTGCCACAGTTCAGGCGTTGGGGTGCAATAAAGCCATACGCAATAACGCCATATGGCTTTATTTCTCAAACCAAATGGAAATAAGGCCATATGGCGATATTTCCAATTCGGTTAAATCGCAAAGCGAAATAAAGCCATACCGAAAATTTTCTCAAATAACTAATAATGCCATAATATTGAATTAAGGAGGTAAAACTTAAAATGAATGGGAAGCAACGGGCGCCCACAACACGCGGCCGTAACGCGGGCTGGGCCGCGACCACGTATATGTTATGGACGACATACTTTGAAAGGAAGAACTTGATTCCTACTTAAAAAAAAGTGTGTTTTGAAAAAGGCGCAAATTTGTATTCCAAATTTTTATTTTTTAATATTTCTTTATTTAATAATTAAGTCTTTGAATTTACAAATTCTTACAGACTAAGTTAATATTAGGAAAAAAAGATCTTAGAAGACTAATTATAGTCAGATAGGGGATGGTGAAGTCAACACCAGTGGAATTGAAAAACATATTCAGATCAGCACAAGCTCTAGAGATAGGAGCAGCTCCAGAAATTATACCCATAACAAACGAGCAGGATAGAATGGATCTTCTACCTTCAAGTGTACCTAGTTCAATCAGAAGACATCTAGATTCATATGAAGGCAAAGGATCCGAAAAATTTAGTGAGCGGAGAGCAAACCGTAGGAAAACCTTCTGAACTCTCTCAATGCGTTTAGAAGGACCAATTTGATAGGGCCTCCAAATAACAGCCGCATATTCCAATCTCGACCTGACAAGAGCATAATATAGCGACTTGAGGCGTGAGGGTTAGGAAATGCGGAACAGTTTCTACGTATGAACGCGTACATTGCGTAAGAGCGAGAAATGGCGTAATTGAATTGGTTAGAGAAACTGAATTTGGAGTCAAAAAATACACCCAAGTCTTTAATCTCCTTAACAGATTGCAGAACACAACCAGAAATAACATACGTTGAACATAGAGTATTACCTGATTTTGAAAAGGTAACCTGAAAACACTTTAATGTTAAGCGTGAGACGATTTAAGCAGCACCAGTTTTCAACATTAAGAAGGTCAGCTTGCAGCAGCTCAGAGTTTTCAATCGGTGATCAATTTACATTATAAAGATTAAAATCCCCGAGGACGCAAAGATGATCATCACCAACTAGATTTGACGCCAATGATACAACATTGTCAGCGTGTGCAAAATATAAACTATCCGCACTATTCGGCGGGATATAGGAAACACATAAGTACAGGATTCCTGACGAACCATGTACGCGTACGCAGAGCTGGTCAATATGTGTATCAGAGTTAGTGAGTGTTATTAATGCTGCCTGAAATTTCCTCCGAACAGCAATAAGAACACCCCCGCCTCTGGAGCAGCCCAATTTAACAAGATCGCGGTCCTTACGAAACACGTCATAGAGGTTAGGATCAAAAAATTCACTATTAAAAAACTTATCATTCAGCCAAGATTCAACAAAAACGAAAATATCATAATCTAACGAACTGCTATTCATATACACAGCTGCACATTTAGTCCGAAGACCGGATACATTTTGAAAATAGATCTTAAGAGATTTAAAATTAGAATTTAAATTTGAATCAAGCCTCGGCAGTATCAGGAAGCACTCCGCTTGGCTCGAAAGGAACGAAATGGCTGAACAGTAACATTAACCGGCCAAATTTGTGATTTTAAAACCATGTTAGAAATATCTTCCGGTACACCAATTTTAAAATTAACCCATTTTAGCGTTAGTGGGTCTACATCCTTTTTGACCAACTTATAGTAAATTAGCCGGTTTTTGTTAACAGAAACTCGTTTGGCAAGGAATTCAATAATATTCTCCTCAGACACGGAGTTCAAAAATGACGAGATATGTAGCCAAGTGATACGCCTCACAACAACAGCCAAATCGGCATTTGCGCTCGTACCAACAACAGACAACAATTGTTTATTGCGATTGCTTTCGCTGTTTAAATTATGCACCTCAGTGCCGAAACGTCATCAGCATTAGTAGCAGAAACAGGGGCATCACAGCGTGGTATGTATGAATTTTATCCACAGCATTAGCGGGCTCAACAATAGCAATGTTATCTACTTGAGCTTTATTTTCATTGCTGACGAAGTCCATATCAGTGCACGAAGACGAATCACTAATAATAATATTGTTAACATCAACAACACCAATATGATATGTATAAATTGAAAATCTCTACATATAATGGTAGTGTAATTTTTGGGGTATGTCAAGTATTATCTTAGCTCTTCAGCCGCATTTGGGTGAGCATTAAAATGCCCAACAAGATTCCGCAATTAAAACACAAGAGTTGAGTCTTAAAATTGGAATGATTTATTCGGCTCATCGCCGTTCTTTTATATGCTTACACTCTACCTTATGAGTAATCTAATTTACAAACTTACATTTCTAAGTGGTTAGTCAAGCTTATGAATCTACGTTGTTGTGCATGCATACAAACATATATATGGGTTCAAACGAGTTTATGTTATTGGAGAAGTGCAGCGCAAGCTAAATTGATTTGAATACTTTGGCCTAGTTATTGCCAAAAGTATATTGAACTGTGAACATTTTATTTTGCTTAGCTGTCATACTACACCTCCTCTCTTTAAAAGAATGCTCATACATTTTGGTTAATGTATGAGTATTCTATTCAATGTCTTATTGAGTAACGGTTAATTATTAGGTAATGTTTTACCCACTTAGCTTATCGTTTATTGTTATGCAGTCGGAAAAAGGTTTTCTTACTTTATTTTGTTTATATTCGTTTCACCTGTGTATTTATTGTACTGACTGGATTAACCCTAGAATCGTAATACAGTTTTACCCTACGTTAATGCTAATATACGTAAATTTTACGTACTACACCGTTTGGGGCAGTAATTTTAGATAAATGTTTAATAAAAACCTGTTTTTCTTTTGTGTTGATTTTATTAAATGAAAGTACAAAGTTTTTTTGTTTTTAAAACTAAATAATAAGAATTTCTACATACATCCGTCGAATATTTTAATTTGATGCTCACCACACAGGGCAGCTTCATTATGTATTCAAAAATAGGTAGTTGTCCGCCTTTTTTTTAAATAGTTACAAAGTTTTAAGTATAAAGGTTCGCCTTTTGGTGAAAAAGTTAAAGTGATTGCGTTTTATTAGGTTTATCACAGAAACTGTTCTTCAATTGTATAGAAAGTTTGGATAATAATACATACGTTAATGCTAAGACTACGTAAAATTTACGTACACACTTTTTTTGTAAGAACGATAAAAGCGAACCAGGAACTGACAAATGATTAATTATTCACTTTTTAATGAAACAATAAAATGAAGAAAGCACTGCCGAGTGCTCACAGCTATACGGAACTGCGGTAAACTGTAACGGCACTTTTTATGAGACATACACGTAAAATTTACGTATATTGCCATTCTAGGGTTAATTTTCTTTTTGTGTATTTTGAACATGATATGTTGTATTTTGTTTGTGTGACTGTTTATCAAAATGGATAGATGAGTGTTAATTGTTTGGTTGTGTTTTTTTTTTTTGTTTGTTATTATTAGTGTAGTTACATTGCTTTAAGTCTATTCTTATGAATTATAATTTCTTTAGTGTTTTTATTGCTATTTCCTATACTATGCGGTATTAAAGTAAAATTGTTGTTCTCATCGATATTTTTAACTTTGTAGTATCCTTTGTTTATATCTATTTTCTAACTTATGGGAGGCCTCTTCTCTAACTAATACTTAATCTCCTATGTTTATTTCCTTACTATACCTACTTTTATCATAATTTAATTTTTGTTTTTCTTTAGCCTCTTGGACTAATTTCCTAGCTCTCTGTTGAGCTGTTTGAAGCCTATACTTTACTTCTTTGTCATAAGCTTCGTGGTTGTATAATGGGCTGATTTTATTTTCTTTTAAAAATTCATAATTCGGTGGGTTTTTCCCAAATATTAATTCAAATGGACAATTTTTATGTTTGGTCGATGGCGTCGTATTGTAACAATACGTGAAATACCTGAGGTATTCATCCCAATCGTCTTTGTCACTGGATATGTATGAACGTATATATTCATTGAATGTCCGGTGACTGCGTTCTACAGTACCCAAAGTTTGGTGATGATACGGTGTTGAAGTTTTATGTTCAATTTTTAATAATTTACACAGTTCTTTGAATAAGTGGTTTTTGTATTCTGTGCCCATGTCTGTCATTATTGTATTCATGCGTCCATAAATCAAAATGACGTTTTCGAACACGGCTTTAGCGACTGTTGCTGCGTCTTTGCTTGGAACTTTAGTTAGATCACATATTATGGTAACTGCATATTCGTTTTCATTTATCGATTTCGGTAATGGTCCGACTGTATCGATTTGTACAATATCAAATGCCTTCGGAGGTGTCTCCGTTATTGTCATTGGTTCTTTTATATGCTTATTGGTCTTATTTTTCTTGCAGTGGATGCAGTTTTTTATGTATTTTCTTATGTCGTTTTTCATATTCAGCCAGCTATACTTCTGCTTGATTTTATCTGTCATGCGATTTATTCCTGGGTGGCCACCACTGATAGGATCGTCATGATATTTGTGCAGAATTTCTTTAATTTTCCCGGGATTTGTCACGGATATAACTTCTGGGGTTAGAGCGATTGTTAGCGTTTTGAGAACTTTATTACCCATTTCTATAAATTTGCCTACTGCAGTATAATTACTTTTAAACAATTTGTCCCCTAAGGACAACTGTATTTGTACCAGACCTGTTAATAATTGATTAGTAATCGGTAATGATTAGCATTTCATTGATTATTTTTTGAGAAGCCACCTAATGATTGATTACCAATTACTTTCACTTTTTAATGATTATTTTTTCAATTGATTAAAAAAAAAATCAAAAAAAATCAAAAAAATTAAAAAAATCCAAAAAAAATTAAAAATTCAAAAGTAATCAAAAATAATCAAAAGTAATGATTACTTTTGATTACTTTTGATTTTTTGATTTTTTTCCAGTACTGTTGTAGAAAAATATGTTCATACATAAATATTCACTTGCACAAACATACAAATGTATAGGTGAAGCAAGAAGTAACGGTGTAATCCCAACAACAACGACGGAGGCGTTGAAATATGTTGTGCAAACACAATTATATAGTTATATGGGTGATTCAGCAACTGGAGCTGACATATGGCAAACAAGAGGTGTTCTAAAAGAGGCTGCACTATTTTTCAACACACCATTAATATCGTCCGGTTCGGTTGAAAGGCTGTTTTCTTTTGCTGAAATTATTAATGCTCCAAAGCGTGGGTCATTATCTGACATTTCTTTTGAAGCACTTACATTGTTAAAATCAAATTTTAACTCCTAAGTATTGGCGTGCTGTATCTGCCGAACGGCGAAAATTTTCGTGTCGATACGCACTCATGTCCACCTACATGAATTATTTTTAAACTGAATACCGTTATTGTTGACTATTTGTGTTATTATATTATTCACAAATATTACTAAATAGCATTACTTAAACAAAAATGAATAAAAATAAAACGATTCTACTTCTACTATTCTCTACTCCAACAAAATGACTACGTCGTCCATTTTGGCCGAAAGTTATTAATCCCGGACCTCTCTCTATGGATAATAACCACTTAATTTTTGATCAATTGATCATTACTAGTCTCTTTTGGGCATACATATGTAGTTGGTATGCCCACGTTTTACTTTGTGTAGCATACTTATAAGTGTTCGAATAGAACCATCCGACCGTACCCATAGGGTTTTAAACGAGAAATGCACGACACTACCCGTTTAGATATAAAAGGGACAAATTTTCACCACTACAACGCATATAACCATCAAACCTGGCATTTTTTCTCATACATATGTACATATACTTAGCGATCAAGGTTCATTTTAGAAATCCATGAGCCCCAAAGTGTAAGTAGGTGTATATACATATTTGCATACAAAGATACACAGATGTTTATACTTTTAACAACAAAATTTTAAAATTATCCAAAAAAAATCAAAAAAAATCAAAAAAATCAAAAAAAATCAAAAAAAATAAAAAAAATAAAAAAAAATCAAAAAAAAAATAAAAAAAAATCAAAAAAATTAAAAAAAATCAAGAAAAAATCAAAAGTAATCAAAAAAAGCCGTTTTTGATTACTTTTGATAATTTTTTATTTTTTTGATTTTTTCTTGATTTTTTAATTTTTTTTTTGATTTTTTTTGATTTTTTTTTTGATTTTTTCTAATCGTAATCAATTAGTAATTGCTTTTTCTTGAAAGCAATTAAAATAATCATTAGTAATTAAAAAAATTTTCTAATCAATCAATTACTAATTACTAATCAAAATTAACAGCTCTGATTTGTACAAGTCCTAAAGTGCCGGCTTCTCGTTCGAGCCTAGTAAAGAATTGTCCTAAGTCAATCTTATCCTCAACAATTAGGTTGCTTGTATCAAAATTGCTACAAATTTTCTTTCCTTTGTTGAAATATAATTTCGGAGGATTGAAAACGAGCTCGACATGTCTTTTTACTTCAAATTTATTTAGCGCTTCGTAAATTTTGGGGTTCTCTTTGTAACTTTCTTTAGTTTCAGTTTTATCTCTGGTCTTTTTAGCTGATCTTGTTGTTATTTTAAATATTTTGCTTGCTTCCACTGACATATCTTTTAAATTTGTAATAGTTGTGCGGGATAATGCATCCGCGATATGATTTTCTTTACCGGCTATATACTCCACTTCAAAATCGTACTCTTCTAAATCGAGTCTTACTCGTGTCAGCTTAGATGAAGGATTCTCCGTCGAGAATAGGTATGTTAAAGGACGATGGTCAGTTTTAACTAGAAATTTTCTGCCATAAATATATGGTCTGAAAAAGGTTATGGCCCAATGGATTGCGGCCAGTTCTTTTTCTATTGTGGCTTTGTTGGTTTCACCTTTTGTGAAGGACCTAGAAGCGTAAGCAATTGGTTACTGTTTGCCATCATATTCTTGGCTAAGGACTGCCCCACACGCGTACCCACTAGCGTCTGTTATGCAGAATCTTTTATCGAAGTCTGGGTATTGCAAAAGTTTTGGACTAATTAATGCTTCCTTTAAGTAGACAAAGCTTTTTTACATTCTTCTGTCCGTTCGAAGGAAACATTCTTTTTGCAAAGCCTAGTTAATTTTCGTGCGTGTTCTGCAAAATTCGTTACGAATCTTCTGTAATAGTTGCAGAAGGCTACGAATCTCTTAACTTCATCGGCTGTTTTTGGTGTTGGGTAATTTTGAACTGTTTCAAATTTGCTCGGGTCGGGTAATATTCCCTTGTTTGTACATTTATGTCCTAAATAAGTTACTTCTTGGCTGAAAAATAGGCATTTCTCTGGATGTAATTTTAGGTTGTATTTTCGACAAGTGGAGAACACATCTCTTAAATTTTTCAGCATATGGGTTTCAGAACATCCTAATACAACTAAATCATCCATATAGAGAAATGCTTGAGATGGTTTGAGACCTGCGAATGCTAGGGTCATCATTCCTTGGAATGAATTCGGTGCTATTTTTAATCCGTAGGGTAGTCGTTTGAATCTATATCTGCCATTTTCGGCAGTAAATGAAGTAATGTCCCTAGAGTCTGGGTGTATTTCTATTTGATGAAAACCTGACATAAGGTCTAGGCATGAAAAATATTTTGCTCTTCCAAGTTGATCTAGAATGTCATCAATTCTTGGGAGTGGGAATTTATCTGCTGCTAATTTTTTATTTACTTGTCTGTAGTTAACAACCAATCTCCATCTTTTTTCCGTTTTGCCTGGGAGTGATTTTTTAGGAACTAATAAAATTGGAAAGTTGGAAAATTTAGTCTCCATGATATAACATCCCCCAACGGCACTAGGTTGATCGATTTCGCTGCTGCTCGCAATATGGTCATCAGTAGTACCAGGTTCCAGCATAAACGAATACACCAAGCCACATGGCTGTCTCCTGATCAAAGAACAAGAAACCAGATTGATCATGTCATGATCGACGGCAGACATAGCTCCACCGTTCTGGACGTGCGTACCCTTCGTGGTCCCAATATCGACTCGGACCATTATCTTGTTGCAGCCAAGATACGCACACGCCTCTGTGTAGCAAAGAAAGTGCGCACAGTAACGGAAGGAAAGTTTGACGTCGAGAAGCTGCGCACGACACAGACAGCTGACAATTTCTCCACTCGACTCTCACACCTGCTATCGGAGAGCAATCCTCGACCTAACGATGCAACCGAGCAATGGAAGCATATCTCTCACTCATTACGTACCGCCGCTGAGGCCACTATAGGGTTCCAGCGAGCCCGCAAAAACAACTGGTACGATGAGGAATGCAGCACTGCCTCGGACAAAAAGGACGCTGCCTACAGGGAGACGTTGCGAACGGGCGCAACCCGAAGTGTATGGCAACGCTATCGTGAGGCAAAGAAGGAAGAGAGACGCCTTTTCAGAAAAAAGAAACGTGAGGCCGAAAGGCGTGAGTGTGAGGAGCTTGAGATGCTGGCTGACAGGAATGATGCCCGAAAATTCTATGAAAAGATCCGGCGGATGACGGAAGGTTTTAAGACCGGGGCAAGTTCCTGTAAGGACAATAATAGCGACCTGGTAACCGACGTACAGAGTGTACTTAAATTATGGAGGGAGCACTTCTCCTCACTGCTAAATTGCGAGGGAGACGTCGAACCCGATACCCCAATCCCTGACGATGGAAAAGTCGTCCCACCACCTGACTATGATGAAGTGAGGATAGCTATATCCCGGCTGAAAAACAACAAAGCGCCTGGAAAAGACGGACTACCCGCCGAGCTGTTCAAACACGGAGGCGAAGAGCTGGTAAAAAGCATGCATCAGCTCTTATGCAGAATATGGTCAGACGAGTGCATGCCTCCAGATTGGAATTTAAGTGTGCTCTGCCCAATCCACAAGAAAGGCGATCCCGCTAACCGCACCAACTACCGCGGAATCAGCCTTCTTAATATCGCGTATAAGGTTCTTTCTAGCGTATTGTGTGAAAGACTGAAGCCCATCGTAGACAAGCTGATTGGACCTTATCAGTGTGGCTTTAGACCTGGTAAGTCTACCATCGACCAGATTTTCACGATACGCCAAATCCTGGAGAAGACCCATGATAAAAGAATCGACACACACCATCTCTTTGTCGATTTCAAAGCCGCTTTTGACAGCGCAAAAAGGAGTTGCCTGTATGCCGCCATGTCTGAATTTGACTTCCCTGCAAAGCTTATACGGCTTTGCCAAATGACGTTGAGCAATACTAACAGCTCCGTCAGAGTCGGGAAGGACCTCTCTGAGCCATTTGAAACCAAACGAGGCTTCAGACAGGGCGACTCCCTTTCGTGCGATTTCTTCAACCTGATGCTGGAGAAGATAATTCGAGCAGCAGAGCTAAACCGCAATGGTACAATCTTTTACAAGAGCGTGCAATTGCTGGCGTATGCCGATGATATTGATATCATTGGCCTTAACAACCGCGCCGTAAGCGCTGCCTTCTCTGGACTGGATAAAGAAGCGAAAAAAGTGGGTCTTGCGGTCAACGAGGACAAGACGAAGTATTTGCTGTCATCAAAGAAAGAATCGGCGCACCTGCGCCTTGGCAGCCACTTCACTGTTGATAGTTACAAATTTGAAACTGTGAGGGACTTCGTCTATTTGGGAACCAGCATTAACACCGAAAATAATATCAGTCTAGAAATCCAACGGAGAATCACTCTTGCGAACAAGTGCTACTTTGGACTGAGTAGGCAATTGAGAAGTAAAGTCCTCTCTCGAAGAACAAAGATCGCGCTCTATAAGTCTCTCATCATACCTGTCCTGATGTATGGCTCAGATTCATGGACAATGTCAAGAGAAGATGAGATGGCCCTTGGAGTATTTGAGAGAAAAGTTCTCCGGAAGATTTATGGTCCTTCCCGTGATGCCGACGGCGAGTATCGAAGGAGATTTAACGATGAGCTGTACGAGCTTTACGCAGATCTGACCATAGTCCAGCGAATTAAAGCCCAAAGGCTCCGCTGGCTGGGTCACGTCATGCGAATGGACAAAGAAGCTCCAGCCCAGAAGGTTTTCCAATCGTCACCCGAATTCGGCAGCAGAGGAAGGGGGAGGCCTCGACTGAGATGGAAACAACAGGTGGAGGATGACTTGAACTCCCTTGGGGTTTCCAATTGGCGTCAGTTATCGCTAAAAAGGAATGACTGGCGTGCTTTGATAGGCGACGGCCAAAATCGCTTAGGCGGTTAAGCGCCAATAAATGATGATGATGATAAAATTGGACTATTATACTCTGCAATAGAAGTTTCTATTATGTCATTTTCGATTAGCTTAGTTACTTGTTTGGTTATTTCTCCTCTTTGTGTTTGAGGCAATCTATAATTTTTTATGTAGACAGGGGTGTCATCCTTCATGTGTAATTTTTGTTTATAGAAATTATTAGAGGAAATTGGTTCTGTTTCTAGTGCAAATATGTCTATGAATTCTGTGCATAGTGTTGTTAGTTGAGGTTTGACAAATTGTGGAAAGTTTTTTGTTCATCTTTTTAATTTCTCTGTATCCTTGCAACTTTTACTGTGTGTGTTAGCTTTAATTAGTGTGTAATCGTCTAAATTTTCGGTATCAATTTTCTAATTTTGAATTGTGGTGTTGTGTGTGTTGTGTTAATAATCCTAACGAAAGTTTGCTCGTTAGTTGTAATGGTATTTGCAATATAAATGCCTTCTGATAATTGTTGGTGTGGTATGAAAATGTTTTTGTTATTTGTATTTATTTTAATTTGTCTAATAACTTCCGATCTAGCTGGGATTGTCATTGTGTTGACCGACAGACAGTTTGTTAGATTCATTGTTATTGTTTGAGGGAAATCACATGGTCTTAGGACTAATTTGTCCTCTGTTTTGCATTAATCTAAGATGCAATTGTATTTCTTTATGAAATCTAGGCCTATTATTCCATCACATGGAATTGCGAAGTTGTCTTCCACAACATGAAATTTATGATAAATTAGAAGGTCATCGCCTTTTAGATCTGTTTTGATTGTGCCTAAAGTGCTAGTTATTCCCTGACCAATGCCTTTCAAATCTGTGATTTGTTCAGTATTTATTTTTTCTTTTTTATTTATTTGCTGTTTTTTAATTATGGAGATATCGGCTCCAGTATCAATTAAAAAATTTGAGTATGAGTTGTTTAATAATGTCCTTGTAGATATATAGCTGTTTAAATTTAGATTAAGTACGCATATTTTTCTTTTTGTTAATTTTGAAGTGGAGTTTCCTGGTTTTCCGTTGCGGTTATGGCGCGCACATTACGGTTCTGGTTGTAGGATCTATTGCCGTTTTGGGCTTGTGATCCTCTCCGGTTATTATTGTTGTTGTACGACCTCGAGTTATTGTTATATCTCGGTTGTGGTCTGAATCTCCGATTTTGGTAATTCCATAGTTGTTACTACGGTAACCTCCACGGAAACTACTCCTGTACTGACCTTGCTGTCGTACATTTAAGATCGCATGATCATCTTGACCTTGTCATTGGAGCAGTTTTTACACATGGCTTTAACTGCTGCCTGTGTTGAATATCTCGTGGCTAAGTCTGGGTTTAATCCTTCCGAGATATATGCTCCTTCTAGCGATCTGGTAATTTTTTCTATTTCCGCAGTGTATTGGTTAGCGGTTTTGCTACGTTGTTGAACGTTTAGGAGTTTAGCGGTTAAAACCTCTACCGATTCACCTTTTATCGCGCTTTTGAGCTTTGTTTTTATTTGTCCAATCGTGTTTTCATTATTGATAAAATTTCTTGCCGTTCCTTTTAGTTTGGTCTTTATCATTGTTATTGCTAAAAGTTCGTGCTCATCCTTGATTTGATCAAGTATATCGAGGGCATCTAAGAAACTGTGTAAGTTTTCTGGCTTCCCATAAAACGCTGGGAGTACTGACGAGGCAGTTTTAATGAATTCGACTACTGTTTGTACCATCGTGACGTTTATGATTGGGATTTTTACTTTACCGGTATCTTCCCCTTGACTTAAAGAGGGTGATGGAGTCCGGCTTCGAACATTTTCTGATAGAAGTACGTCAAAATCAACTTGGAGGTTTTCCTCTAATGTGGTTGGTATTGTTACTTCTATATTGTGTCTAGCTACTGAAGATACGAGTTTATCTCGTACGGCAGTGAAAAATTGATAAGCTTCTTTTTGGTGTTCTATGGTAAGTATGCGTTTTGCTGCATTGATCACCTGTCTAGTATTATTAAGGGCTTCCAGGATTATGTTCAAATGTTTTACTATAGTTTCTTTCATTATGGGAGTGCTCTTGTTTATACATTTGTATGATTTACTAGCTTTAATTTTTTCTTCCAGTAATGTGTCATGGATTTCTTTCCATTGATTCATTTCTGGATGAAAACTTTTGGCATTTTTGGGAAGTAGTTACTTTTTATTGTGAAAATTATACACGTTGTTGTACTGTGAGGACCCTAATCCGAAGGCTTCGGAGCCCTCACAACATTTATACATACGCTTCATAAGCTCAAATGAAGTACGAGCTGTTTTATGAACAATACTGGATTTTTAGATTTTTACACATACGCTATTTTGCAAAACCACCGAGTTACGTGGTTTCACACAAGGAAATACACTTAAATATTATACTTATCCATTTTCATGCAAAATATTGAAATCTGATGCTTTTGCACATAAGCCGTTTCTTCAATGAAGTACATACGCGTTTCTACACAAACGACATATACTTATACTTTGTATATAGCCAATTATATGAAGTATACTGAAATTTTATATTTTTGCACATATGCCATTTTTACGTCAAGCACATACACGCTTTTGTACAAAATATATACATACTCATGCTTATATGTACATACAAACATACAATCTACATAATTACATATTTTGCTAATGAAATCTAATTTGTACAATATTAGGCACACCCTGATGTATGTTTGTAAAATATAAGATTTTTACCGGAATATCAGCGGCCCAACGTGAGAAAATATTCTTGTTGACAATAACCGAAATTTTACACAAACAAGTTACCAGCATTCCAACTAGCAAAAGGGTCGGTCACCAACCCAAACAGCTTTGCTTGGCTACATACACCCGCATGCCTACATACTAGATCATCCGATGCACCGGACATAGCATAAAGAAGAGAAGGAAAATGCATTGTTAGCACGGCAAAAACAATAGGTGTTGGGAATGCAGCAAAATGAACAAATATCCTATACGTATTGACGTCACCAATATTTATGTGAACAGCAGGCCCAGCTGATCAAGGCAGTGCGAGCGAACAGCTGATGGAAGGCAATGGGGGCATTCCAAGAGCAAGTAGTAGCAGTGAAAAAACTGTTAAAACGTATGATACCAATTGCAAATATGTAAATGTCGCATATATACTTAAGGACGTAGGAATTAAGTTGGAAGATGCGCCGTTAGGTTAAGGAACATTAGTTTTAAGCATTGTTATTGTATATTGGAAGGTTGCTGCGCACAAAAAGAGTATAAAAGGGCGAACATTTCTTAGAATAAGGAAGTCGTTAGCGACTAGAGCTAGGTATAGTAGTCGTGGGTTTTCACCTCGATGAATGCGGAACTGGGGGCTTTCACCTCACTATCGCAGAGTTTATATTCAGTGGTGGGTTTTCACCTCCGCTGACGGTTGGGTCGAGCAGAGGGTTTTCACCTCAGCCGCCTTTATTTTAGCTAGGAGTCTTAAGTCATAGTAAGCGGTGGGTTTTCACCTCCGCCGAAGAAGGGCTGAGTAGGGGGTTTTCACCCTTACCACCCTTATCGTAGTTTGAAATTAAAATTAAGATTTGTAGATTGATTTGAGAAAAGAGGAGTGAATCCCAACAATAAACATTTTAAAAATATTAATCAGGGTTTTGTCATTTCGAGAGGACCTTTAGGGAACATCTATTTTCAGAACCCTGGACGGACTGAGCCTACCCCAGCATACCGAAGGAAAAGTCCGTCAACCACTTATCGGAAACTTCTTCTACGATAGGGTGTGGTTCGTATTTAACTATTTTGGTATCGGAGGTGTTTTCACCTGAATTTTCTTTTCCTACTTCGGATCCCGCTATTCCTATTAATATGCCGTTTAGTGCAATTTTCCACCAAGTCATTTTTATGTAAAAATAATCTTCCTTTAACCTGTGAAAAAATTTTTAATATTACCGTGTTAAATTAAAAATGTGAATGAGAAAAACAATTTTCCTTATTGTTAGTTCTTGTTATTTAATTTAATGATAAAAAATATATTTTTTTTGTATTTTTATTAGCTTAGTTTCGTCCCTATCAATAGGATTTTAATTGAACCACTTTGGTTTCCTGACCATTTCAAAGTGGAATATGTTTATAATTATAATTATATATTTTTAATTTTTTCATATTTTACTTAAATTAAATTAAAATTTAGTATAAAATTCCTAATGGTCCTTTTGGTGCTGCTGCTTTATTATTGTTTCTGGGTTCCACCCATTTTTGCGCAGATCTTTTAATTTGGTTATCAGCTCCTTCTTTTGCTGCCCGCGACTGATATTAATTATTCGCTTTAGTTCTGCACACTATTTTTAGGGCTGTGCCTTTATTCAGTTAATCGATTACTTGATTAATCAAAATTATGAGTAATCAAAACGAGCATTACTCGAGTATTTTTAAAAATGGTTAATCAAAAACTGATTAATTTACTCATTTTCTTATGTGAAAGTTTTCCATGACATAGCATAATGAACTGGCAGGATCTAGATTGCGCTGGCAGGATCTAGATTTGAGCTGGGAGGATCTAGGTTTGGGCTGGCAGGATCTGGCTTTGCAGGATCTAGCTTTGTAGGATCTAGCTTTGCAGGATCTAGCTTTGAGGTAGTGAATTAAACTGGCAGGACCGCCATGTAATGTTTGGGGTATGTCAAGTATTATCTTAGCTCTTCAGCCGCATTTGGGTGAGCATTAAAATGCCCCACAATATTCCGCAATTAAAACACAAGAGTTGATTCTTAAAATTGGAATGATTTATTCGGCTCATCGCCGTTCTTTTATATGCTTACACTCTACCTTATGAGTAATCTAATTTACAAACTTACATTTCTAAGTGGTTAGTCATGCTTATGAATCTACGTTGTTGTGCATGCATACAAACGTATATATGGGTTCAATCGAGTTTATGTTATTGGAGAAGTGCAAAAAAAAAAAAAAAACTAATGGCGGCGATATACCAACAGGTTATCATAACCTCTAACGAGATTTTTAGCCGAGCTTGTCTTTCCAACTTGTGGTGTGTTGCTTTTGAGTTTTCCTACAAGTTGGCGGGACCTACAGTTTTTTGCCGACTCCGAACGGCATTTGCAAAGCAAATGAATTTTTTGCTGAGAAGCTTCTCATGGCAGAAATACACCCGGAGAGTTTGCCAAACTACTGCCGAGGGGCGACCCCGTTTAGAAAAATTCCTTTTCTAAATAATTTTTGATGTTATTTTTGCCGGGCATCGAACCGCCACGACTTGGTGTAGAAGGCCGAACACTTAACCGCTACACCACGGCGGCCGCCGTGCAGCGCAAGCTAAATTGATTTGAATACTTTGGCCTAGTTATTGCCAAAAGTATATTGAACTGTGAACATTTTATTTTGCTTAGCTGTCATACTACAGTTGGTAGGTAGGTTGCAGTGCTAATATACAGACTAGCACACATAGGCCCCGTAGGTCCCGTTGTGATACCACAAGGATCTGAATGACCCCCTAAGGTAAGTGGCTATAATTACGTGGTAGTACCTTATTCCGTGGTATTTTGATTTTTTCGGCCAAATAAGGATTTGAAAGTTAATCTAATAAAACTAAAAATGTAGTCATGAGCATTTATCTTTATGAAATATAAATAGACATAATTTTTTTTTTTCTAGCCTATATTTATTTAATAATACACGATCTAAAGATGATACTTTGGATAAAAAGCATTTTGTATGGGGGTAGCTTAAGTAAAATGCTAAGGAGTCCAATGAAAATTGTTAAGGCTGTAAAAAATCATCCGTATGCTTTTATTTAATTTTTCTTACAATTATATATTCAGTGAACATTTATTAACTATTTTTTATAACCTCCAAATAAAATTAAACAATTTCTTCTACTCTAAATTTAATAATTCTGACCCACGGAATTAGGTACACCATTCCTTTTTCAATGTACGTAATTGCGTGGGTACCACGGAATTAGGGTATTTTAATACTTTTTATTTTCTTTATTCTAATAAACTTTTTATAAGAAAACCTAACGCAATAAGTAATTTTATCACTAAATAAAGCCCCAAAGAAGATCCTGACGTAATTCCGTGGTATATTTTTTTTTACCTATTCTTCAATATTTGAGCCGTAAATATCTGTGGCGCGCAATATTTTAACGAAATATTGATGTTATTGAATTTTTGCAAATTCGTTATTTCCCAATAAAAAATAAAAAAATAATTAAGCATTTAACTTCTTTATCATTATTTGGAATTCATATTTATAATAAAAAATATAAATTATAATAAAAATCTCGAATTAGCGTTCAAATCGCTACCACGGATTTATGTACCACGTATTTTGTACATGTTCCTTATTGCGTGGCATACGACGCATTTACATTACTTACAGCAGCTAGACGCAAAGCACGGTCTTTCTGTCGAGCCAAACAAAAATATATTTTTTACATAAGTAAGTATTTGTTTTTGAAACGAATTTTTTTGAAAGTAAGTAATTAAATTTGCGCTCTATTTGTATCTTATTAAATAAAAAAAAAAAAAAACAAAAAACAGAAAAAAAAATATATTGAATGAAAATAAAAATAAAAACAAACAAAAAAAAAACAGAAAAAAAATAAAAAAAATAAAAAAAAAAAAACAAAAAAAAAATATATTGAATGAAATTCTTATTTATTATTGAACTAACTTTTTTAATTTTATTTTAAAGCTTAAAGCATATTTTTAATTTATTTGTTATGTGTTAATGAAACCATTTTAAAGCTTCATGTTAATGAAGTTATTTTTATTTTATTGCTGATTCATTTTCAAAGCCTTCTGAAATTTAAGAAAAAGATTTACTTTTAATAAAAAAAAAAAAAAAAATACCAAAAAAAAAATTATTAAAATAAAAATAAAACACAAAGAATAGAAAACAAAAATGTGTAGCAATGAAATATGCGTGTTTGCTTTATACCACGGAATTAGGGACAATTTCCCACGGAATTAGGTACATCATGCATTTTTTTGCCACGGAATTAGGGACATCTAAGTTAGTCACTAATTTTAATTATTATAAATATATTATTAGTTATTTTCAAATGTTGACAATTGAAAATAAAAGAAAATTGATCAATTAAATAGGAACAATACGATTTTCCAGGTTTCACTTTTTTGTTTCATCGTAGGAGGAGCAAAAAGTCAGAAAAATCCTTAATACCACGTAATAATAGCCACTTACCTTACTCGAACCATTTCGTGGATTCCGCGAAGCGCAGAATATCCTTTGGTTTAACTTTTGAAAATTCGCCCAGGTGATAGAACATACCCGACCCCAGATATTTTAACCTCTTGCCCCCCAACACAGGGCATTCGCATAGGAGATGCCTCACCGTTTCAGGCTCCTCCTCGTCTTTGCAACTTCTGCAGAAATCATTGTAGGGTATGCCCAACCTTTCCGCATGCCTGCCTAAGCCTATATGCCCTGTGAGAAGTCCCATGAGTAATGAGAGCTCCTCCCTTCTTAGCTTGAGCAGGTGTTCCGACCTACCCGGTATAATCTCTGGCCACACCAGTTTTGTATGATTGCAGGTACCTATATTCTCCCATCTATCCCTAGCCTGTTTGAGGAAAATGTTCCTCGTTAAGAGCTTGCTTGTCGCGAGCGGCATACCTAAACCCTTCCAGGACTGTGAAAGCGGAGCGGATGTGCCCCCTCTAGCTAGCTCGTCTGCCATATCATTTCCCGGTATGCCACTGTGTCGAGGCACCCATACCAGATGAATTGAGAGTTGCTCAGCCATCTCGTTGAGAGATTTGCGGCAGCTCTCCACAACCCTGGAATTGCATGTAAAGGCCCCCAGAGCCTTGAGGGCTGCTTGGCTCAGAGAATATGTAAACATCCCCGATATTGATGTTTGCTGTCCTCAGTAGATCTATCGCTTCCTGTATAGCGGACACCTCTGCCTGAAAAACACTGCAGTGGTCAGGTAGCCGGAAACCCAAATTGAATCCCAGCTGAGCGGCATATACCCGCCTCGTTCTACCAGCCTTTGGTATAAAAATTACCCTAGAGTTCCTCCAAGGGCTGGGGATATAATTGAAAGTAAGCACCCCCTTATAAATTGCTAGCAACCATGGTATACTCAACTCCATGGAATTCTGAAGTTGCACGGGCGAAATCCCGTCTAGGCCCGGTGCTTTGAATGGCTTGAATGACCCGATGGCCCATTCAATTCTTTTATGGTCAACGTGCTGCCCTATATCATACACAGCATGACCCCTAGAGGGTTGACACCCATTGTCGCTTTCCGCTTCTGGAAAGTGGATATTAAGGAGAAGTTGCAGAGTTTCCTCCCCCGTATTAGTCCAAGACCCATCAGGTGTCAGTAGACACCCCGGCGCACTATGCGGTGATTTAGATAAAATCTTACGTAACCTAGATCCCTCTGATACGGATTCCATTCCGCTGCAGAAATCTCTCCAGGAGGTTCTTCTAGATTTCCTGAGTTGCCTTTTGTACTCTCTAAGATGCTCCTTATAAGCTTCCCAATTCCCATCCTCCGTCGAGGCTTTGGCACTGTTAAAAGCTTGTCTGCATAGCTTCCTATATCTGTCTAGTTCGGGGTTCCACCAGGGTGGTTTCTTTTAATGGGGCAAGCTTTATCTGAAGCCCCCTGACAGGCGTTGGTGAACATATCCACCAGTTCCTCTAATTCTTTAGTATCCCCAGGCATTACGTGGCTGCTAGTTGAAAGGTACCTATCCAGTTCCTTATTGTACTATTGCCAGTTGGCGTTCATAAGATTTCTATATGGGGAGGAGATGGACGGCACGCCTACTAACTCAAAGCTGATATAACGATGGTCGGAGAAGGAGTGCTCATCATAAACCTTCCAGTTCCCGACCATGCCCACAGCACTTCTTGAGCAGAACGTGACGTCCAGGACCTCCCTTTTATTTTTAGTGACAAAAGTTGGCTCGTCACCCCTATTGCATATAAAGATATTGTGAAGTAGAATAAAATCAAATAGTAACTCACCTCTGTCATTCGTATCGCTACTGCCCCATGCCGGGTGATGTGCGTTAGCATCGCTCCCTACGATGATTTGCTCGCTTTTGCTTAAAAATACCTTCGGCACAGCCGTTACGGGGGATGGTGCATCATGTGCCATATACGATGAGATCAGTGTACATGCGGCTCCACTGATCTCTACTTGAATTGTAGTGGTATCCTCATCACTAAATTGAGGAAGAAGTAAAATATGTATATTAGATTTTTAGTAAAATACAGGCTCTAGGTTTTCCCCCCAGTGGTCCCACTTACCAGTGAATACCCTGCTGCTTTTAACCCGAATATATTGTGTCCTGCGACCCAGGGCTCCTGGATCAGGACTGTCAGCTGCTCCTTTTGACGCTAGGAGGAGCAGCAGCGCAGCCGACGCTGCTTTACTGTGGTGGAGTTTTATTTATAGAACCCGCACCATCATGGTTACTACACTCCACCACTGTGATGTTGCCGCAGTCCTCAGCGGACATTGTCTCATCCCCTGTGTGTTCCTCACACCACTTCCTAAAACCCAGCGAAGAAGAGGAGGACCCCAATGAGGAGATCGATGCTAAGTCGTCCCCTTTCGGGCCATCTAACTGATTGGCCCGGCAGGGTTCGACATCAACATCGCCCTCCCCATTGTCGTCCTTATCCAGCCAAATACTGGTTGGAAGTTCTGGGTTATAGGCCCTGAAAACGTCTAGGACCTTTTCTGGCTCCTCCGGCTTGGATGGAATCCAAGCCCAAGCCCTTGGTCTACCCGGGATATCGCAAAAATCTACCGCCTTGATTTGTGCACCGGGATACACCTCCTTCATTTTGGCTATCGCCAACTTATACATCGCGGCAGACCGCGAATCCTCACAGGCCACCACCTTGACCGTTCCCTGGAACAAACCCACTTCCTTCGAGGAGGGGATGGCACCAAGGAGCTCGTTCAAGACGCTGACCGCGTGGGAAGCCATCTCGGCTCGCACCCATTCCCACTTCGGCCGAAGGGACCTCTCGCCTTTGGGGTTAGCATCGTAGATCCCTAGAAGTGTGCTTCCTTTAGCAACTTCTGTAAACGAGAGACCCTTGACTCTAACCCTTTTGGGGTTTGAGGTACCATCCGCGACCTCCATGGACCTGTTGCGTTTCGCGGCCCCCTCTTCGCTCGCCAGACGACTACCATCGAAGTCCGGGACGATTAACTTAGCCCACTCAAGCTCTGCTTTGAGTTCTGCCACGTCGCCAGGCAGTGCCTTGGCTAGCAGGTCGGGCGTAAACCAGGAAGGGGTTTCTCGGGGCGTGCGCACCGGCTTCGGCATTCCCTCCACTATCGAGCCGATTGCTGAGTGCGCCTCCGCTAGCAGACACCGCTCCCTTGGCTACCCCCCTACGCTCACTGCTTCCAGTGCATTTGTAGAAGTGGACTCCGGTATAACCTGGAGACCACCTGCATTATTAAATTCAGCCGCAGCGCGGCTGGTAGAGGCGCCCTGTAGCACAACCCGCCGTAAAAAACGGGGGATGACCCCTCCGACTTTTTAAGAGTGTCGGCCTCCTTTTCTTTATTTAGATTGAAGTCTTCCATACTAAAACCCACGAGTAGCGGAGAAAAGGGTCGTCCACCCCAGCAGAGATCCGTAATACTCGGGGTAAGGCCAAAGATTACAACTGGGAGTTGCCATAATCCCAGAGGGCTCCGTTCGAGACTGGGCTATTTAAAAGGGCCCCCAGCCCGGCTGATCCTCGGCACGGTTCATCACGCATGACACCTTGATCCGGCCCATAACCTCCAGACCATAGTCAAAAACCATTTCAATACGCCAGAGCTTTAGAGAGAGCTAAGACGTATAGCTGTGATTCCTGACCTCAGCTGGATACCTTCCGCGCATGTGAGAACTTGGAGGGTTCAGTCCGAGGATTTTTGCCAACCAAGAAACATATACATATAATAAAATTGTAACAGTTCGATGTCTGTACATGCCAGATATCAACAAAACATTGATTGGGGGAAGCATTATTAAGCGAGTAGAATCCAAAACAACCATTTTAAAAATTGGTGTGTGTCTGTCTGTCCGTATGTTTGTGGCCGTATCACTCTGAAAGTAATGAATGAAATTGAATGAAACTTTTTTCATTTGATTGCTCGACGCTCAACTGAGAATTTAAGATATTACTTTTTTCGATATCTCAACCGGTTTTAGAGTTGAATGAAACTTTTTTCATTTGATTGCTCGACGCTCAACTGAGAATTTAAGATATTACTTTTTTCGATATCTCAACCGGTTTTAGAGTTATCACCCAATATGTGGACCTTGTCTGTCTGTATGTTTATGGTCGTAACACTCTAAAAGTACTAAATTTAATTGAATCGTTGGACTGCTAGACGCTCAACTTAAAGTTTAAGATATTTTTTGCGATATCTCAACGGGTATTGGGGTTATCGCCCAATATGTGGACCAGGGGTGACCAAAAATGTCTTAGTACAATATGGGTGTCAAACGAAAGGTGTCAATGAGTGCTATAATATGCGATGTGATTCATTGAAATATCTGATATGGTTTGGGAGATATCCTGAAATTTCGATAGCTCGACCGGTTTCGGAGGTATCGACGAATATTTCCACAAACATTTGTTAGTACATTATGGGTATCGAACAAAAGGTGTTAATGAATGCTGTTATAAACCATTTGATTATTTTCAATGCCTAAGCTACCCCGGAGATATCTCATAAAATGTGTACCTTCTTAATACCAAAATGCTTAATATGGCTATTAAGGGAAATGTACTAATTTCTTATCTTATAAGAAATAAAAATTAGCTTATAATTTGTAATTTGGGTAGAACTTCAAATATTGTGTACAAAGAAATTCTATAATTTATGCTCTTTATATTGGAAAAATAACTCAGAAGGCTTCACCGTGGCGGTAGTTTTGGCACACACCCGGACTTGGCATGGCGTAACCTAGGGTTATTTATTTATAAGCGCGGCCGAAGGCCGCCAACTCAGAAAGGTGTTCTGCACATAAATATCATGGATCCCGCCCATAGAGTGCGTACCGTGGCACGTTGCCACGGTTCAGGCAACCACACGGACTTGGAATGGCGTAGCCTAGGGTTATTTTTCATAAGCGCCGCCTACGCAGAAGGGTGTACTACGCAGAAGGACTTCACCGTGGCGGTAGTTTTGGCACACACCCGGACTTGGCATAGCGTAGCCTAGGGTTATTTTTTGTAAGCGCTGCCGAAGGCCGCCAACTCAGAAAGGTGTTCTGCACATAAATACCATGGATCCCGCCCATACAGTGCGTACCGTGGCACGTTGCCACGGTTCAGGCAACCACCCGGACTTGGCATGGCGTAGCCGACGGCTATTTTCCATAAGCGGGGCGGAAGGCCACCTACGCAGAAGGACTTCACCGTGGCGGTAGTTTTGGCACACACCGGGACTTGGCATGGCGTAGCCCAGGGTTATTCTTTATTAGCGCGACCGAAGGCCGCCTACGCAGAAGGGTGTACAACGCAGAAGGACTTGGCATGGTGTAGCCCAGGGTTGTTTTTAAAATTCAACTGAGTAGCTTGGAAAATATATGCGATTCAAAATGTACGATTTGATTGAAATTTCCACATGGGGCTATTTACTTTTGAAAGCGGACGTTATTTCCCAAAAAGAAAAATAAAAATTTAAAATATTTAAAAATTTAAAAAAAGCGCCACAGGCGAAAATTTGGAATTAAAAATCGCGCAATTTTTAATTCCAAATTTTAATTTTTATTTTAATAAAAATTCTAAATATTTAGCCTTATTAATCTAAAGTGCCGCTTTTTTAATTGACCCAGTATTTTTAACTCAGTTTTAAGTAAATGTTAGATTAATAAGGCTAAATATTTAAAATTTGTATTAAAATTTTGGCCTGCGGCGTTTTTTAAATAGACCCAGTATTTTTAATTCAGTATTTTTAATTGGAGTGTAATGGAGTGTGGTTGCTAAGTGACCTTGCTCAATCCCGACTCTTGCGTCCTCGTTCGTGCACTCTGGGCAACGGGAGCTACCTAGGCTCGCGGCAGAAAGAGAGGGAGCCCCGGTGGGGCCACTCTGACATACTTGGTTTAAGGGCTCACCGAGGTTTTTGCGTAGCGTCTGTTCACCATGAGGTGCGGCTGCAAGCGGGCGTCTGTCTTGAAGCAAGCGGCTCGCTATATAAATGTGTAAATATTTTCCAAAACCCCGAAACGGGTTGTGCGCTGGGTTTGGGACCCGCCACGTAAAAAACTTAATTCCAATGAAAAAATATACAAAGCCTCGGATGAGAAACCCCTTTAATGTTGACGACCCGGCAAAACGAATAAGGCATAACGATTTGGATATTAGGGCATGTACCGGGAATGTCCGGACCCTTTCAAGGGACGGTACCGCTGCCCGACTGGTTGATGTCCTCGTAGGCGCAAAGGCCGACATCACCGCCCTGCAGGAAATGCGATGGACGGGGCAAGGAAAGACGACCATCGGTCCTTGTGACGTATACTACAGTGGCCAGACACGCGGCAAAGCGCGTGGTGTAGGATTCGTGGTGGGAAAGAGACCTCGCCGCCAAGTATTAGCGTTCACTCCTGTGAACGAGCGTCTCGCCGCGATCCGCATCAAGGCGAGGTTTTTCAACATAACATTTATCTGCGCCTATTCGCCGACTGAGGAGACGGACGACGCAGAGAAGGACTCCTTCTACGATAAACTTGAACAGACTTATGATCGCTGCCCACAGCATGATATCAAAATCGTGCTCGGCGACTTTAATGCCAAGGTGGGCAAGGAAGGAGTCTTTGGTCCCACAGTTGGAAAATTCAGTCTCCACGATATAACATCCCCCAACGGCACTAGGTTGATTGACTTCGCCGCTGCTCGCAATATGGTCATCAGTAGTACCAGGTTCCAGCATAAGCGAATACACCAAGCCACATGGCTGTCCCCTGATCAAAGAACTAGAAACCAGATTGATCATGTCTTGATTGACGGCAGACATAGCTCTACCGTTCTGGACGTGCGTACACTGCGTGGTCCCAATATTGACTCTGACCATTATCTTGTCGCAGCCAAGATACGCACACGCCTCTGTGCAACGAAGAAAGTGCGCACAGTAACGGAAGGAAAGTTTGACGTCGAGAAGCTGCGCATGACACAGACAGCTGATAATTTCACAACTCGACTCTCACACCTGCTAGCAGAGGGCAATCCTCGACCTAACGATGTAACCGAGCAATGGAAGCATATCTCTCACTCATTGCGTACCGCCGCTGAGGCCACTATAGGGTTCCAGCGAGCCCGCAAGAACAACTGGTACGATGAGGAATGCAAAACTGCCTCGAAAAAAAAGGACGCTGCCTACAAGGAGAAGTTGCGAACGGGCGCAACCCGCAGTGTATGGCAACAATATCGTGAGGCAAAGAAGGAAGAGAGACGCCTTTTCAGAAAAAAGAAAAGTGAGGCCGAAAGGCGTGAGTGTGAGGAGCTTGAGATGCTGGCTGACAGGAATGATGCCCGAAAATTCTATGAAAAGATCCGGCGGATGACGGAAGGTTTTAAGACCGGGGCAAGCTCCTGTAAGGACAATAATGGCGACCTGGTAACCGACGTACAAAGTGTACTTAAATTATGGAGGGAGCACTTCTCTTCACTGCTAAATTGCGAGGGAGACGTCGAACCCGATACCCCAATCCCTGACGATGGAAAAGTCGTCCCACCACCTGACTATGATGAAGTGAGGATAGCTATATCCCGGCTCAAAAACAACAAAGCGCCTGGAAAAGACGGACTACCCGCCGAGCTGTTCAAACGCGGAGGCGAAGAGCTGGTAAAAAGCATGCATCAGCTCTTATGCAGAATATGGTCAGGCGAATGCATGCCTCCGGATTGGAATTTAAGTGTGCTTTGCCCAATCCACAAGAAAGGCGATCCCGCTAACCGCACCAACTACCGCGGAATTAGTATTCTTAATATCGCATATAAGGTTCTTTCTAGCGTGTTGTGTGAAAGGCTGAAGCCCATCGTAGACAAACTGATTGGACCTTATCAGTGTGGCTTTAGACCTGGTAAGTCTACCATCGACCAGATTTTCACGATACGCCAAATCCTGGAGAAGACCCATGATAAGAGAATCGACACTCACCATCTCTTTGTCGATTTTAAAGCCGCTTTTGACAGCGTAAAAAGGAGTTGCCTGTATGCCGCCATGTCTGAATTTGACTTCCCTGCAAAGCTTATACGGCTTTGTCAAATGACGTTGAGCAATACCAACAGCTCCGTCAGAATCGGGAAGGACCTCTCTGAGCCTTTTGAAACCAAACGAGGCTTCAGACAGGGCGACTCCCTTTCGTGCGATTTCTTCAATCTGATGCTGGAGAAGATAATTCGAGCAGCAGAGCTAAACCGCAATGGTACAATCTTTTACAAGAGCGTGCAGTTGCTGGCGTATGCCGATGATATTGATATCATTGGCCTTAATAACCGCGCCGTAAGCGCTGCCTTCTCTGGACTGGATAAGGAAGCGAAAAAAGTGGGTCTTGCCGTGAACGAGGACAAGACGAAGTATTTGCTGTCATCAAAGAAAGAATCGGCGCACCTGCGCCTTGGCAGCCATGTCACTGTTGATAGTTACAAATTTGAAACTGTGAGGGACTTCGTCTATTTGGGAACCAGTATCAACACCGAAAATAATATCAGTCTAGAAATCCAGCGGAGAATCACTCTTGCCAACAAGTGCTACTTTGGACTAAGTAGGCAATTGAGAAGTAAAGTCCTCTCTCGAAGAACAAAGATCACGCTCTATAAGTCTCTCATCATACCTGTCCTGATGTATGGCTCAGATTCATGGACAATGTCAAGAGAAGATGAGATGGCCCTTGGAGTATTTGAGAGAAAAGTTCTCCGGAAGATTCATGGTCCTTCCCGTGATGCCAACGGCGAGTATAGAAGGAAATTTAACGATGAGCTGTACGAGCTCTACGCAGATCTGACCATAGTCCAGCGAATTAAAGCCCAAAGACTCCGCTGGCTGGGCCATGTTATGCGAATGGACAAAGAAGCTCCAGCACAGAAGGTTTTCCTATCGTCGCCTGAATTCGGCAGCAGAGGAAGGGGGAGGCCTCGACTGAGATGGAAACAACAGGTGGAGGATGACTTGAACTCCCTTGGGGTTTCCAATTGGCGTCCGTTATCGCTAAAAAGGAATGACTGGCGTGCTTTGATACGAAACGGCCAAAATCGCTTAGGCGGTTAAGCGCCAATAAATGATGATGATGATGTTAATGTCATATGAAAAAAAAAAATTTAATTTTTTCCAATAAATGTTAAATTAATAAGACTAAATATTTTAAATTTTTATCAAAATAAAAAATTAAAATTTAAATTTCCACACCGGGCTATTTACTTTTGAAAGCGGGCGTTATTTCCAAAAAAAGGAAATAACTCCCGCGTGCGCTATTTCCTTTTATTGGCGTAGTTTCCTTTTGTCGGCGGGCGTTATTTCACTGCACCTTGCCGAATGCCTTAACGATAAAAATCTGATCCGTTTCAACGCAACGCATGGTTTTTGTTGATAAACGCGTAATATTAACGCTAACCTGCATCCTTGGTAAAAACAAATGGACCACTTCCTTTATATAAGAAACAATTAAAAATTTTATCGAGGAAGTACATAGATTTGAAAAAACTTTGCGAAAACAACACAATACCTCGGCAGTTTCACAACGAGTTTTTAAATTTGCAACACGATGAGAATGTCAAGGATCGCCTACCTGAGACAGACAAAGAGGAAGACTGCAATTGAAAGATTCAATTTCCATATGTATGTACATAATTTGCATTTCAAAAGTTGTTTTGATGAACACCTTTATTTTCATACATATTAATTTAGTTGCATCCTTTTAAACCGTTTTTTTTAAAGAAAAAATTGAATTTAACTCAAAAGACTTAATTTTACATGTGCATAATTGGAAATGAGGAGCTTCAAACCAAAACGCAATAAGTGTACACTAATTCAGAATATATTTATTGCGTTTTGGTTTGAAGGCCCTCAAATATCAAAAGAATAGAACAGAAAACAAACATTTGTTGAAAAAAAATTTTGACATACAGTGGCTAAATTTTTCAGGCAGTGGCTCAATTTTGTGCAGGCAAAAAAGACGTATGAGCCAAAAAGTGCCCTTATGCTACGAATATTAAAAAAATATTTATTGCATTATATATAAAGGAACTAAATAAAGTTACTTACTAATTTTCATGACAATATATAAACTGGATGCAAAGAAATTCAAAAAAACCGTCTCCTGAACAATTTACTTTTTGGCTCATACGTCTTTTTTGCGCACACCGCTCGATATATTCGTTTGCGATCCGTATTCAACAGCTATAAAGTGGCGTAAACTGATCGCAAACGGATATCGAGACAGTGAGCTCTGCTACCACAAACTGGGCGACATGTGATACTTTTACTATAGTTTTGAGGAACCCGTTCTCGCTACATTTGTCAGGAAAATTATAGCCAAAGCCTCGAAAACTTAAGCATTTTCGTGAGCGTTTGTCGGGTGGGTATTCACCCTGCAGCGAAACCACAAACCAGGGCTGCACAACGATATAAACGAAATAATTTCGTTTTGTTAATTATCAAAATAAAAATATCAAAAAAAATATTTATTTTCAATAATTATCAAAAAAAATGTTTTTCGTTGATGATCAAATCAAAAAATAACAAAAAATTTTGTTTCGTTAACGTCAATTCATTTTGCATAGATACGTACACTAGGCTGGGTCGGAAAATAATAAGTTAAGTGTTAGAGGTATATCTCCGAAGATCAATATAAAACGCAACACATGTATATTCAAAGATGGTTTATTAAAAACTATGTAAATTTCAAGAATCAAAAGTACAATAGAAAGTGTATGAATGTAAAGTGATACAGAGTTGCATTAATTGTATAAATGATTCGTGTTGTAACTAGGAACCGATTACTTTTAACACTCTACCTCAACACGAATATATTTTACTGCAAACCTAAATGTTTTACAAATTTTTCATGTTTACATTTGCTCAAAGTACATCAGCAATCATATCATTTGTACAGGTATATTTTAAATCAATTTGTTTATTCAAAAATGCTTCTCTTACGAAATGATATTTTATATCTATATGTTTGCTTCTTGAGTGATAAACAGGATTTTTTGCCAACTGTTGAGCACTCAAGTTGTCACCGTAAATTGTGATGTAATCTTCATGTTCATTGATACCAATATCAGTCATCAGATTGTTGAGATATATTGCTTCTTTAGTATTTGTCGCCAACGCCATGTATTCTGCTTCTGTGCTGCTGAGGGCTACAGTACTCTGCCGTTTCGACTCCCACGAGATTGCACTACCGCCATAGAAAAACGCATACCCTGTATACGATTTGCGGTCGAAAGTATTGTTACCCCAATCGGCATCCACAAAGCATTCGATAGGTTTGCCTGTGGTTCGATACACTAATTTGTAGTTAACTGTTGTGGCCAAATAACGTAAGATATGCTTAATAGCTGACTCGTGCTCTTTATGTGAGTTATTGTTGCGCTGTGCCAACTTGGATATTGAATGTATAATATCTGGCCTTGTAGAGATTGCAAGGTACATCAAAGCACCAGCGACAGACTGAGACTTTTTGACATCAGCCTTAGGACATTGTTCGCTTGTACAACCAACCTGGAAACCTGCGTCTAAAGGAGTTGTTGCAGGTCTACAATTCGTCATGCCAAACGCTTCCAATAGATTTTTTATGTACTGCGTTTGTCCAACTAATATACTTCCTGTCTCGTCATCGCGTGTGATCTCCATCCCCAAAAAATATGAAATAGGGCCCTTATCGACGCATTCAAAGTTATCGGATATCTGTTCTTTGATGGTATACAGATCATCCTTACTTTGACAACTGATAATAAAATCATCAACATATACTGCAATGAGACATAAATTGCCTTCGCGATACATCTTATACAAGCATCTCTCGTTGTAGCATGCCGTAAAACCAATTTTCTTCAAGACGTTATCAAGTTTAACGTTCCAGTCTCGTCCAGATTGCTTAAGACCGTATATAGCCTTATTCAGCTTAAGCACCCGATCTGGGTACTGCCTATCTTCGAACCGCTCAGGTTGTTTCATGAACACTACATCGTGTAACTCGCTATTAAGATAAGCGCTGCAAACATCCATCTGATGTGTATACATTTTATATTCTGCGGCAATCGCTAAAACTAATCGAATGGTAGAATAACGCACTACTGGCGAAAAAGTGTCGGTGTAGTTCACGCCATACTGTTGACTGCAACCTTTGGCCACCAACCGTGCCTTAAACTTTTCAACATTACCGCCCTTATCGCGTTTCACGGTGAACACCCACCTAGAGCCGACTGCTCTTTCACCAGGTGGTAAGTCTACTAATTGCCACGTTTTGTTACGCACTAGAGCATCGTGTTCAACTTGCATGGCTTGCATCCATTCGCTCCAATGTTCACTGGCTACAGCTTCGGAAACGCTTTGTGGAATTTTTATGTCACATATATTTTGCATAGCATTCACAGTATTGTATATTTTTCGTGGGCGACCAGGATTACCGCTTCTTACGATTTTCGGCCTACCTCGCCCAATCTGCGCTGGCGACTCATTCTTAAGCGGAGATTCACATAAATTATTTTTATCAATAACATTCTTAAAAACGCAATCTTGGTCACCTAAATTCTTAGGTTGTACACATTGTTCGTCGTTATTTACTGTTTGTGCTTCACTTATAGCTTCATCGTTTTTCTCACTCGTATTTTTATGTTCATTTTCATTTAAAAGCAGATCACGCACATTAATTTGTTCATTGTTTTTAGGTGCCAAGAATATGACATCCCGCTTTTCAACTATAGTGCGTTGCTCGTGGTCATACAAACGATACGCTTTAGATGTTAAGGAGTACCCGACCATAATGTATTTTTACCTTTCGCACTAAATTTACTACGAGTCGCTTTATTTAAAGCTACAACTTCTGAGCCAAATGTTCTAAGAAAATTTACATTAGGCTTCTTCCCGGTCCACGCTTCATATGGTGTTTTACTTTCCAGAGCTTTCGTCGGCGACCGGTTTCTTAAAAATACTGCAGTTGCCACTGCTTCGGCCCACAAAAATTCACTTTGCCCACTTTGATGCAATATAGTTCTCGCCATCTCAACAATAGTGCGGTTCGCCCTCTCAGCACCTCGTTTTGCTGTGGCGAATATGGCACTGTCAACTGTCTTTTTATTCCTGACTTATTCAAGAAATCATTAAATTCTTTATTAACAAACTCGCGCCCGTTATCGCTTCTTAATATTTTGATTTTCTTTTCGGTTTGACGCTCTACTAACGATTTGAACATTACAAACTTTTCGCACACTTCATCTTTAGTTTTCAAAAAGTAAACAAATATTCGTCTTGTTTTGTCGTCTATAAATGTCAAAAAATAACGCGCGCCTCCTAGAGACGTTGTGCTAAAAGGGCCACATACGTCCGTATGTATTAGTGACAATGTTTCTTTTGCTCGAGTTTCGCTGCATTGAGGAAATGCTTTAGCACTAATTTTACATTTTGCACAAATCTCACACCTAATGTCTTTGCCAAAGTTTATTTTGTTCATTCCGCGCACCATATTTTTATTTATTATTTCTTGTAAACTACCATAATTTAAGTGTCCATACCGTTCGTGCCATGAAATTGCTTGTTGATTTGACATATTGAAACACTTGTTGCGATAACTTCGAAATATAAAAAGCTTATTTACTTTTGCTGCTTCTAAAATGACATCTTTTCCTTTTTCTATTTTGGCACCGTTTTCGTTAAAGCTTACTTTCAAACCATTTTCGACTGCTCTTGCTACTGACATAAAATTAACATACATATTTGGTACATAGAGAACGTTTCGAAGTGTAATGTCGCTCTTTTTCGATATTATGCGTACGTCTCCCACACCTTCAGAAAATAAATAATTTTCTCCAGCTAAGGTAATTTTCTCTTTGTGATCACGAAGAGACAAAAACATGCTTTTATTACTGCACATGTGTGCTGTCGCGCCACTGTCGAGTAGCCATGCCGAATTATCAAAATTATGTTCGTCCGCTGCTGCTAGCACAGTGTATGAATGTTCGTTTCTTTTTTGTTGTTCGTTCCTGTTCAGCTTTGATATACAGTTTGCAGCATAGTGACCGCGCTGCCCGCACTTATAACACTTTATGTACTGCATATTTTTACCACGACTTTTCGTTGAGTTCTTCTTATTTTCGCCGTTCTTCCCAAATACAGCAAATGCTTGCGTTTCCCCTTGGAATTCAGGAGAAGCGACTCCCGTTTGACTTTTTCGTTCGGATTCTTCTAGAAGCTTTACTTTTAATGTAGTTAACGGCGGTAATGAATCCCTTGTTTCAATTGCAACAACAAAATGTTCATACTTTTTCGGTAAACTTGAAAGCAATATTATAGACACCAATTCGTCTTTAATTTCGATACCTACTTCACACAATTTCTCGACGATGCCAGTAAAGTCATTTAAATACTGCATCATGCTTTCACTGTCCCTTAATTTCATATTCACAAGTTTTTTGTATAAGGAAACTTTGTGCACAGCTCCGCTTGGCTGATGCACGTTTTCTAGAGCCTTCCATGCCTCTGTGGATGTTTTGCAGTGTTTAATATAGCTAAGTTGCGATGCTTTAACACTCAGAGTTATTGTGGCCAACGCTTTTTCATCTAGCGCATCCCAATCAGCAGGGACTTTGGCGTCAGCCCTCACGCTTATTTCACTCACTACATTCCATAGCCCGGCATGGATAAGAACACTTCTCATCTGTACGCGCCATGAATCGTAATTTTTTTCATCGAGTTTATCGATCTGATAGAGTGAGTTCATTTTTTTTGTTGCTTTTTTTTTTTAAGTCCGCGGCGTTTTTTAATTAACATAAACTTTTACTTTAAACTGTTACTAGCAACACACGCTTTAAAGTCCTTAAGTCCGCTTAGCCCGAAACGATTTCTAGGCCCATAACCTATGTTAGAGGTATATCTCCGAAGATCAATATAAAACGCGACACATGTATATTCAAAGATGGTTTATTAAAAACTATGTAAATTTCAAGAATCAAAAGTACAATAGAAAGTGTATGAATGTAAAGTGATACAGAGTTGCATGTAATTGTATAAATGATTCGTGTTGTAACTAGGAACCGATTACTTTTAACATTAAAGCTGGCTACTCACCTGCCAAGAAATGTCAAACTCCATATAAAAAAACGCTCAAGAAATTGTCAAGAACTGTTTTCACACGTCAGATTTTCTTGAGCCAATATTCAGCTCATAAGAAAAAATACTACAATTTTCTATGGTTGGCAATGCCGCTTTACCTCAAGAAATAAATATGCTCGTATATATTTCTTGAGGTAAACGTGCAGATTCACGGCAAAGGTGAGTAAATATCTCACTAAACATGTTTTATACATTTTTATAAGAGTAATTTGCAAAAAAATGGAAAATTTGATAAACGTCAAAATTTCTTGACCAGGCTCAAGAAATATATGCTCGTTTTTTTCTTGAGGCATTTCTTGGCAGGTGGGTAGCCGGCTTAAGGAATAAAAAAATGGTCTTAGGTAGTTACTAAGTACTAAATGGACTTGGAAGTCGGCACTCAGAGCTGATCTGTTATTATTCATAATATATTTTAAAGTCGAGAGCGCTCTAACTAATGACGGCGATATACCAACAGGTTATCATAACTTCTAACGAGATTTTTGCCGAGCTTCTCTTCCAACTTCTAGTGTGCTGCTCAAAGTAGTGCTGCTTCTCTCCTACAAGTTGGCGAGACCTACAGTTTTTTGTCGACTCCGAACTGCACTTGCAAAGCAAACTACTGCCGAGGGGCAACCCCGTTTAGAAAATTTCAATTCTAAATAATTTTTTATGGTGGTTGGAGCATTGATATGACACGACTTGGTTTAGTAGGCCGAGCACTTAACCGCTACAGCGCTCTACGAGTACATTTATAGGGTCATGGAATATTTGGTATAATTGATATAAGTTATCACAAGTTTCTTCCCACAAATGTCATTAACCAAATGGCACAGTTGTCTTCCTAGCCTTCGCCTAGGTCAATCACATTCAGCCAAATTACGACAGCACGCCACCTCATGCAACTAGCTGGATCAGCAGAAATGCGATCACACGGTATGATCGCATATCGTTGTTGGCACACTTCGCTGTTTCAGCGAAACAATAGCTATTGCTATCGTCTGTGGTCATTGCGCTATGACAACATCACAAGTGCCACAATTCTCTTCATCATGTTTAGCTGCATCAGCAAAAGCAGCTATTGCAACCGCAGCAAGTAAACATCGTTAGCGCAACGGTTGTGTCAACGTCGCTAACTGCCAGCAGAGCAGCAGCAGCGTTATCCAACGTCGTGGGTTAGGTGGACAGTTAGGGTAATTATTAAGCTTCAGTTTTAGAAAGAACTCAATAAAGAATACGTGCTAAAAAGCACAATTGGCGCCCAGCGTGGGGCTGGAAAACACTAATCATTTTTGATCCTAAGGGACAGATAATAACCACAAACAAGTTAGAAGGATTTGAAACAAGCATCCTGGCGAATACGAAGTTAATGATAATAACCGCAAACAGCTAGAAGGATTTGAAACAAGCATCCTGGTGAATACGAAGTTAATGATAATAACCACAAACAGTTAGAAGGATTTGAAACAAGCATCCTGGCGAATACGAAGTTAATGATAATAACCGCAAACAGCTAGAAGGATTTGAAACAAGCATCCTGGTGAAATATGAAGTTAATGATAATAACCGCAATCAGTTAGAAAAATTTGAAGCAAGCAACAACGGAAGGAGTAGAAACAAGAATCGTTACAACCCAAAGAAGAAAATCAAGAATTAACGTAGGCTAGGATAACACCTAAGTATGAAGAGGTAAGTGAAGTGCTCTAAAAGAATTAGTGAAAGTGCAAAACCGAAATTAAAAAAAAAAAAATTTAATAAAAAATAGGTGCTAAATAAACCTGTGTCCTTTGTGAAATTTTTTAAGAAAATCTTTGAATGTTAAATGACCGAGGTGTTGGAGGACCTCTTTAAGAATTTAAATTTAGCAGCAAACAGACAAAATACAATGAATACAGAACAAGTTAGCGAGATAGTAAAAGCAGAGGTCAGGAGAGCTTTAGCCGAACAGAAAACCAAGTTTGACAGAAGGCTTCTTCCTTTACAGAATCAAGTAACAATAAACAAACCTAAGGTAGAAAAATATAGTAGGGTAACAATCAACCCCCTTACTACCTGCGACATTACGCTAGACCCGATAAAGTCCCTTCCGGAATTTTTTGGCCACCAAGGCACGTACGTATTCTGGCGGGAAGCCGCACACAATGCCTATGAATTATTTAGGAGATACGACGGCAGTGAACGCCACTACCAAGCCGTTACTATTATTAGAAACAAAGTGAGAGGTGCTGCCGACGCAGTACTTTCTTCTTTTAACACAGTGCTTAACTCTAGCGCTATAATCTCCAGACTTGACTTTACTTACGCGGACAAACGGCCGATATACTTAATCGAGCAGGAATTGTCCACCCTGAGACAGGGATCAATGACATGCCTAGAATTCTACGATGAGGTAGAAAAGAAGCTAACTTTGTTAGCAAATAAGACAATTATGTCTTATGAGAGTGGTATTGCAGACACTATAAATGAGAAATATAGGGCCGATGCACTCAGAGTATTTATATCAGGTTTAAGGAAACCACTATGTGATATCTTGTTCGCATCTAGGCCATCCGACCTCCCATCCACCCTGGCTTTGGCACAAGAAGTAGATGCCAACAATGAGCGTTACGCTTTCGCAATAAATTTCGCGAACAGATTTCAAGAAAAACCTGGCGGAAATCAAAATCTGGCCAATCAAAAGACACCTAACTATGATCACGGTGTGGGTCATAAAAACCCGCATTTTTCAGTAAGCAAACAAAATAAACAGGCCAGTCGTCCACAGAATTATGGAAATGCCCAAAAACCATTTACCAGTAGTAATTATTCTGGTCAAAGGCGCATTGAGCCTATGGAAGTAGATCCCTCCATATCCCAATTTAAAAACCAAGCAAGTAATCCCAACCACGAACAATACGGTAAGCCGCAAGGGAACGGGCAAAAACGTGTAGCGAACTCAGGGCGGTACACAGGACCCAAAATACAGCGCGTAAACCATCTTACCGACGAGCAGGAGTTGCAAAATGAAGAAACATACAATAACGAAGCCGAGCAGGCAGCCGACAACATCGAATCCGATGAGGTTAATTTTTTAGGGCAAAGTCCCTCCTTCCTTGGATTTCAAGGTCAATAGGAGGAAAGGAAGTCAAGCTCCTTGTTGACACGGGGGCGTCAAGGAGCTATATCAGGCCCCTTCCAGGGCTGAAAGGAAAAAAAACCAGTAGAAAACTCATTTTTAGTATTCATGGAGTTACCCCCATCAAACATAAATGCAAGGTTAAAATTTTTGGGACAATAGCAGAACTTTTTCTATTACCTAATCTTACTTCATTTGACGGTGTAATTGGCCTTGACTTATTGAACAAGGTACACGCGTCTTTTAATTTAAAAACAAACACAATAACACATGATTTTGGTAAGAAGATTATACTATTTGTATCTAGCGAGGATGTTAGTCACTTGCGACTGCAGGCAGAAAACGTCCCACAAAATCTAGAAGAAGCATTCTCGAAAATGATTGGTAGCATAAATGGGGTTTTTGCAGACCCCAACGAAGACCCCGTGTATTCAAGGCTATACCCTTACCCATTGGGCGTCTCGGATTTCGTGAACAAAGAAATTCAAGAACTGCTAGCAAACGGCATCATTCGCCCATCCAGGTCACCATATAATAATCCTATATGGGTGGTAAAAAAGAAAGGCCTTGCCGAAACTGGGCAGGAAAAAAAGCAGATGGATATAGATTTTCGAAAGCTCAACGAAGAAACCATCAGCGATAAATATCCAATCCCGGATATCACGGGAATTTTATCAAATCTAGGTGGAAGTAAATTTTTTACTACCCTTGATTTGAAATCTGGTTTCCATCAGATCAACCTGCTGGAACGGGACAGAGAAAAACAGCATTTTCCGTAAAAAATGGAAAGTATGAATTTTGTAGATTGCCATTCGGTCTAAAGAATGCTCCCAGCATTTTCCAGAGGGCAATAGACGATGTGTTGAGAGAACACATAGGAAGAAAATGCTTCGTCTATATGGATGATGTCATTATATTTTCCCAAAACGAAGAACAACATCTAGATGATGTGGAAGTGATTTTGAGAAGTTTATTTGAAGCCAAAATGAGAGTGTCGGGGGAAAAATCAAAATTTTTCAGAACCGAAGTAGAATTCCTGGGTTTTTTAGTTTCACAGGGCGGAATCAAGACGTGCCCAGATAAAGTGGATGCCATCAGGAATTTTCAGGAGCCCACTACTCTGAGGGGGCTAAGATCATTTTTGGGTTTAGCGGCGTACTACCGCTGTTTCATTAGGGATTTCGCTAAAATAGCGAAGCCACTTTCAAATATAATGAGGGGTGAATATGGCCGAGTTACTGCGTCACAGTCGAAAAAAATCGAAATTGATTTGACTGATGAACAGAAAAAAGCCTTCACTACCTTAAAGGAAATACTAGCATCAGAAGAGGTGACACTAACCTACCCTGATTTTAATAAATCCTTTGATTTAACCACGGATGCATCGTCGCACGCAATAGGTGCTGTCCTGTCACAAGAAGGAAAACCTATAACAATGATATTCCGTACTTTGACCAGTAGTGAGGAACATTTTGCCACAAACGAAAGAGAGCTGTTGGCCATCGTTTGGGCACTTAAAACCCTTAGAAACTACCTGTACGGCGTAGCAGATCTTAAGTGAGCGGTTGCTCACTTTTGCGGTTTCAGACAGAAACCCTAATTCAAAAATTAAAAGATGGAAAGCCTTCATAGATGAATGTAACGCGAAACTAATTTACAAACCCGGTAAAGAGAATGTAGTCGCAGATGCGTTGTCTAGGCAACATATGAACGCCCTGGATAACATGAGTACCGAAACAATTCATAGCGAAGTTTCGTCAACCAACACGATTGAGAGAACTCATAAACCAGTGAACTGCTTTCGTAATCAGATACTAGTAGAGGAAGGCATAGAACAAGTGAAAAGAACGTTTATAATTTTTGGAAAAAAAACTAGACATCTAATCTCGTTCAAGAGTAAAGAGGATTTAATAAGCCTCCTACAAGAAGCGGTAAAAGTGGATGTTGTTAACGCAATATACTGCGACTTACACACACTCGCACAATTTCAGGACAAACTGGTTGAACTTTTTCCAACAGTCAAATTTAGACATACGGAAAAATTTGTCATCGACATAACAGACCCGAACGAGCAGCAAGAAATTATCGCTGCCGAACATAATCGGGCCCATCGAGCCCCCCAGGAGAACGTTAAGCAAATATTGGAAGACTATTTTTTCCACAAAATGGAGAGAAAAGCCAAACAATTTGCCTCTAACTGCCACACATGCTCTCGGGCGAAGTATGATCGCCATCCTAAAAAGCAACTTATTGCTCAGACGCCCATTCCTACATATTGTGGAGAGATCCTCCACATCGACATATTTTCAACGGGCTCCAAGTATTTCTTAACTTGCATTGACAAGTTTTAAAAGTTTGCTATAGTACAGTCCTTAAAGTCCAGAACAATATTAGACGTAAAGCCACAGCTTCTTCAGCTAATCAACATGTTTTCAGGTACAAAAACTATTTACTGTGACAATGAAAAGTCACTAAATTCTAATAGTATCAAATCCATGCTCAAGAATCATTTTAATATTGACATCGCGAATGCCCCACCCCTTCACAGTACATCAAATGGCCTGGTGGAGCGATTCCATAGCACATTGATAGAAATATCGCGATGCCTCAAACTTGATACAAGTATGGATGACATTGAAGAAATTATTCTTTTGGCCACAATCAAATACAATAGGTCCATTCATACAGTAACGAAAATGAAACCTATTACAATTTTTCAGTCAAGCAAAGAGGATGAACTGGTAACCTCTCGCCTGGAGGACGCGTAGGATAAGGAGCTTGAAATACATAATAGGAATCGACAAGACAGGGAGTTTGCAGTGGGAGAGAAAGTACTAGTTAAAAACAATAGAAGACTAGGAAATAAATTGACGCCTCTCTACACCGAAGAAGAGGTCGAAAAGATCTCGGCACTACGGTGCTTATAAGAGGAAGGAGGGTCCATAAGGACAACCTTCGCACAAGCTAAGTAACTTATGTCATTTACATTTTTATTTTTAGGGTTTCCCTGGTATTTCTCACATTGTTATCGGCATCGTTGTCAACGGGACGGATAATGGACTACACTAACGCAAGGTACATCCCAGTGGTAGACGGAGATATTATAATCTGGGAAAATTTCGGACACATCAAGCATATCACCAACTTAACTCTCTACGAACTATACGAGACGAAACGTTTAACGCGACAGATCATTTCCCCCAATCGCACATGAAGAAAATATTGCACGTAGACATAGGCCAAATAGACAGACTTCTACAATTGATAAATACTCACCATAGGCAGACGAGAAGTTTAAACGCCCTCGGGACATTATTAAAATATATTACTGGCACTCCTGACCACGAAGATTTCGACAGGCTGAGTAGCACAGAGGAACAATTAATCGACTCACAGGACAGGCAGTTCATTATTAATACGGAAGTACAAAAAGAAATTAATAGCCTTACTATCACAGTGAATAAGATCCTAAAACAAGCAAAACAAAGAGAAATAGACACATGTTATCTCTACGACATTCTTATGGCCAGAAATAGGGCTATTATAACAGAATTAAATAACTTGCTCACCTCCATTACTTTCGCAAAAATTGGAACGCTCGATCCTATTCTTCTGGATAATGCGGAGATAAACTCAATAATCAATATGAAGCACTTCACAAACCTCACGATAGCCGATATCATACCTTTAGTTAAGATTAAAATAGTCCAATACAATAACGTAATATACTTTTTAATGAAATATCCTATACCTAGATTTAGATGCAAGGAAATACGAATTTTTCTAGTAGCCCACGACCACCAAATTCTACATTTGCAGGAACCCATCTTAGCTACATGCGACAACCAAACTGTAGCGGTAAAAAATTGTAGTAACACAACTCCAACATTCTGCCTAACATCATTAGCAACTTCATGCGCTCTACAGCTAATGACACGCCCAACTGTGTTACAACATACAACAATCTCGCTCCTATCACATCGATAGGTGACGGTGTGATTGTTATTAACGACCAAAGGGCGGTCATAGAAGAAAATGACGAGGCTCCAATTACAGTAAATGGAACTTACCTGGTGGCCTTCGAGAAAATGGTAAGAGCTAACGGCACCCTATTTTATAACGAAAATTCCACGGCGCCTTTGAAACCTGAAGCGCCATGGTCCCCAGATATCAACTTGACACAGCACATAGAAATTCTGAGCGCACCTTACCTTCACCACGTAAATCAGAAAAACCTTCCGCATATTAAACATCTACAGAAAAGCGTCAAACACAATAACCTGGTAAGTTTCGCCGCTTTGGAAGCCCTACTCATTATAGGAATGCTCGCATACGCATTTCAGCGAGCAGAAGCGAACAGAAAGAAAGCGTCCTTAGCCAAATCCATCAAAGCCGTTATTGAAAATGCCGCCATAAGGTCCGCGGACGTCCCTAACTTAGAAGGGGAAGAGTTATCACAAGTTTCTTCCCACAAATGTCATTAACCAAATGGCACAGTTGTCTTCCTAGCCTTCGCCTAGGTCAATCACATTCAGCCAAATTACGACAGCACGCCACCTCATGCAACTAGCTGGATCAGCAGAAATGCGATCACACGGTATGATCGCATATCGTTGTTGGCACATTTCGCTGTGTCAGCGAAACAATAGCTATTGCTATCGTCTGTGGTCATTGCGCTATGACAACATCACAAGTGCCACAGTTCTCTTCATCATGTTTAGCTGCATCAGCAAGATCAGCTATTGCAACAGCAGCAAGTAAACATCGTTAGCGCAACGGTTGTGTCAACGTCGCTAACCGCCAGCAGAGCAGCAGCAGCGTTATCCAACGTCGTGGGTTAGGTGGACAGTTCGGGTAATTATTAAGCTTCAGTTTTAGAAAGAACTCAATAAAGAATACGTGCTAAAAAGCACAATTTATATAAGCCTCTTGAATCACAAGTGGCGTTAGTCCAATTTTGGGTTTGTTTTAGTTAGCAATGACACCGTGTTTTAGCAGGGTAACTCCTAGTTCCCATAGCAACCGAGTAAAAAGCATAACTAGTTTGTGAAATCAAGGGTACCCCTTATAAGTTGAAACACAAAACCTTTAATATATCAGTTCAACAAAAGGTGGAATTACACCACTTGAGCTTTAATCCTGGTCCAGAAAGTTAGTTGAAAGGCGATCGCAAGATTCCCGGTTTCAAACGAATTTTTGAAATAGCGCGATCCGAACTCCACTGGAGTTCTTCTGATGAGGAATTGCATTGTGACCAGTGCGGGAACGTGCGACCCGAAATCATATTGAATTCATTCAAATATTCAATTGTTTTTTTTTTTTAAATTTTTTTTTGATAAATAACGAAAAGAAATTTGTTCTGATAATTTTTTATTGTTTTCAAAAATAACGTAAAATTTTTTCGTTGAACAAATAACGTCAATTTTATTGATAAACGAAACGAAATCAAAAGTTTTTTTTTGTTTTTTGATAAATTTAACGTTAATTTTCAGCCCTGCCTCAAACTAGACAGAAAAATACTAGTATACAACTATAATTTTCACCCTCCCAATCCAGGGTGTTATGCGAAACCGTGCCCATTGGACGTTTGCAGCCGGGAGGCAAATCGTGGCTGTATTTGAACGGAGCTTCTCTGATACCGGGTCGCCTCAGAGAGTAAGCACGGCCTTACCGCGGTACGGGGCTCTGCCGCGGCGGACGACACATTTTCCCCTACTCTTCCCTTGACCCTAAGCTGGCCTTGTCCGGCGACGGGTCGTACGAACAAGATGAACTCAAATAACCCAAATAAAAACGATAAAACTAAAAAACAAACAACGCCAAATTTCACTCCTCAGCAAAGGAGAGCTATGGAGGAACAGGCGAGAAAGCAACAACAACGCCGGAGGACAACCTCCGTTCCACAATCAAGGGGGGGATCGACTGCGATGGCAACTACGAGTCGGTCAACCAACCCTCTATCGACTAAGATTGACTTGATGGGAGCTAGCACCAGTGCGGTTGCCAACGCAACTAAGCGGACAACGGCGGATGCTAAACTCCCATCAACCGCTGATATGAAAACCAGTATCTTTACGTCTGTGGCAGCGGTCTCACGACCTGGCCTCGGAGTTTCGAAGGAGAAGGAAGCTGCAACTGAGATTTCGGCAAGGAGAGCGACCGCGATGGCAACTACGGGTCCGCACTCCCAGGAGACATCTCCCCGCCGCTTCACATACCACGAGAAAAGATTGGCTGCAAAGATCCTGAAGAGGTATAAAGGGGTACCGCAGGAATCGCTGTCGCCGAATTCCAGTAAATCGGTAGAGCTAGCGAAAGCTGTGATACCGGATTTCCAAAATTCGTACATGCCAAAGAGGTTAAAAGTTAACCCTTTCAAGCGCCAGAGATCGGACCTGGAGTTAAATCCCCCTCCCAAGCGGCATCAGAAGACCCCTGGAGCGGGCAAACTAAGCTTTGCTGAGGTAACCAAGGACAGGATCCTTATAGGCGTCCTTGACCGAGGCAATGACCGTCTGGCCATCCCTAAGGACCGGTGGCGCTACGTGCGAAATGAACTCGGCAACATTCTTCTCAATGTTGCTCCAGAGTTTCCGGGTAGTTCGGCGCGAGTAACGGATGCGGGTTGGCACCAGGGTCAGATTAAATTACTCGCATGCGAGGATGCAAAAACCGTAGCACTGTACAAGGCAGCAGCTGCTAAGCTGGGTGAAGTCTACAAGGGCGCAAAGATAGAGGTCGTCGACTGGAAGGACATTCCAGCTCGTCCAAGGGCAAGGGCGTGGATTCCGGCCATCCCTGACGAACCCGAGAGAATTCTCGGGATGCTACGGCTAATGAATCCGTCCCTGCCAACGCATGACTGGAGTGTCAATCTGGTCGGGGATGCGGTAGGGCCCGACAGACAGGTGGTGTTCACCATGAATAAAGAGTCAATCGAGCCCCTCAAAAGGTGCAATGGCCTAGTACATTACAGCGTAGGCCAGATCGTTATCCACGTATATCGTGGTGATGCTCAGCGCGCTGCCTTCTCGGCTGCTCCGGGGGAACCGGAAAACGAATTACCAGAAGAGGAAGCGGAGGATTCCGATGCGGAAAGCATGTTATCCGCCACGTCCCTTGGCGATAGTGCTGTGAACAACTCGGAGATGGAGGACAGCCTACAGGACGAGGAAGCCCTCGACGTCACGGTGGTAGCAGCCAACGCTGAGCGATTAACATCTAACGCTACAGACAGCAAGACACCTGCAACGCCATATCGGGCAGTTAATCGGAACAACTCGTCGTTGATAGGCAACCTCCGGGATGGGGCAAACCTCGACGATATGGGGACGGCAGGGAAGTCTGTGCGCTCTCATGTTGGTGGTGCTTCAGATTAATCTGCACAAATCTAAAGTAGCTTCGGCTGCTTTAAGTAGTCGTATTTCTAAAGGCGACGTGGATGTGGTCCTCATCCAAGAACCCTGGGTCAATAGTTCGAGAATCTGCGGATTGGGGACTAAGGGCTTCAAGCTCATTCGAGCCAGCGAGGAGAGCAAAGTCAGAACGTGTATTCTGGTCAAGTCTGAGTTGAACTCCTTTCTCCTACCTAATTACACCAATGGGGATATTACCGCTATCAGTCTAACGGTCGACAGCACCCGCCTGACGGTGGCTTCGGTATATATGCCCTACGACGCCGAAGAACCCCCACCACAAACGGAGGTGAAAGACCTGGTGTCAAATTTCTGCACGGGTAATGTTATTATTGGAGCGGACGCTAATGCTCACCATGTCCAATGGGGGAGCTCCGACATCAATGCCAGGGGCGAGTCCCTGTTTGATTACCTCTTAACAACCAACCTGGTGATTTGCAACGTGGGTAATGAGCCTACTTTTATCACTAAGACCCGCAGGGAGGTCATAGACCTCACTATCTGTAGTGAAGGCGCTTATGAGTGGGTCAGAAAATGGCGGGTTCTGGAAGAACATTCTTTCTCCGACCACCGTTACATAGAAATGGTTTTAGACTTTATTGTAGAACAACCAATCATGAAGCGCAATCCACGTAACACTGATTGGCAGTTACACAATGAAATATTAGACAGAGACCTACCAGTACTGCCCTCACAAGCCCCCTCAGCAGTAGAGGAGCTGGAGGATCTTGTTACTACATTTACATCGGCGCTCTCAAATGCTCTAGGACAGGCTTGTCCAGTGCCAAAACCACGCGGTAAACACAGGCCACATTGGTGGTCCTACGATTTGGAACATTCTTTCTCCGACCATCGTTACATAGAAATGGTTTTAGACTTTATTGTAGAACAACCAATCATGAAGCGCAATCCACGTAACACTGATTGGCAGTTACACAATGAAATATTAGACAGAGACCTACCAGTACTGCCCTCACAAGCCCCCTCATCAGTAGAGGAGCTGGAGGATCTTGTTACTACATTTACATCGGCGCTCTCAAATGCTCTAGGACAGGCTTGTCCAGTGCCAAAACCACGCGGTAAACACAGGCCACATTGGTGGTCCCACGATTTGGACTCGCTCCGAATATCATGCCGGAAACAATTTAACAAGGCCAAGAGCTTCGGCTCTGAGCCTCATTGGCACGAATATAAAGCTAAACTAAGGGCCTACAAAAAAGCTCTGAGACAGGCGAAGAGAACCTCGTGGAGAAATTTCTGCACTGGCGTCGAAAAGGTCGACGACACAGCGAGACTTAGACGAGTCCTCTCGAAAAGTCAAACAACCATCAGCTATCTGCGAAAACCTGACGGATCCTGGACCAGCACGGAAGAGGAAACCCTTGAGCTGCTCTTGAATACACATTTTCCGGGGAATCTGCATGATGCAGCACTAGCACCTGCAACAAACCTGGCAGTAAATATACCCATCACTGAGGAAAGAGTAAGGTGGGCAGTTAAGAGCTTTGAACCGTATAAGGCTGCCGGGCCGGACGGGATTATCCCCGCGCAACTTATAAACACGTTGGAGACATCAGCTAAATGGCTGGTATTTTTCTTCACAGCCTGCCTGGCTCTCAACCACATTCCGGGCTCCTGGAGAAGCGCCACGGTAGTGTTTATCCCTAAGGCTGGGAAGGCATCCCACTACGAGCCAAAAGACTACAGACCGATCAGTCTCTCGTCCTTTGTACTAAAAACCTTTGAGAGGATACTAAGCGACTACCTCTTAACAACTATTGATAGCAACCTTATCTCTAGCTATCAGCATGCATACACCAAGGGTAAATCAACAGAAACCGCTCTGCACAGCCTAGTGTCTGTCATTGAGAAATCGCTGTGTGAAAAGGACTACTGTCTCGTGGCCCTCCTAGACATTGAGGGGGCTTTCAACAATATAAGCCCGGAGGCTATCAACTCCGCTCTAACTAATCTGGGCGTAGATAGACCTCTAACTGATTTAAATGACCAACTTTTAAGGGGAAGGAAAATAGCTTCTTCACTTGGTACGGTTGAGTTATCACGTTATGTCACAAGGGGAACACCCCAGGGTGGTGTTCTTTCCCCGCTTTTATGGAACCTCACAGTCAACTCGTTGCTACGTGACACAAGCTGGGGGGGCGGGAAGATAGTGGCATACGCAGACGATTTAGCTATTGCATTCAGAGGCAAGTTCCCACAAACTCTGTGTGACCTGATGCAAGTAGCACTGCGAGAAGTTTCGACGTGGTCCTCTCGCTGCGGACTTAGTATCAACCCAGGGAAGGTGGAACTTGTCCTCTTCACCAACCGGTACAAAATACCGCCACTAAGCCTACCAGAACTAGATGGCACGCGCCTGGGCTTGTCGGATAAGGCCAAGTTTCTAGGCATAGTTCTGGACAGGAAATTGAATTGGAAGGAGAATGTTCTTCAGCGCCAGAAGAAAGCTTGCATCGCTCTTTACACATGCAAAAGAGCCATTGGCAAAAAATGGGGGCTCAGCCCTACAGTATGCAGTTGGATCTACACGGCCATCATTCGCCCAATCATGCTTTATGGAGTCGTCGTATGGTGGCCTGCGCTGAGCAAGGCAACATACCTGAATCTGTTGCGGAAAGTCCATAGATCCAATATGATCTGTATAAGCGGTGCGCTAAGGGCAACGCCCAACGAAGCCCTCCAGGTCATTCTGGGCATTTTGCCACTTGATCTGGAAGGGTTTCGGTCAGCGGCGGCATCAGCTCTGCGCCTAAGAGAAACCTCCAGTTGGGCTGCGGGTACTATTGGACACTCCAGTATTCTGGAATCTTACAGCTTTCTCCCTCTAAGCACAGATCGTTGTGCGACTACTACAGTCGGGGATAGCTGTTTCAAAATAAACATTCCCAGCAGAGAAGACTGGGAGAGGACGGATTGGTGTCCCGAAACAAATGGTGGCACTTCCATATACACCGACGGCTCGAAGTTGGACGGCAGAGTTGGAGGAGGAGTTTATTCAAGGGATTTGGACCTTGAGCTCTCCTTCAGACTACCTGATCATTGTAGCGTCTTCCAGGCGGAAGTCTCGGCAATCCTGGACGCCGCGGCCTGGTTAAGCAAACGTGTTATCGGAGAAGATATCGCTATTTTCAGCGATAGCCAAGCGGCCATCAAATCCCTTGGCTCATACACGTTCAACTCTGAACTGACGCTCAGCTGTCGTCGATCTCTTCAGGAGATGACCCAACAGAACCGCGTAAACCTCATATGGGTCCCGGGACATAGGGACATTGAGGGAAACTGTAAGGCAGACGAGCTTGCCAGGCAGGGCACGACCAAGCAGGTTCTTCAGGATAAAGAGCGCTTAGGTATGCCGTTTGCCACATGCAAACTAATGCTGAAGGAGCACACACTCCGTCAAGCCAACGAAAGATGGCTGCTATCCCCAGGGTGTCGCATATCGAAACAAACCTGGCCAAAATGGGATCTTGAAAGGTCTAGACGCATTTATGCCCTAACTAGGAGGGAAATCTGCATATTGATAGGGGTATTAACCGGTCACTGCCTCATTGGTAGGCATGCAGAAAGGCTAGGTGTGCCCTACCGACGATGCTGCAGGAGTTGCAAAGATGATGAGGAGGAGGAAACAGTGGAGCACCTCATCTGCAACTGTCCGGCTTTAAGCGGCGCGAGAACGCGCTTTTTGGGAGTTCCGTTCCTGGATAGCCTAAGCCAGATCGCGGAAATGGACATAAAGGACTTGATGGGCTTCATAAAGGAGGAGTAACGGTGTCGGTTTAGGAGTGTCAGTCCCGGGATTCTGCTATGTGGAAAATTCCAACAACTCGGGGATTTTCCATATGGCTGGGTCCCGGGACTGACTTTCCTTGTGTTGGTGGTATCACAACGGGCCTTTCAAAACTGGCCTAAGTGTGCCTCTGCGGCAGCCACTTGAACCTAACCTAACTATAATTTTCTGAGAACTCATACTAGTCAGGAAATATCCATTTCATATTAGCATAAAACTAGAATTTTCTGACTGAACCCATACTAGTCAGGAAATTTCCATTCCATACTAGTACACAACTAGATTTTTCTGGATGAAATCATACCAGCTAAAAAATACAAATAGTCGCTGCTTTCTTAAGAATAAACATGAAAATAAAGGCAAAGTATAAAATAAAAAGTGTCAGGAGGAAAATTCTGGTTGAAATCATACTCCTAGTCCTCGTTGGACTAGTATGGGGACTAATTAATTTTGTAGAAATCATACTTTTCCAGGTTGAACTAGTATGGAACTGGTATTTTACAACTAGTATAATTCTAGTATATCATGACTAGTAGATGACTGGTATGTTCTGGTCGAAATCTGACAATTGACATTTCTTAGGACATCAACACGTGAAAAATACCAGCTGTTTATATGAAAAAAGACAGAACACTGACTAGTTGGGCCCGGTGGACCAGCTAGTTGTAGAGTAGTTTCCAACTAGTTGCTTTCGCTGCAGGGCAGGTTCAAATATAGTAAAAATTACACACAAAAAATGTATGTGTGAATTAAAACAATTAAGATTGTGTTACAAATAGGGATGAATTCACTGGGGTGGTTTTCAGGTAGTAAAAATTACACAAAAAATATGGTAGAAATTAAGCAACAAATACGGTAAAATTTACACAAAAAATGTTGTAAAATTTACATTAAAAATATAGCAAAAACCTAGTAAAAAATTACCCAAAGAATTAGTATGAATTGCGCAAAAAATATAGTAAAAATTACACCAAAAAGACTGTAAAATTTACACAAAAAATATAGTAAAAATTACGCAAAGAAATGATAAAAAATATGGTAAAAAATTACCCAAAAAAATATAGCAAAAATTACACAAAAATTATGGTAAAAAATACGCAAAAAGTATAGTAAAAAATTACCCAAACAAAATATAGTAAAAATGACGCAAAAAATATAGTAAAAATTACACAAAAAAGACAGTAAAATTTACACAATAATACGCAAAAAAGGGAAAATTTACACAAAAAACACAGTAAAAGTAACGCAAAAAATAAAGCAAAAATTAGTAAAAATTAAAAAAAAAATATAGTAAAGGTTACCAAAAAATTAAATAAAAATTGCACCTAAAATATGGTAAAAATTACTCAAAAAAGAGTGAAAATGGCGCGAAAAATATACTAAAAATTATCAAAAAAATATAGTAAAAATTACGCAAAAAATATAGTAAAAAATTACCGAAAGTGTATTAGGTAAACGCAAAACTATGAGTTGGTAGTTTGCTGACAGTTTTACCATTTCTTTCTGTAATTTTTCCTGCATTTTTTGGGAAACTATTGTAAAAATTACGAAAAAATATGATAAAAGTTTCCCAAAAAATGCAGGAAAAATTACACAAAGAAATGGTAAAACTGTCAGCAAACTACCAACTCATAGTTTTGCGTTTACCTAATACACTTTCGGAAACTTTTTTTGGTAACGCCATGTGAAGTGTGCACAAAATTTTTTTTTTTTTTTTTCAAAACACCACCGATTTTGAAACTTGTAATTTTATTGGATAGTGGGTAAGACTCAAACCTCGTGCTAAAAATATTTCGTCAAAATTCGTGTCTTTGTTAATGTTATTGGAGGTTGAACTTTTGATAATTTTCTCATCATGATAATATTGAAAAATTATTTTCTCATAAACTACTGCAGATAAATCAATGAATTTTTTTTTTACTTACAGATAATTGTTTTTACTATATTATAAGTAATTTTATGCGATCTTATTCTTTAAATAATTAACCTTAAATAATTTTTTTTTTTTTAATATTTTTTTCGATCTACACGTTCAAAAAAATTTCAAAATATGAAAAATAACGCGTAAACCTTAATAATCAAAGAAAAAATTTTGTCCATTTATACCATTCCAAAGATATTGCAATTTTTGTCACCCCTTGCGATCAAATAGTTAAAATAATGATAATTTAAAAACATATTTTTCAACAAATATCATTTTTTTTTTTCGTTCCGCACTCTCAAAAAATTGCAAAATATGTCAAATAACCGGTACATGCATAAATATATGCAAAAGTAATTCGACGTAAACAAAACATTTAAAACAACAAAGCAACCATGTCTCCATGACAAGGACTGAAACCGTAACCGTAACCGATTAAAACCGTTTCATTTTTCAAAACCGAAACCGAAACCGTTATTTTGATCGGTTTTGCATTTTTTTATGCCTCTTTTCTTTTTATGGGAACATACGACTAGATTTTTCTGGATGAACTCATACTAGTCAGGAAATATCAATTTCATACTAGTCTACAATTTGAATTTACTGGCTGAATTCATACTAGTCAGGAAATATCCATTCCATACTAGTATACATCTAGATTTTTCTGGATGAAATTATACCAGTTCAAAAATACAAAATTCATTCGTTTCGTTTTCTCTTATAATTCATAGATGCTTTTTCGTGATAGGGTAAATACAACTAGTCGCTGCTTTCTTAAGAATAAACATGAAAATAAAGTCAAATGATTAAATAAAGGGTAAGCCAGGAAAATTCTGGTTGAAATCATACTAGCCTAGGTTCGATGCTTTTGGACTAGTATGGGAATAGTATATTTCCTACCAGTCCTTTTTGGACTAGTATGTGGACTAGTTAATTTTCTTGAAATAATACTAGTCCAGGTTGAACTAGTATGGAACTGGTATTTTACAACTAGTATGAATCTGGCGGCCGCCGTGGTGTAGCGGTTAAGTGTTCGGCCTTCTACACCAAGTCGTGTCGGTTCGATGCCCGGCAAAAGTAACATCCAAAATTATTTAGAAAAAGAATTTTTCTAAACGGGGTCGCCCCTCGGCAGTAGTTTGGCAAACTCTCCGGGTGTATTTCTGCCATGAGAAGCTTCTCAGCAAAAAATTCATTTGCTTTGCAAGTGCCGTTCGGAGTCGGCAAAAAACCGTAGGTCCCGCTAACTTGTAGGAAAAACTCAAAAAGCAACACACCACAAGTTGGAAAGAGTAGCTCGGCTAAAAATCTCGTTAGAGGTTATGATGACCTGTTGGTATATCGCCGCCATTCGTTTTTTTTTTTTTTATGAATCTGGTATTTCCTGACTAGTAGATAACTGGTATATTCTGGTCGATATCTGACGATTGACATCTCGTAGGACATCAACACGTAAAAAATACCAGTTGTTTATATGGAAAAAAGACAGGACACTGACTAGTTGGGCCCGGTGCACCAACTAGTTGTAAAGTAGTTTTCAGCTAGTTGTTTTCGCTGCAGGGTACATATAGCTGAATGATGGCATCGAAAAAAATTTACGAGATCCGAGAAAAATGTATTTAGTGGCCCGTATCATATATTTTGATGATTTATTTCACTTAGTTTCCATTTTAATATTTTTCTATTAGAAAAAGTAGTAATTTTTTTTAAATTATATTCCAGAAATTTCATCCATACATAGCGTTAATAATATTTATTACAATGCACAGCAATCGGCTGGGTATTGGACCAAACCAACTTTTTTAAGTTTTTCGAAGTTAGCCTCCTAAACTAAGTATTAACATATTTTGAAATTTTTTTGAGCATGCAGGACGTAAAAAAAATGTATTTGTTTAAAAAAAAAATTTTTTTAAATATCAAAATTTTAACAACTGATCGCAAGGGGTGACAAAAAATGCAATATCTTTGGAATGGTATGAATGGACAAAAATTCTTTTTTTGATTATTAAAGGTGACTGTTTTACGCGTTATTTTACATATTTTGACATTTTTTTGAGTGTGTAGAACGAAAAAAAAAAATATTTGTTTAAAAAAATGATTTAAAGTTGAATTATTTTAACAATAAGATCGCATAAAATTACTTATAATATAGTAAAAGCAATTATCTGTAAGTAATTTTACATATTTTGTCATTTTTTTGAGCGTGTAGAACGAAAAAAAATTTATTTGTTTAAAAAAAATGATTTAAAGTATAATTATTTTAACAATAAGATGGCATAAAATTACTTATAATATAGTAAAAACAATTATCTGTAAGTAAAAAACAAAATTCATTGACTTATCTGCAGTAGTTTATGAGAAAATAATTTTTCAATATTATCATGATGAGAAAATTATCAAAAGTTCAACCTCCAATAACATTAACAAAGACACGAATTTTGACGAAATATTTTTAGCACGAAGTTTGGGTCTGGCCCACTATCCAATGAAACAATAGTTTTCAAAATCGTCGATAAAGTGATTTTACCTGTGCACACTTCACATGGCTTACCCTAAACGATTTACATAAGTGATACCTTGAATCTGGCATTGCCCATGCTAACAAATGTAGATATATATTTTTTTGAAAAGAAAAATAAAAGGCCAGCTTTAAAGAAACTGTGAATGAAAAATGTTCGCGGGTTTCAGGTCGCGTATTTGATTACAGACTTCACAAAGATGGATAAAATAACCGAGTTTGTGTTGTTTGTTTGAAGCTAATTCGATGAATACGCGAGTATTCTTTTCACACTTGCTACTAAGGAAACACGCCTATAGTTAGATATAATATCTCCTTTATATAGCCTTGTACTATTGTCATATTGTCACTAACATATTTGTAACGAATTTATTTATTTGTCGTTTGCTAGAGTCGGGCTCCTATATCTGCCAAACTTGTCGCAAATATGCTGTCTGTCGCTGGAGCTGATCATATTATAACCATGGATTTACATGCTTCGCAAATTCAGGTGAAATATTAATATTTATTTTAACTCTAATTAGTTTCCGAAAACATAATTGGTTGACACGGCCGCCAAATTCCACAACAAATCTCCATCTCCTAAATGCTAATACGGAAGACAAACGGAACACTTAATTTATTTTCAAAAATGAAAATGTGTTTTTTGAGAAAAATTTACCCACGCGCTGCAGGAACCAGAAAACCGACATATCCGATGATAATGGAATTACATCTCTTCATGGACTTCTCTTCCCGGCATTGTGAGAGTCGAACTCACACACTGTAGTGACTTGTATGCTAGAAGGTCTAACACCTTAGGCCACTACCCAGCTTATAGGTAAACCCTTCTCAGTGTCCATTTATGCATATATTTATTAGGGTGGTCCTTATTTGTATGGAGACAATTTTATAATCAGATTTACAAGGGCTCAACCCATAAATCGACAGTAATATTTTTGACCCAAATTTTTTTCACTTAATTCCTAAATCAAAATATTCACATCATATTTGTAGTATCTACACTAAAACGAGTCATTTTTGGAATCTTAACCCATAAAAAAAAAAAAAAAACTAATGGCGGCGATATACCAACAGGTTATCATAACCTCTAACGAGATTTTTAGCCGAGCTTCTCTTTCCAACTTGTGGTGTGTTGCTTTTGAGTTTTTCCTACAAGTTGGCGGGAGCTACAGTTTTTTGCCGACTCCGAACGGCACTTGCAAAGCAAATGAATTTTTTGCTGAGAAGCTTCTCGTACAGAAATACACCCGGAGAGTTTGCCAAACTACTGCCGAGGGGCGACCCCGTTTAGAAAAAATATTTTTCTAAATAATTTTTGATGTTACTTTTGCCGGGCATCGAACCGCCACGACTTGGTGTAGAAGGCCGAACACTTAACCGCTACACCACGGCGGCCGCCATTAACTGTCATGAATTAACCCTTTGGTGACAAATTGTTTTTTTAAGATCTATAACCAAATTATTTAAATCACCATTTGTATGTCTGTACAAAAATAGCCAATGTGTATTATATTAACCCATTAGCGGCTATGTATTAACCCATTGATAGCATATGTTTTTACTTTAAATTCTGAAATCAACTTATTTGAATAAGAATCGTTATGCCTCTACAAGATTTGTAGATGTGTAGCACTTTACCCCATTCACGGCCATACTACAGCATATTGATAACTTTTTTAAACCTGAAATAAATTTTTTGCATCAGAATCGCCATAACTAATAAAAAACTACGTTTTAACTCGTAAGTGTAATCGGTTCTCTTTATTCTGAAATCTTTACTAAGAACTAAGTTAACAGTGATAAAACGTAGTAAATAGCTATAACTAGAGGGTGTCTGAGTTAAAAAAAGGAAATATGCAGGTGCAGGTACATATGTATGTATACATGGTTTTCTCCAATTTTCTTGTTTCGAGATATTAAAAGTTTTCTGTTGATACAAGTATGTATATTTATATGGGAATAAGTAGTTTCACCGTTAGCGTTTTAAGCAGAACACGTATTTCCCGACACATTTTCATGCCTAACATAAAAAAAAAACAAAATTGGAGTAACACAACTTGTGCTTCAAAGAACTCATATTATAATACAGCTTACAAGTCTAAATTAAAGAAACCTGGCTTCGCAAGTAACCTTAACCACAATTTGTAATTAAAGTAACCGGAAAATAATGGATCAACTAAATTTGGGATAGAACAGAATCAAATTCAACCAGATATAGGTGTTTTTTTTTTAACTAAAATTGAAACTCATTTTTTTTATTTTTTTTTATTTTTGGTTCTGAACTCGGATTCTTCGTCACATATATTTTACTGCTGAATGTTTACATTTGCAACGTTTTTGCGCAAATTAAAAAAAATCCATTTTGAAAAAAATAAAAAAAAGAGGCTTGTTTAGTTTTATACTAAAAATTAATTTTTTAAAACATCTAGTTTAAAAAAAAACACTAATCGATTACATAAACTTCACTTGATGTAATGGGAAAAACAGAATAATAAAATTTTATATCCTTCTCTTACACCAACTATTTCAAATACACATTAAAATTTCTCACTTTGAAAAAAAAAAATTTCTATTGAAAATTTCCCATGTTTGCGTATGGATAACTCCCAACTGAAAAACGATAGAAAGCAGAAAATTTGGGCAGAAGTGTAGAATTTTATAGGGAACAATACCGGGTTTTTATTTTTTTGAAAAACTCATTATTTCAAAATTGAATTTTGAGCACGCTCGGCCCCAGTGTGTGCCGGGAAGAAAAGTCCATGGAGAGATGTAATTCCATTATCATCGAAACATATGTCGGCTTGTGTGGTTCCTGCAGCGCGTGGATAAATTTTTCCCATAAAATATATTTTCATACAATCCCGAAAATTGCTTCAAAATACCGTCGGCATTTACAGCAATAGACCACAAGTCAAAAGCAAAACAAAGAGTTTAAATGTTATATATGAAAAATATTCATGCTTCATTGAAAGCATAGAAAATTCATAGGTTTCACACCAAGTCTTAATAATTCGCATTTCTTTCATATAAGTTTGCATTGAAATAAAATAAAATGTTCTATATGGAAGTATAAATATATGCATAAATGGACACAAGAGTGGTTCACAAATATGGACTTTTAGGAAATTCTAAAACGCTTCCTTGAAATATTGCTCCTTGTGACAAAAAAGAGGCTGTAATTTTTTTATTACAAAAATAAAGGTTGTTTAGAGGTCACGCTACTCGTTTTTATAAAAAAAATTACATGCTTGCAATTTTCATTTTATTTTAATATGCTTAAGTACAGCAAAAATTTGTTTTTTTTGTCAGCTATTTAGTAATTTAATAGCCACCTTGGATGGCTAGAATAGGTTTAACGCCTGAAAAAATGTTTCGAAATTGAATTCGGTGTAACAAAAACGATTAGACCAGGGCTGGCAACCGGTTCAATACCGAACCGGTTTTTGAACCGAACCACAGCCATTTTTCAGTCTTTGAACCGAACCATTTTTTTTTGGAGATGTATGAACCGAACCGAAAACCGCAAAAAATGGTTCGGTTCGGTTCAAAATTGGAATAAATTTTAAAGAGTTTCAACTTATATGCCTCAAACATAAATTTTCCTAAAAATGGCACTCACTGGTATTTCGATTAAGATTCAAGTTTAGAAGGTTGAAAGGTAGAAGGATACGTAAGAAAATCACTTTTTAATTTTTGCGCTGTTGTCAAAATGAGTTCAATTCCTGCCAACTGCATGCTATTTGACAGCGTAAAGATGAAAAGAGCTTTTCCTTTCGTCATGCATCCAACTTCTTTTATCTACTTTGGTTTTCTCATAAACAAAACAAAACATACAAAACTGAAAGTCCATGGCGTTGCCAGCAACTCTAATTATTCAAGGGAAAAGAAAATATAATGTTTCATTTGTGAAAAGCTGCAAAAAAAAAATAATGTAGGAAAAATCATCTTACTTTACCAAATAGGAAAACTTTAGTGGACGTAATTAATTGCTTCAATAATATAAAACGCCTTTATCCACACTCAGACGTTATAAAATTCTGGGAAACATATTCAGAGAAAGAATTAAAAATAATTGCTGAGATTGTACTTGCTGTTCCTGCCACACAAGAGTCGGTAGAAAGAGCATTTTCAACTTTAAAATTTATTTTATAGGACTTAAGGGCAAGTATAGACAAAGAGTTGTAAGAAGACATTCTTTTGATAAACTTAAATACTAAATAACCAAATGATGTATTTTTGATCAAAATTATGTCTTCTAACAAGTCTTCGTCTATACCCAGCCAGCAGAGCAACGTACGTTTTAACGATCGTTTATTTTTCCATCGTTTTTCGTATCCGAAAACGGCCCGGAAATTACACTGCTGGGCTGGATTTACTGTTGTTTCGTTTTTTCACAATTTTCCGTATCCGAAAACGGTCCGGAAACTATACTGCTGGACTGATTTTCTGTTGGTTCGTTGTTTTGCAATTTTTCGTATCCGAAAACGGTCCGGAAACTATAGTGATAAAAACAGTGATCCCAAAAACATCAAAAAATTATTCCAAAATATCGTATCAGAAAACGTGAAAAAAACACGACAAAAACAGTGCACGGATTGCATGGATTATAAAGTCACAACAACAAAATACACGTAAAAAATTATATCCTATCCGTACAATTTATACAATGCTCAAACCTATGTATATTTTAATGCAAGAATTGTAGGAAATAAAAAGCAGCCTTGTATTTATCTCAATCCTCTCAGCTCGCTCACAAAATGTAAAAGTAATTGTCAGCGCCAACTTTTTTCAGAAAAAAAACTTTCAGCTGCAATGAAAATTATTTGACGTTTGTTAACGAATTGATTTAATTTCTTTAAAAAAGAAAAAAAAATTTTGCTTTTTTGAGATTTGCGCCATTTTTTCGAATTTTATTTTATTTTCTATTTACAGGTTGACAGTTAAATCTTCTGTTACATTTAAGCTTGCTACGATTATACAATGGGGCGCTCGCGTAGTATTGTAAATTTCGACATAGGACTTTTACAATCCATGCAATCCGTGCATCTTGCAAGACTTAGCGAATCCCCCTAATGTATCGGTTTTAGGAAAGTTTTTTGTACTTTTACAGACATACGTTTCGTAAGCACACTTTAGTGGGAAAAAGTATCGAGAAAAGTTCTTTAAATGTAGCATGAAAACGGAAGAATACACAGTTTTTGCCAGATTTTTTTTCATTTCCAGATGCGTTTCCGGAAATTTTGCTGGCTGGGTATATGTATATTTCTTTACATAATAATAATTTTCAGTATTGTATTGCTAAGGTAAGTGTCCCTAATTTCGTGGTAGTACATAATTTCGTGGTATTTCGATTTTTTCTTTCAAACAAGGAATTGGGGGAGTTTTTTTTTAAACTGTAAATTTCATAATAAAGATAAACTTTTTGGGTATAATAATGGATATTTTACTAATTTTTTAAAATTAAACTTATTAAATGAAAAGCATTATAAAGTTGGAAGGTCAGAAAATGAGCCTGTTGTATGGAGGCCTCTTAAGGAAATTGTTAAGGAGTCCAGTGTATTTTGTTAAGCCTGTAAAAATTATATCTTTCAATTTTTTTTTATGATGATAATTTTTTTGGTTTTAGTGAACATTTCTTAAAAGTTTTTATTACTGCAAAACTCATTTCAATAATTTTTTATTTACATTTTATTTAATATTTCTAACCCACGAAATTAGGGACACATGTTTTTTCTGATGTACATAATTTCGTGGGTACCACGTGGGTAATATAATACTTTATGTTTTGCTCATTTTCTTTCACTTTTCATAAGATACCCTATTATTTTAAGTATTTTAATTATTAAATAAACCCCTGAGGAAGATTTTGACGTAATTTCGTGGTACACTTATATTAACCTATTCGTCAATATTTTAATCGAAAACCTCTACGAAGCACAACATTTTAACGAAAAAATGGCATTATAGAACTTTTGTTTATTTAATTATTTTTTATTTAATTTAAAAAAATGTGTCAAAATTAATACTTTTTTGCTTTTGTTTTGAATAAATATTGATAATAACAAAAAAAATTTAAAGTTAAAACTCATATTACCGCTTAAAGCGATACCACGAATTTACGTACACCAATTTTTGCGCGTGCCCCTAATTTCGTGGTATACTGCGCATTTACATTTCAGCAGTCAAACGGAAAGCACGCATTTTCGGAGTGGGGTGACTTATGTATGTGGGTATTTTTTTAATTCAAGAAAACTGTCCGTTTCAAACTTAGTTCTATCTCCATTCGCTAATTATTGGGTTAGTACTTACTTAACTTATTTTTATAGAAAATATGGCAAAAGTTCGGTACACAAAAGAAGATTTGACAGCAGCGATTAATGGTGTCACTGATAAAAAATTAAGTATTTATAAAGCTTCAAAACTTTATAAAATTCCTGAACAGACTCTTAGAGATAAAATATTTGATAGGCATAAGAAATCGTTAGGGAGGCCAACAGTTTTGACTGTCGTTGAAGAAGAAATTCTGGTTAAATGGGTAAAGGCAGTGGCTGAGTGTGGGTTTGCAATCAGCAAGGATCAACTTCTTTTTTCGGTTGGTAGACTAATAAAAGAAATAGACCGAAGAAATGATTTCTCGAAAGGCGTACCTGGGAGACGTTGGTATGATGGCTTTTTAAAGCGAAATCCATCAATATCTCTCAGGATGGCTCAGCCACTTACAACAGCACGCGTAGGAGCAACCGAGGAAAAAATAAGAGGTTGGTTTGACAGGGTCTTACATTATTTAGAAGAAAATAATGAATTAGATGTTCTCAATGACCCAAATATAATATTTAACTGCGACGAGTCCGCATTCTTTATGTGCCCTAAAGATCAGAAGGTTTTGACGCACAAAGGTGCCAAAACCGTTTATATCAATTCAGGGAATGACGAAAAAGAAAACCTGACCTTGCTTTTGGGAGCCTCTGCTAGTGGAAAGCTAATGCCCATTTTTTCCTTGTTTCCTTACAAACGCATGCCTCAAAATATATTAAAGAAATACCCAAAGGATTGGGCCATTGGTAAGTCCGACAATGGATGGATGACTTGCGAGACGTTTTATGAGTATATGACTAATGTATTTTACCAATATTTGGTAAAAGAAAAAATTAAGCTGCCAGTTATACTTTTCATGGACGGCCACTCGTCTCATTTGTCACTTTCATTAAGCGAATTTTGCAAAGATAAGGGAATCATTTTAATTGCTTTGCCACCTAATTCCACTCATATTTTGCAGCCGATGGACGTAGCTGTTTTCCATCCTCTTAAAGTAGCCTGGAAGAAAAGAGTCCACGACTGGAGAGTAGAGAACGGTGGAAGTCGTATTAAGCGAGAAGAGTTTGCGCCGCTTCTGCAGGAATGCATTTCCGCAGTAAAAACTGAAACTATAAAGCAGGGTTTTAAAGCTTGTGGACTTTACCCATTTCTTCCTGATGCTCCAAACTACGAACGGCTTGTCAAACCACATGCTAGTGAAACCTCGGTAGCCTTGCCAGATGTTCTCAATAACAGTATCTCTGTAGAAACCCCAAACGAAGAATTTATAGTGCAATTTGAGAAGCTCGTAGGGAGTCGAAAAATAAGGTCGTTTGAAGAATGCGAAGGTCAGATGTGGCTGGGTGCCATAGAGGATGAAAGTCTCTTTCACTTGTGGAGAAAAATGCGAAATAAAACGGGTGAAAATCTTGATAACGCTTTGAACTTTAGTGCCAATACACTCGCGGCTAACAACGCGTTAGATGCCTCGCTTGAACTACAGATCTCTGATTTGATTAACATGGATAATGGTTCATGTGAGATTTTCACACTGCAACCTGACGGTTCATTGATTAGCTCGACTCCTAAAGGTAAACCAAATTCAACTCTGGTTGACCAAAGAAGAATCAATGAACAGAGTCCTCCAAATATTGAGTCGGCTGTGGATACTGTGGAACAATCAAGTTCTAGTCACAATGCTAATAATAACGATGATAGAAAATCAGGGTTTCCAACCCCATTCAAAAATGCCTTATTGTGGCCCAAAACACCAACAGGATCTGTGGCAAAAAGAATTGTGAAGCGGGTAACACCCACAGTGGCCATAGCTTCAGACTTCATAGAACACCAGCGCCGTGTCGAAGAAGATAAAAAAAATAAATTGGAAAAGACACTGAAGAGACGGGAAAAGAAGAGCCAAGTTACCCGACTCAAGCAAACACAAACAAAAACCAACAAAAAAAGCGCTCCTAGGAATATATCACCTAATATAGGCCCGGTTTCACATGAACTCATCGCAGTTGGGGATTATGTCCTCATAACTTATGAGGAAGAACATTTCCCTGGTGTAGTAATAACAATAATGGAGGGACCATCGGGAAAAAGGCTCGAGGTAAAAACCATGCAGATGAGTGGAACCAACTGGCGCTGGCCTGACAAAGTGGATGTACTCTTTTATGATGCTTGCGATGTCTTGAAAAAATTAGAGCCGCCAGTATCACTCAACAGCCGCGGAGTATTTGGATTTACAGGAATAAAAAAATAGTGAATTCATTTTTTTATTGTTATCAAAAAATTAAAAAAAAAGAATAAAAAAAACAAAAAAAAATTTAAAAAATTAAAAAAAAGCAAAAAAAAATAAAAAATAAAAAAAAAACAAAAAAATAAAAAATTTGAAAAAGACAAAAAAAGTAAGAAAAAAGTAAAAAAAACCAAAAAAATTAAAAAAAAACCTTTTTTTGAAATAAGTATTATTGAATTTGTTTTTATTATCGTTTATTTTTCTTTTAAAACTTTTTTATTGAAAAAAAATTAAAAAAAAGCAAAAAAAAAATTAAAAATTAAAAAATTAAAAAAAAAACCTTTTGAATTTGTTTTATTTTTTTTTATTTTTCTTTTAAAACTTTTTTATTGAAAAAAAAAAAATTAAAAAAAAGCAAAAAATATATTAAAAATTAAAAAAAAACTAAAAAAAAAATAAAAAAAATAAAAAAATTTATAAAAGACAAAAAAAGTAAAAAAAAAAAACCAAAAAAAGTAAAAAAAAACCAAAAAAATTAAAAAAAAAGTTAAAAAAAAAAATAACACAAAAATATAATTTGAAGAAAATTTGCATCAATTCAATTTGTTTTTTTTTATAGTTTATTTTTCTTTGAAAACTTTTTCATTGAATGCTATTTTATTTTGTTTAAAAATAATAAAAAATTTAAAAAAACCAAAAAAATAATAAAAAAACACAAAAATTAAAATTAAAAAAATTAAAAGATTAAAATTAAAACAACAAAAAAATAAAAATAAAAAGTTTTTAAAAAGTACGTACACAAAATTAAGTAATTTTTTACTTAAGTGTTTATTTTGGTCTCAAAACGCTTTCTTTTCATAAATACAATAACAATACAATTTTTTTTAAATTTAAAATTTCTGAATATAAATTTTAATAAATAAATTTGTGTATCTTTAGGAATTTGCGTTTAAAATAATTATTATTTTCCATAAAATTAGAGGTTTACCAAATGCCACGAAATTAGGGACACTTTACCACGAAATTAAGTACATCAGAAAATTTTTGCCACGAAATTAGGGACATTTGAGGTACTCACACATTTTTATTTATATAAAATAAAACATTTGTTAGTTTTGTTTGAAAGTAAGTGAAAAGTTATCTTAATTGATCAACTCAATGGGAAAAATTTACTTTTTTAAGTTTCATTCATCCGTTTCAACGCAAGAGAGGTAGAAAGTCAGAAAATTCCTTAGTACCACGAAATTAGGGACACTTACCTTATTATAACTTTTTGCCGATATATTAATAAATATTATCTATAAATGAATTTGATCTCAATAACAAAGAGTTTTAGGTTTGACATTTCCAAACAATTTTTATTTTAGTAGGCTTTAATATATATGTATGTATACATATTTTTATTTATTTTTTATTTTATTTTTTTAGGTTTTTGGCTGGGTTGGTATAAGCCCTGAACCGGTTCACGAACCGGTTCAAGTTTTTTCAAGGTGGTTCGAACCACTGGACTTCGCCTCTAAATGGTTTATGACATCGCTAATTGTGAATCCGAATTCAGTTTTTGCTTAATTAAAAATGGCGGACTCAATATGGCGGTGGATTTTTAAAAAATTTATTTGATTGTTTTGATTCTTGGTATTTGAGGGTTCATATAGCTGCAGATGACGAACCCCATATCACTTTCACAAAATTCACGTTGGTGGATGCGATAAAATTCAATTAGTTTTCAAAAAAAAGCACCGCTATATTTTATCAACCACTTCGAATTCTGAAAAAGTGACTTTGGATTCGTGATCAGGAACTACATGAACCCCCGAGTACCAAGTTTCAAAGAAACCCAACCAATTTTTAAAAATGCATCGCCATATTGAATCCACCATTTTGAATTTTGAAAATATGACATCGGATTCATGATAAGCGATGACATAAACTTACTCGAATGCTTATATAGCTGCTGATTACGAATCTCAAATCACCGTTTAAAAATTCAAAATGGTCGATTCAATACACTGACTCCTTTAAAAAAAATGCACCGCAATATTGGAATCATCATTTCGAATTTGTAAAAGGTGATGTCGGATTCGTAATCAGCAGCTCCATGAAGTCCCGAGTACCAAATTTCAAAACAATCCAATTAGTATTTAAAAAATTCACCGCCATATTGGACCCACCATCTTGAATTTTAAAAAACCAACATCGGATTCATAATCAGCGATGTCATAAACCTTCTAAATGCGAAATTTAGCCAAAAAACTGTGTGCGATGGGGCTGGTATACGCGTTTTAGTGGCACCAGCTTCAATTGCGAAACATATTTTCAGGCGTTAAACCTATTCTACCCATCCAAGGAGGCTATTAAATTACAGGAATATTCGCCAATGAAGACAGAATAATAACTCATAAAAAACTAAATTTTTGCTGTACTTACCTGGCTTCGCAAGTAACCTTAACCACAATTTGTAATTAAAGTAACCGGAAAATAATGGATCAACTAAATTTGGGATAGAACAGAATCAAATTCAACCAGATATAGGTGTTTTTTTTTAACTAAAATTGAAACTCATTTTTATTTTTATTTTATTTTTTTGGTTCTGAACTCGGATTCTTCGTCACAAAGGATTATATTTTACTGCTGAATGTTTACATTTGCAACGTTTTTGCGCAAATTAAAAAAAATCCATTTTGAAAAAAATAAAAAAAGAGGCTTGTTTAGTTTTATACTAAAAATTAATTTTTTAAAACATCTAGTTTAAAAAAAACACTAATCGATTACATAAACTTCACTTGATGTAATGGGAAAAAACAGAATAATAAAATTTTATATCCTTCTCTTACACCAACTATTTCAAATACACATTAAAATTTCTCACTTTGAAAAAAAAATTTCTATTGAAAATTTCCCATGTTTGCGTATGGATAACTCCCAACTGAAAAACGATAGAAAGCAGAAAATTTGGGCAGAAGCGTAGAATTTTATAGGGAACAATACCGGGTTTTTATTTTTTTGAAAAACTCATTATTTCAAAATTGAATTTTGAGCACGCTCGGCCCCAGTGTGTGCCGGGAAGAAAAGTCCATGGAGAGATGTAATTCCATTATCATCGAAACATATGTCGGCTTGTGTGGTTCCTGCAGCGCGTGGATAAATTTTTCCCAAAAAATATATTTTCATACAATCCCGAAAATTGCTTCAAAATACGTGGCGGCCGCCGTGGTGTAGCGGTTAAGTGTTCGGCCTTCCACAGCAAGTCGTGGCGGTTCGATGCCCGACAAAAGTAACATCAAAAATTATTTAGAATAATAATTTTTCTAAACGGGGTCGCCCCTCGGCAGTAGTTTGGCAAACTCTCCGGGTGTATTTCTGCCATGAGAAGCTTCCCAGCAAAAAATTCATTTGCTTTGCAAGTGCCGTTCGGAGTCGGCAAAAAACTGTAGGTCCCGCCAACTTGTAGGAAAACTCAAAAGCAACACACCACAAGTTGGAAAGAGAAGCTCGGCTAAAAATCTCGTTAGAGGTTATGATAACCTGTTGGTATTTCGCCGCCATTAGTTTTTTTTTATTTTTTTTTTTTTTTATTTACAGCAATAACCACAAGTCAAAAGCAAAACAAAGAGTTTAAATGTTATATATGAAAAAATATTCATGCTTCATGGAAAGCATAGAAAATTCATAGGTTTCACACCAAGTCTTAATAATTCGCATTTCTTTCATATAAGTTTGCATTGAAATAAAATAAAATGTTCTATATGGAAGTATAAATATATGCATAAATGGACACAAGAGTGGTTCACAAATATGGACTTTTTGGAAATTCTAAAACGCTTCCTTGAAATATTGCTCCTTGTGCCAAAAAAGAGGCTGTAATTTTTTTATTACAAAAATAAAGGTTGTTTAGAGGTCACGCTACTCGTTTTTATAAAAAAAATTACATGCTTGCAATTTTCATTTTATTTTAATATGCTTAAGTACAGCAAAAATTTGTTTTTTTGTCAGCTATTTAGTAATTTAATAGCCACCTTGGATGGCTAGAATAGGTGTAACGCCTGAAAAAATTTTTCGAAATTGAATTCGGTGTAACAAAAACGATTAGACCAGGGCTGGCAACCGGTTCAATACCGAACCGGTTTTTGAACCGAACCACAGCCATTTTTCAGTCTTTGAACCGAACCACGAACCGAACCATTTTTTTTTGGAGATGTATGAATCGAACCGAAAACCGCAAAAAATGGTTCGGTTCGGTTCAAAATTGGAATAAATTTTAAAGAGTTTCAACTTATATGCCTCAAACATAAATTTTCCTAAAAATGGCACTCACTGGTATTTCGATTAAGATTCAAGTTTAGAAGGTTGAAAGGTAGAAGGATACGTAAGAAAATCACTTTTTAATTTTTGCGCTGTTGTCAAAATGAGTTCAATTCCTGCCAACTGCATGCTATTTGACAGCGTAAAGATGAAAAGAGCTTTTCCTTTCGTCATGCATCCAACTTCTTTTATCTACTTTGGTTTTCTCATAAACAAAACAAAACATACAAAACTGAAAGTCCATGGCGTTGCCAGCAACTCTAATTATTCAAGGGAAAAGAAAATATAATATTTCATTTGTGAAAAGCTGCAAAAAAAAATAATGTAGGAAAAATCATCTTACTTTACCAAATAGGAAAACTTTAGTGGACGTAATTAATTGCTTCAATAATATAAAACGCCTTTATCCACACTCAGACGTTATAAAATTCTGGGAAACATATTCAGAGAAAGAATTAAAAATAATTGCTGAGATTGTACTTGCTGTTCCTGCCACACAAGAGTCGGTAGAAAGAGCATTTTCAACTTTAAAATTTATTTTATAGGACTTAAGGGCAAGTATAGACAAAGAGTTGTAAGAAGACATTCTTTTGATAAACTTAAATACTAAATAACCAAATGATGGATTTTTGATCAAAATTATGTCTTCTAACAAGTCTTCGTCTATACCCAGCCAGCAGAGCAACGTACGCTTTAACGATCGTATATTTTTCCATCGTTTTTCGTATCCGAAAACGGCCCGGAAATTACACTGCTGGGCTGGATTTACTGTTGTTTCGTTTTTTCACAATTTTCCGTATCCGAAAACGGTCCGGAAACTATACTGCTGGACTGATTTTCTGTTGGTTCGTTGTTTCGCAATTTTTCGTATCCGAAAACGGTCCGGAAACTATAGTGATAAAAACAGTGATCCCAAAAACATCAAAAAATTATTCCAAAATATCGTATCAGAAAACGTGAAAAAAAACACGACAAATCATGATAGAATAGGGGGATTCGTTAAGTATTGCAAACGGTGCACGGATTGCATGGATTGTAAAGTCACAACAACAAAATACACGTAAAAAATTATATCCTATCCGTACAATTTATACAATGCTCAAACCTATGTATATTTTAATGCAAGAATTGTAGGAAATAAAAAGCAGCCCTGTATTTATCTCAATCCTCTCAGCTCGCTCACAAAATGTAAAAGTAATTGTCAGCGCCAACTTTTTTCAGAAAAAAAACTTTCAGCTGCAATGAAAATTATTTGACGTTTGTTAACGAATTGATTTAATTTCTTTAAAAAAGAAAAAAAAATTTTGCTTTTTTGAGATTTGCGGCATTTTTTCGAATTTTATTTTATTTTCTATTTACAGGTTGACAGTTAAATCTTCTGTTACATTTAAGCTTGCTACGATTATACAATGGGGCGCTCGCGTAGTATTGTAAATTTCGACATAGGACTTTTACAATCCATGCAATCCGTGCACCTTGCAAGACTTAGCGAATCCCCCTAATGTATCGGTTTTAGGAAAGTTTTTTGTACTTTTACAGACATACGTTTCGTAAGCACACTTTAGTGAGAAAAAGGATCGAGAAAAGTTCTTTAAATGTAGCATGAAAACGGAAGAATACACAGTTTTTGGCAGATTTTTTTTCATTTCCAGATGCGTTTCCGGAAATTTTGCTGGCTGGGTATATGTATGTTTCTTTACATAATAATAATTTTCAGTGTTGTATTGCTATTATAACTTTTTGCCGATATATTAATAAATATTATCTATAAATGAATTTGATCTCAATAACAGTTTTAGGTTTGACATTTCCAAACAATTTTTATTTTAGTAGGCTTTAATATATATGTATGTATACATGTTTGTTTTTTTTTTTATTTTTTATTTTTTTAGGTTCACGAACCGGTTCAAGTTTTTTCAAGGTGGTTCGAACCACTGAACTTCGCCTCTAAATGGTTTATGACATCGCTAATTGTGAATCTGAATTCAGTTTTTGCTTAATTAAAAATGGCGGACTCAATATGGCGGTGGATTTTTAAAAAATTTTTTTGATTGTTTTGATTCTTGGTATTTGAGGTTTCATATAGCTGCAGATGACGAACCCGATATCACTTTCACAAAATTCACGTTGGTGGATGCGATAAAATTCAATTAGTTTTCAAAAAAAAGCACCGCTATATTTTATCAACCACTTCGAATTCTGAAAAAGTGACTTTGGATTCGTGATCAGGAACTACATGAACCCCCGAGTACCAAGTTTCAAAGCAACCCAACCAGTTTTTAAAAATGCATCGCCATATTGAATCCACCATTTTGAATTTTGAAAATATGACATCGGATTCATGATAAGCGATGACATAAGCTTACTCGAATGCTTATATAGATGCTGATTACGAATCTCATATCACCGTTTAAAAATTCAAAATGGTCGATTCAATAAACTGACTCCTTTAAAAAAAATGCACCGCAATATTGGGATCATCATTTCGAATTTGTAAAAGGTGATGTCGGATTCGTAATCAGCAGCTCCATGAAGCCCCGTGTACCAAATTTCAAAACAATCCAATTAGTATTTAAAAAATTCACCGCCATATTGGACCCACCATTTTGAATTTTAAAAAACCAACATCGGATTCATAATCAGCGATGTCATAAACCTTCTAAATATCAACATCTTTTTTGTCACAAGGAACAATATTTCGGGGAAGCGTTCTAGAATTTCCAAAAAAAAAAAATTTTAACCACTCTAATGGACACTGAGAAGGGTTTACCCTCAAGCTGGGTAGTGGCCTAATGTGTTAGACCTTCTAGCATACAAGTCACTACAGTGTTGTAAGTTCGACTCTCATAATGCCGGGAAGAAAAGTCCATGAAGAGATGTAATTCCTGTATCATCGAAACATATGTCGGCTTGTCTGGTTCCTGCAGCCCATGGGTAAATTTTTCTCAAAAACACATTTTCATACAATCCCGAAAATTGCTTCACAATACCGTCGGTATTTACAGCAATAGACTACAAGTCAACAGCAAAACAAAGAGTTTCAATATTATAAATAAAAAAGCATAGAAAATTCTTTTATAGGTTTCACACCAAGTCCTTATAACTCGCATTTATTCCATAAAGTTTGCATTGAAATAAAATAAAATGTTCTATATGGAAGTATAAATATATGCATAAATGGACACTGAGAAGAGTTTACATTCAAGCTGGGTATTGGCCTAAGGTGTAAAACCTTCTAGCATAAAAGTCACTACAGTGTTGTGAGTTCGACTCTCACAATGCCGGGAATAAAATTCCATGAAGAGAGGTAATTCCAGTATCATCGAAACATATGTCGGCTTGTCTGGTTCCTGCAGCGCGTGGGTAAATTTTTCTCAAAAAAACACATTTTCATACAATCCTGAAAATTGCATCACAATACCGTCGGTAGTTACAGCAATAGACTACAAGTCAAAAGCAAAACAATAATTTTCAAAAATATTACAAACATTTTTTTTCGTTAATAATACATATGTGTATTTTCTGTTTAGATTTAATTGTAGCACATAACCACGCTGGATTGAAAAGATACACACGCATGTGGCACGTGCGAGGATGACGCAAATCTCCTAGACTTTCTGGTCCAGCTTTTGAACATCTTCCTGCCGGCTAAATTCGTAAGCTTCTCATACTCACGCCTAACAAGTCTTCCTTCTATTAAGGCATCTCTCCCTCTTCGAGGTATTCCTCGTCGAAACAGTTGTTGTTATGGGCTCGGTGAAAACCTATGGTGTCCACAGCGGCTTCTGCTGATTCATTATGTCGTAAGGGTGAAGATTGCGGTCATCGACTTCAGGGTGCTAAAGTCGAATGCAGTATCCACTGGTTGTATGTGAGAGCAGCTGCCCGGGGTTATACTTTCCTTGTGGCATTGTGCGCACTTTCGTGAGTATCTTGCTGGCAGACAGTGGGCTCAGTCTATGTTTAGACCTTGTAGAATGCGTACATCCAGGACAGTTGGTGCACCGGGCCCAACTAGTCAGTGTTTTGTCTTTTTTCCATATAAGCAACTGGTATTTTTTACGTGTTGATGTCCTACGAAATGTCAATTGTCAGATTTCGAGCAGAACATACCAGTCGTCTACTAGTCATGATATACTAGAATTACTCGTATACTAATTGAATTATAAGAGAAAAATGCTCTGCTGGCTGGTTTATGTTATGCGAATGGACAAAGAAGCTCCAGCACAGAAGGTTTTCCTATCGTCACCTGAATTCGCCAGCAAAGCAAGGGGAGACCTCGACTGAGATGGAAACAACAGGTGGAGGATGACTTGAACTCTCTTGGGGTTTCCAATTGGCGTCAGTTATCGCTAAAAAGGAATGACTGGCGTGCCTTGAAACGAAACGGCCAAAATCGCCTAGGCGGTTAAGCGTCATTATGACGCAAGCCAAGATTAGATTAGAAGCCCAACGAAAATGATTTTATCCCCAACGGACCTACAAAGTAAATCGGCACAAATTTCAATGAATGGGCATGTTTTTAGCTCTTTTGACACTATTTCCATTCAGTTTGGAGCAGCCGCAATGGCAGCGCGCTGTGCATGGCCACGGTATGCGTGGATCACGATCTGACCCGCGGATTGATAAATGTTGCCGAGCCGTTGAATTTAACGATGAGCTATACTAGCTTTACGCAGTCCTGACCATAGTTCAGCGAATTAAAGCCCAAAGGCTCTGCTGGCTGGGTCATGTTATGCGAATGGACAAAGAAGCTCCAGCACAGAAGGTTTTCCTATCGACACCCGAATTCGACAGCCTAGGAAGGGGAGGCCTCGACTGAGATGGAAACAACAAGTGGAGGATGACTTGAACTCCCTTGGCGTTTCCAACTGGCATCAGTTGGCGCTAAAAAGAAACGGCGTGCTTTGATACAAAACTGCCACAATCGCCTACACGGTTAAGCGCCAATAAATGATGATGACATATGGGCAAATCCCAAATAGTGCTACATTTTTTATAAAACACCGATTTCCTTGACATTTTAGCAACGTGTAACGACATATGAAGGTTATATTTAGACAAAAAAATTGTTGATACCCGACACCCGGTTTTGGAGATATCGTTAACAATATAAACCCGAAAAACCTTCAAATATTTTTTAGAGCAAAGTTGGTTGTTCAATAACATTAACACTTTCCCTCCGATCATTTTAAAATTTTAGCAGCATACTGATATTTAAACAGAGAATGATTTCTAACAAAGTTGTCGATATCCGATAACCGGTTTTGGATATATCGATAAAAGTAAAACCCGAAAAATCGTTAAATATTTTTGCTAACTTGGGCACTTGTATGTATGTATGTATTTATTTATTACAGCTCTATTGAGCCTAGATTTTAACAACAATAATAGAGCTTAATCTAATACTTAAGCCTATAGGAACTCTTTGTTTATTCATTCATTAAAGTAAATTCATTTATTAACTAAAAACTTAACTAAAAAATAAATAAATTAGAATATGGAACAAAAAAGTAAAAGTAAAGTTAAAAAAAAAAGATAAAAAAGTTAATAAAGAGGCAGAGCAATTCATTTTGTATGTATATCCAGATGTATTTAGATTCCAACTTATTAGAGCTAACTGACCTGAATCTTCCAGATCATACCATTACAATGATAGTCCCAGCTGGCTGCAGATTACAAGCCGCCTACGCATATAAAGCGAGAAAACAACATCTGGACGGCGGTGCACTGTTATATGAGAGTGGTGCGTGCCAGTATGCGTTTCTCCAACTTTTTGTACGTGACGTCTGGCGCTGTATCGTACTTTTCATGGTTCATGTGCACTGTGAATGGTTTTTCAGAAAGGCCGACCATGTAGCCCTAAATAGGAAGGGATTTACAATAATTATACAATTTGCGTTTGAACTCATTTTTATTGCACGATTTAACATCAGTTGGAAGTTCATTAAAACATTTTAAAACTTTGTAATATAAGTTACATTTATCAGCTTCTGTTCTGTACGAGGGCAGAGTGAAATCATTTCTATTTCTAGTGTTCACGGAATGCACATTTCTTACATATTTAACGTTACTTTTCAAATAATCCGGCAAATTGCCGTCTATTATATTCTTAATAAACTTCATCGTATAATAAAATAGCTGTTGTTTGACACTTAACTAATTTAGAGTGGAGAGCATATCTCTGATGGGTGTATCGTATCGCTTACGAACAATAAACCTCATGGCTTGGTTCTGTTGTTTTTGAAGCTTGTAGATTTGACTGTCTCTCATTATAAAGAATATGGTTGGACAATAGATAAAGTGAGGCTCGATAAAAGATCGGTAGAACAAGTCTCCGAACATAAGACCAAATGGGACTTACGCACTTCTAAAAGACGTTCTACTACTTATATTCAGGTACAGGCAGTTTAGCTCGTTAATTTTTTGTTGCTATATGCGCACTTTATTTTTAGCCTGTGCATGTTAAATGAGTGCAGGACAGTCTCTGCTGAAGGCATGATGACTCACATCGACATTAATAACTTTCATTTGGACCAATTCACTACAGTTTACACATTTAGCTATATTTAAAGTACAGTTTTTACTTTCATGGGGCCGAGCACATTTACCACATGCTAGTTTATTTCTGCAGTCGGTGGCTTTGTGATTATACCCCAAACAATTAAAACAACTGAGAACAGTTACGTGTTCGTAAGCGGTACAAGAGTCCCATTCAATATAAACTCTTTTTTGTTGCAATATACTATCATGTGTTACAGCATCTGTTTCAACCAAAGCGACATAGCTTTCCGATCTACTATTTGAAGTCCATTCCATTACACATTTCGTTCTGCTTAGTTAAACATTCAATCAATCTTTCGTTACTAAATTTTCCGGTTAATCCAACTATCTTCACGATCTTTTTAATTTCACTTTTACTTTTAGTTTGCTCTGTTTCGTATTCATTTCCGATAGCCGCTCTTACTTTTTGCTGCACTTGCCCACAGGCGTCTTTGCTTTTACATTCGACAATTATGGCACCTGTATTGGTCTCTTTTACCTTTCTGACAAGCCCATAGGTCGGCTCAACAACTTTATTTTAACGCTTCTTTAGTTTCTTTCGCCTTGTTGCTCTTATTTTTCGGTTTGATTACTATTCTATTCTCGGTCTCTGCAGCTATTTTGGCATATGTTTTATTCGCGTTCACAGGCTCATTTGCAATACTTAAATTTTTAATGAAATCGTTACATTTTTGCAACTCTTTAGACAAATCATTAATTATTTCGCTTTTCATTACATTTAATTTAACCTCAATATTGTGCTCTAGGAGGGAATTGAAGTCTGTTAGTATAGTATTTTTTAGTGACGAACATTTATTATTAAATATTAGCTCAACTATTTGCTTAACATCTACGCTTTTCATCTTCGCTTCCTCACATTTGCAAATTAAGTGCTTAATCTCAACGAACTTTGTACTCGTATTAGACAAAGTACACTCATTACAAAACCATGTTATGTTAATGTTCTCTGTTATTAACTTGATTTCATTTCTTTTTATATTGCTGCATGCCAAGCAAAAGTGAAAACCACACCCACCCGAGCATGCGATTATTTCATCTACTTCGTTAACTTTCGAAGTGCACTCCTTACACTCCCACGGCATTGTGGAAGGAAATTTTACTCTACTATGTAAAAAATGTGCATTCACAACTGTTTAGTAAAAACTACTATATATATATAAAACAATGAATTAAAACTACGTATTACAATATTTAAAACCTTGTTTTAAGTTGAACCATACGTGGTGGCAGCACTGCACCTTAACAGCACTGGCTACTATCTTCCACTCTTCCTTGTTCTTTATTTTCTTTATTTTGTCACTTACCAATGACAAGCAGAAGTGACGCTGGCAGAGCACAATTGTATTTAAATACCCTCCCGCCGACAAAAAAAATAAATAAATAAAAAAACAAAAGATAGTAGCGTAGCAGATAGATGGCAGCAGCGCAGCAAAACGGCAGTGAAAAAGTTGATTGTTGTGCTCACCCCCGCCCAACAGGTTGACTTTTGTGCACTCCCGCCTCTCAACACGTTTACTGTGCACTTGCTTGTTCAGAAACGCGAGCAGGTGCGACGGTAGCAGCAAAGCAAATTAGGGCATTTGTTTCCAACCAAATTAGCACTAATATGACCACATGAACCTTGTTTTTCCTCCGTCGATTGGTTTTAACCACCTTATTGGTTTTATTTTAGCGTTTGTACGATTTATTACATTTGTTTATTGAATACAAACGATAAAAAACGCAGAGCAAAATATTTATCGACAGTTCCGTTTTGTTGTTTACTTCTTAATCCTTCTCTACCAATTATGTTAAAAGTTTAGTAGCATGTAGATATTTATATAAAGCAATCTTCGGTAAACTTTTGATACCCGAAACCCGGTTTTTGAGATATCGTCGAAAATGTTTAATTAAAAAAAAAATTTTCACCATTTCTACTGGTGAACCAATGAGAGATAGGCACAAACGCTCAAAGGCAATTTTGAAGGGCGTAAAATTCCCTAAATAATTCCCGATTCAGAATATTGCAAAAGGCATCCCAATAATAGAAATTTGAATGAATTCTGACCGAAAAAAATTCTAATTTTTCTAAATTTTAATAAAAAAATTTTAAGTGCTAAATAGTAAAATATTAACAATATATCTTCACACTGACATTGCATTGAATTTAAAATATCATAAAACCAACAAAAAGTATGAAAGCCACTAAAACTTGGGGAAAGTTATCATTCAATATTTTTGGAGAATTAGTGGTTTCTTTAATAATTTTTTTTTTTATGTTTGTATTGTTGGGATAACTGTACTCTACCTTGAAAACTAAAGGGAGCACACCAAACTCAAAACCATCGAAAGTTTTGCTGTATATTGAGCTATCATTGCGTACAACCAAAATTTTAATACTCGTTGCCTCAAAAAGTTATAAGCACAAAATTACAAGTATTGAAAATGGCCAAAAACAGAGTATCGCTATTTCATTGATGATAACATTTAATATTGGAGGAGCACATTAACCTCGCTTACATTTTTAGAACCTCCGTCTCAAAAACTACACCCTGGTAAAATTTCAGAGCGATACATTGATGCCTCAAAATTTTATAGAACAAATACCAAAAAGAAAATTAAGAGTATCACTCGAAAAAGTGATAAATTCGACGTTTTTCGCCTTTCAAAGTTCTGTAAAAACTTATTGTCTACATATTTTTTCATCCAAATCTTCAGAGAAGATAGTCAATACGTAAAACTAAGTATCCATATGCTTTTTCCCCGCTTTAATTCATTAACCGATGTGTATCGAAAAATGTAACACTATTTGATGTTTGCCCATATATACAAATGTTTGTGTGTGTGCAAACCTTCTACGAATTTAGCAAACGGCAAGAATAATATGCTTAAATGCATTATTGAATTATTCACGCAACATATGCATACGTTTATGAAGATGAGTGACAAGAAGTACGTTCGTACATAGATTCGAGAATTTGTGAATGATTCGCCAATGCATTCATGAACGTGAACGGTGTGGATTTTTTTATGCGTTCTTATTCACGAACGCGAATGCAATTTTTTTTATGTTCATGTTCGTGAATGCGAGTTAACGAAAGTGAATGTTTCCGAACCCTGGTTAAAACCTCTGTTAATTTTGGATTATCTTGCTGTGATCGCCATTTTGTGCGGCACTGTATACATAGATAAATATATGTAAATATTTCATATAAACGTTTTGTATATACTACCCAGGGTTTCTTCGATATTCCTGTTGACAATTTATATGCAGAACCGGCTGTTTTAAAATGGATCAAAGAAAATATTCCAGAGTGGAAAAATTCTATCATTGTATCACCCGATGCTGGTGGAGCAAAGCGGTAAGTTTTTGGGGTGTACATATGTATATTTCGGTGCATCGACAAGTAGCCCATTTCGCCTTTTTTTCGGAATATGGAAACGTGATAGGCGTCAAAACTTGGGCCTTGCAATTTAAAAACGATTTTGTGAAATGGCATTTTTCGTAAAAATTAAGCTTTGTTTCTCTCAACCCTTTTGAAAAAAAAAAAAGGAATTGATTAATTTTTTAAAGCAGTCGTTCAGTTTTTGGGATATTTCGCTGAAATTTGGCGTACGGCCACCATTTTATAATATTAGGGGGTTATTAAAATTACATTAGTTCTTTAAGTGTTTCTTTGTTGCAGGTGTTTTAAATATATAAAACAGACGCAAAAAAAATGAGGAAAAAAAAACTTAAGCAAACATGGCTCAACTTTTTCTCCAACCTTTGAAAAGTTGTATAGTTCTCAAGTTGATATCCAGCACAATTCTCCAATTTTTCTCCAACCTTAGATAACTTTGTAGTTCTCAAGTTGATATCCAACATAATTCTCCAAGTATTATCCAACCTTAGAGATATTTTGATAACTTTGTAGCTTTCAAGTTGGTATCCAACATATTCTCCAAGTATTCTCCAACCTTAGAGATATTTTGGTAACTTTGTAGTTTTCAAGTTGATATCCAACATCATTCTCCAAGTATTTTCCAACCGTAGAGATATTTTGATAACTTTGTATGTAGTTCTCAAACTGATATCCAACATATTCTCCAGCTTCTAATATTCAAATTAATTTTAAAGAGCTTAGACTAAAATTTATGTAAATACAAATTTTTGTCAACTAATTCATGGCGTTTAATGGAAAAATCATGGATTAATTTTTTCGGTATTTATTTTCAGAGTCGCATTCATACCCTTGAGTCCAATTAGAGAATCCCACAAGTTGAGAACTATCCCTTTCTCAACTTGCGAAACAGCGTTTTTTTTCATATAATGCCCTTTTGCAAGTGTTTTATTTTTTGAGAAACAACGCTTGAGGTAGGAGAAGCCCCTTAGTTCTCAACTTGAGATCAAACTTAACTCAAGCCTAAATATTTGCTGGGAAGCTTATATTATTGGTTAATTAAATAACTAAAAAGTAAAAAAAAAATTCACTGCAAAGAAATATAACACTTTATAAGTTCATTGTAACCTTTAACGATAGTTAGGCTTCTTCGTCTGTGACAAAATAATTCCATATTGTACATAATTATATATTTTAACCAGGGTGGGGAAAAATTCGATCGCGAAATCTCAATCATATGGTTTTCTCACCCTTTCTCATTTTGCGCTCTTAACATATCGCGAGAAACGCTAAGGCAAACGAGCGGTAGTTAAAACAATAACTGCATTATTTCATTGCTAGGAGATTGTAAACAAACGATTTTTCATACCAGCAGCCTTGCTACGAGCGATCGCGTTTGTATGCTCGCTCGTTTCCAATGTAGTATATAAGTTAACACAGGTGAACATTCAACCGGCCAAAACACCACTTCCACCGAATTTACTGACGGCGCGTCTATAGCCTTACATTTAACAGCAAGCAAAAGTTCAATACCGATTTAAAAACCCATCCGGCCAAAACACCGCTTCCACCGAATTTGCTGACGGCACGCCTATAGCTCTGTGCGTAATAGCAAGAAATAGTTAAATACTGCTGTAATAGCTCATCCGGCCATTCTGCCGACGGGGCAGTTATAGTCTTGCGCGTGACAACAACAAATAACGTGCAGTAACTAGAATTAGGGCAAGAGTGTAGGTATTTAGACACTAGCGTCGCTTTCATGTATTCAGTTATTTCAACTCATCCGCTGAGACCGGCTGCCCTTGGTAATCCAAGGGAAATAAAGAATTAAAAAAAACCAAGTGGTTCATATTACTGGCGCCCAACGTGGGCCAAGCCAGAGAAAATCCTTATAAAAGGACACGCGAAGAAAAATCCCCGTAAAAGGACACGCGAACGCGAGTTTGGCGGTGGGTTCGAACCCACCTCCTAATAAATAAAATAAATATTTCAAAGTGCCACCGTAAAAGTGCCACAAGACAATTTAAAATAATTTTTTCAAAGTGCCACAAAAGCACAAGTGCCACCGTAAAAGTGCCACAAGACAGTTTAAAATAATTTTTTCAAAGTGCCACAAAAGCACAAGTGCCACCGTAAAAGTGCCACAAGACAATTACTCAATTTGATCTTAAACACACAAAAAGGAAAGAGTTAAAGCATTGCACGCCACAGGCGTTGCCATCGCTGGACATTCAACTTTAATATCATAATCAACTTTAATCCACCGCCACCAAGATGCAAGAATCTGAATAGCTAAAGAACCGACTACTCAATTTGATTTTAAACACACAAAAGGGCAAGGAGTTAAGGCATTCACGCCCCAACCATCCACCACCATCAGTACCACAATAAAAATGAAATTATTCATCTAAGTAGAAAACTCAGCAGCTGTATGAAATTTGTAAAAAGTAAAAATTCCGACTCCAAATTAAAATTAAATCAATTAATAAACGAAGATAGTACTTGAATTTGAGAAGTAAATTTTTAAAAGACAGTGCATGAATTTGAGATTTCCCCTAAACTATGGACGCCCAAACTCTCCAGACCCTTCTTAATACCGCCATCCGTACGGCAACGGAACATTCCAGGCAGGAATTCCAGACCCGTATAGATGAGTTGACAAGCAGGCTAGCCAGAATTGAAACTCCAACTCAGGTCGTCCAATATGAACCAGTCACAATCCAAGCAAACGTAGCGTGTGACGAATCTTTGGATCTGGTAAAAACCATGCCAGAATTCAAGGGCGACCCTACCCGCTATGTAACTTGGAGGCAAGCCGCGCACACTGCCTATACGGTTTTTGAGAATTTCCAGGGTAGCTCTAAGCACTACCAAGCCGTAGGCATCATCAGGAATAAGGTGGTAGACGCAGCAGATGGTGTTCTATCGTCCTTCAACACCGTTTTAAATTTCCATGCAATTATTTCACGACTAGATTTTGCCTACGCCGATAAGAGGCCTATCCATTTGATAGAACAGGAGCTCTCCACTTTGAGGCAGGGTAAACTATCAGTAATAGGATTCTACGATGAGGTTGAAAGGAAGCTGACCCTTATAATTAACCAAACCATTATGACCCATGGTGGAAATGCCACCCTAATAGAATCCCTCAACAACAAGTATCGCGAAGACGCTCTTCGTGTGTTTATCTCAGGACTCAATCATCCTTTATGCGATATATTGTTTTCCTCAAGGCCTAGCGATCTTCCTTCTGCATTAGCCTTAGCACAAGAACTTGAGGCAAACCAAGCCAGATCCATGTTCGCCCATTCCTTTAGTAGGTAAGCAACTCAAAGTCCCCGTCACTTCCCGTATTCACCACAGTACCGCAGAGTACAACCAGACCAACAACGACAGACCCAGACACAAACGACTGTACCAATGGAAATAGATCCATCACTCTCCAGTTTTAGACAAAACAGACCCCAACCAATAAATGGCAATAACGAGAGGAACCGTCTAGGAACCTATCCAACAACATCTCGTCCATATGCTGGTACCCCAGGTGGCTGGTACAACCGAAACACCACCAACCAGACTATTGGACAGGTAGCAGCGCGCCAGAAAAAAGATCGCACGGGAGTGATCAACAGCCAATACAAAAGGTACAACGAATAAACAACCTTGTCCAAGAACATGATGAACTCGAGGAAAACTATGGTAATGATGCTCTATATGACAATTACTACCATAATGACGATTGGAACCCAGTCGAGTGTCAAGACCAACCCAAAGATGACGCGAATTTTTTAGGACGAAATCCCTCTTGCCCTAGGTCGAGCGGACAGTCGGGGGAAGAGGCATAAAACTTCTTATAGACACCGGTGCAGCAAAGAGCTACATAAAACCGCTCAAAGACTTAAAGGGAATCCAACCCGTAAGTCGCACCTTTACGGTGAAATCAATCCATGGCACTACTAGGATTGACAAATACTGCACCATAAACATTTTTAATAGAGACACCAGCTTCTTCATCCTACCCAGTCTTAACACCTTTGATGGTATTATAGGTTTCGACCTACTCAAAGAAGTGAACGGTAAAATAGATTTGATGACTGGACTTCTAAGTTACAAGGGCGGTCAGGAAAAGCTTTTATATCATGATTGCCCTGACATTAACAAACTAATAGAAACGGATGCCGAAACACCGAAACACGAGTTAACTATTCCTGCAATGTTGAAGCGGCACGCATAGCTTCAGCCGAATTCGTCAATAAGGTGATAACCAATTTGTTACAGGACGGTATAATAAGACCATCCTGTTCTCCTTACAATAATCCAATTTGGGTAGTAAGTAAATAGGGCGTGGACGAAGATGGCAATAGGAAGTCACGACTCGTAATTGACTTTAGGAAACTAAACTTAAAAACAGTGAGCGACAAGTATCCTATACCCGACACGTCCGTAATTTTGGCGAACATCGGAAATGCTAAATGTTTCTCAACGATAGACCTTAAGTCTGGTTTTCACCAGATTAAACTAGCTGAGGGGGATCGGGAAAAAACTGCATTTTCGGTCCATAACGGAAAGTACGAGTTCTGTAGGCTTCCCTTTGGCCTAAAAAATGCTCCCAGTATTTTCCAGAGAGCCGTTGACGATGTACTTAGAGCAGAAATCGGAAAAATATGCGACGTCTATGTAGATGACGTCATAATTTTTTCAGAAAGCGCTGAACAACACTTAAAGGATATCGACCAGGTATTAAACAAACTCTACTCTGCTAATATGCGAGTGTCCGCCGACAAGTCTAAATTCTTTCAGGAAAGTGTCGAGTTTCTAGTCTTTACATTATCCAAGGGGGGTATCAAGACATGCCCCGATAAAGTCAAGGACATTTTGGACTTTGCCACTATCAAATCACTTCGAGCTTTACGATCTTTTTTGGGATTGGCTGGTTATTACAGACGGTTTGTAAAAGACTACGCCTCGGTTACCAAACCCCTAACAAAATACTTACGTGGAGAAAATGTGAACATTGGCACTAACCAATCTCAGAAAATAGAAATAAACTTAGATGAAGAAGCACTTAACGCGTTTAATAAAGTTAAAAATATTCTTGCATCAGAGGATGTGCTTCTCCTTTATCCCGACTATAAACAACCATTTGACTTAACAACAGACGCTTCTTCACACGCCATAGGCGCCGTTTTATCCCAAAACGGCAGACCTATCACCATGATCTCAAGAACCCTTTCCCCAGCAGAGGAGAACTATGCAACCAACGAAAGGGAACTCTTGGCGATAGTGTGGGCCCTACAAAAACTTCGCAATTATTTGTACGGTGTAAAGCACCTGAACATTTTCACAGACCACCAACCGCTCACCTTCGCTTTATCTGACAAAAACTCAAACGCAAAGATGAAAAGGTGGCGCGGTTTTGTGGAAGAATATTAACCAACGTTTCATTACAAACCAGGCAAGGAAAATTTTGTTGCTGATGCGCTCTCACGGCAACATATAAACACACTAGGCCACGAGCCAGACTCAGAAAGCATGGTCGCTAACAGTGAGCTGTCACTGACTCAAACGATAGCTACAGTAAAAAACCCGATTAGCTGCTTCAAAACCCAAATTATTCTGGAAGAGGGAAAGACATTGCCAGTTAACACAACTATAATTTTTAGGACACGAGTGAGGCATCGAATATCTTTTAGTAACCTACAAGATTTATTGAAAGCCATGAAACAATGAGTAAATCCGAATGTTGTTAACGGGTTGCTATGCGAACTCCCAACCTTGGCACTAATCCAAAACAAGCTTACCACATCTTTTCCAGGGGTAAAGTTCCGCCACACTACAAAGCAGGTTATCGACGTTTTTAATAAGGAGGACCAAAGAGAAATCCTCCAAACCGAACATAATCGTGCACATAGATCCTGTCGCGAAAATGAGCAGCAAGTCCTGGAAAATTACTACTTCCCTGACTTGAGGAAAATCCTAAAAGAAATAGTTTCAAATTGCAAAATATGTCATGAAGCAAAATACCAACGACACAACAATAGATAAATTCTCAAAATTTGCAATGGTTTTCCCAATAAAATCCAGGGCCATATTGGATATTAAGGAACCAATCTACGAACTCCTCAACTTTTACAAAAACACTAAATTTCTGTTTTGCGATAACGAGAGGTCGCTGAATTCAGAAACTTTTAAGGCAATCTTAAAAAACCACTTCGGAGTCACGATCTACACCACGCCACCGGCTCACAGTACAACGAACGGCCAAGTAGAGAGGTTCCACAGTGCACTTACGCAAATTGCACGCTGCCAAAAGCTCGAGACTTGCATTTCCGCACGGTCGAATTGATTCTGCTAGCAACGGCTAAGTATAACCGCACCGTCCATTCCGTGACAAACAGGAAACCTATAGACATCATCCACGCAGCACCCGACGAACTGGTTAATGAAATAAAGAATAGACTTATACAAACCCAACAAAACGACTTGAAAAGACACAATATAATGAGACGAACGAGACAATATAAACCAGGGGAAAAAGTTTTTGTAAAGACGAATAAAAGAATAGGAAACAAATTCACTAAACTTTACACCGAAAAAACAGTCCAGAGTGATTTAGGTACCTTTGTCTTAATCGACGGACGTAAAGTTCACAAACCCAACTTAAAACACTGAAATTGTTTCTTCCTTCTTAGGGTAACTCTGCTCTTGACAATAGATCATTGGGCCAACGCGAGGATATTCAATTATACCAGCAGTTTCCACTTTCTCACGCCAGACAACTTCTCCGAAACGACGCTAACCAAATATTAAAACTACTAGACACGGTCAGAATACATCACCGACATGCTAGAGGCATTAATATCCTGGGACTGCATTAAAATACATAACCGGCACCCCAGACTTTGACGACTTACAAGCAATTGAGACCAGAGCCGAAGCCCTCATAGAAGCAAATGAACAACAAGCAACGATTAATTCAGTTACACAGGGGCAAATTAACGAACTGACGGTGACAGTTAATAAACTTTTGGCACAGGCAAAACGGACGCAGATCGATACGGGAAATCTCTTTTCTTTAGTCAGCACTAGAAATAGAGCGGTAATAATGGAGTTAGAATCTATTATAACATCAGTAGCTCTGGGAAAAGTAAATGTTATTAACCCCATTCTGCTTAATGGCATGGAAATAAACAATATATTAGCTGCTGAGCTCTCTGCAAATACCAGTATAACTGACATACTTTCTGTTTCTAAATTTAAGATATTTCAGAATGCACAGTTTATTTATTTCATTATTAAATACCCAAAAATAGCTAGGATTTGTAATAACGTAAAGTTACTGCCCGTTATCCAGAGGGGAAGAATTATTTCTTTAGAAACAAATATTATAGCTGAATGCAACGGAGAATACATCCCCCTTTATAACTGCAGAGAAGCCATAACAGCAAGCTTCTGCCGACCCTTGAAAGAAAGTCCCTGTGTACGACAACTACTTAACCAACACATCGCAGAATGCAAAACCAAATCTGCCGATCACGTGCCCGCCATTGAGGAGATCGATAACGGAATAATTTTAATTAATGATCAGCCCGCGATAATACAAAACGGAAATTTGACAAGATTAACAAGAGGGACTTTTTTGATAACTTTCAAAGGTAATATTATGATAAACACCACTACTTATAACAACTGGAATGAGGTGATGCGTTCACATCCCGAAGCAGTACCCACACAGCACGTTAACTTCACCGAACATATCGAGTTACTATCACTTCATACCTGCAAAGAATTAATGTGGAAAACCTGAAACACATAGCACACCTACAGAATCTTATTGATACTCGCTCGATACAATCAGGAAGCAAAGAAATATGGTAGTACTGAAGAACATCATAAAAGAAACCGAGGACGCTTTCACTTCAAGAGGGGGAGTAGTTAACACAGGTGAACATTCAACCGGCCAAAACACCACTTCCACCGAATTTACTGACGGCGCGCCTTACATTTAACAGCAAGCAAAAGTTCAATACCGCTTTAAAAACCCGTCCGGCCAAAAAACCGCTTCCACCGAATTATAGTCTTGCGCGTGACAACAACAAATAACGTGCAGTAACAGAATTAGGGCAAGAGTGTAGGTATTTAGACACTATCGTCGCGTTCATGTATTCAGTTATTTCAACACATCCGCTGAGACCGGCTGCCCTTGGTAATCCAAGGGAAATAAAGAATTAAAAAAAAACCCAAGTGGTTTATATTACTTACATATGTATATCCATATGCATACATATAATAGCACTTAAGAGAATTTTTAAGTACATCTTAAATTTTGTTATAAAACTGGGAACTATTATTTTTTACTTTAAGTTATCAGGAAAAACTTAAATATATTTCATCTACATTCTCAAAAAAAAAATTATTTTATCAAATGGAATTGATTTTCAAACAAATGCTTGCGATCGATCGCTGGCAATCGCGATCGCCAGAAATCGCAAACAATCGCGAGAAATAGCGTAAGTGCTCTTTTCAATAACAGCTATTGTTTGGGTTTTGCTATGCACGCTCGCAACGAACGATCGATGGCTAAAAATAGAATTGACTACGTTTGCACCATTGCTGTTGCTTGCGAGAGATTACACATGCATTCGTTAAAAATGTAGCTTACTCACTCGCGAGAAATACCAACCACTGAATTTTTTGCAGTGATAATTTGTTTGAGAGATCGTATTTTGAGCGTTCACCGCACCCTGATTTTAACATTAACGCCAAAATCCTCGCGGAAGTCTACCAAATTTGTGTAAACTTTGTTCCATACAAATTTTGACAGTTCATTTGCGTATTGGGGGATTTTCTACGTTTACATGCTTTGTGCGGGGTTTCTACGGTTACATGAATACCACTATTCTTTTTTAAGCGATATAAAATATTCTTCAATTTATTCATTCAAAATCAGCAGAACCAACTTGTTACGCATAATGCGGTGGTCAGCTAAATTCTATGCAATTTGAATTAAGCACGAAATGTGCTTAAAATGAAGCCAAAACGTTTTTGGAACGAACGCAAATGGTTCTCAACCTAAGCACGAAATGTTCTTAAAATGAAGCCAAATCGTTCTTGGATTGAACCGAAATGATTCTCACCTCAATCCAGAAATATTCTTAAAATGAAGGCAAAACGTTCTTAAAATGAGCAGAAATGGTTTTCAACGAGCCCAATATGTTCTCGGAATAAGTTAAAAATGTTCATAAATCAAGTCCAAAAAGTGTCCATGGAGTACAAAAAATTTTGTTGAAAAATTCGTTCTAAAAATAAGACCATCGTTCACGAGCTAAGTCAAAACGTTAATGACAGACTTTCGTGCACAAATTTTCTCAATTGTGGACTTGTCTCGTTGGTTTTAGAACGATTTTTTCTTTGAGTGTACCTTCTTAGCGAAGAAAGAATCTGTTTCCAGCTGCAGGTAGGTGTGATTTGTTTAATACACATTTTGGTGTTGTATTATTTGGCTGTGCTCTGCCTTAAATGAACTAATATTTGTTTTAATAGTCTTGCATTTTTACATATAAGTAAGAATTTTATCAGCTTTAGACCGGGCTAAAAATTTCATATTGAATTATTATGTTAATACATTAGTTATAGTACTATTTCACGCTGGGGAAAGCGATCATCGGACTAATTCGTAAGGACTTTTACTAGAAGTATCCCTGCAAAAATCGTTGGATTATGTGTTCCAATTTTTTTATATTGGGGTGCTCCAAAAGTAATCATTTGTATACCTCATCGTACCACCTTCAGCTTTTTGAAAGCCGATCATTGCTCGTGCCTTATCGACGAAAATCACGACACTATCGCCCTGGAGTACATTGCAAAGTACTCTGACAGTAGATACTCCAAGGAGTAACAACATTGGAGTACTCTATTGAGTAGCAGAAACAAAGCGAGCGTTAGAGTAGGTGGCCCAGTCTTAGGGCATCGCAATGTTAATTGGAGCACAATTTTATATGAAAAAGGATTAAATTTCGGCTACTCTGATGCTCCAACTGGAGTACTCTTTGGATAGGAAGTAGAGTACTCTCGATTTTTGCAGGGATAACGTGTATATTCGTTTGTTGGCTTAACTGAAGTTTTTCTTCGCTTTGTTTGTTGTTGTTCTTTACCCATACCCTCTTAGCGAAGAAACAATCTGTTTCCAACTGCAGGTAGGTGGGATTTGTTTAATACATTTTGGTGTTGTATATTATTTGGCTGTGCTCTGCCTTAAATGAATTGCATTTTTACATATAAGTAAGAATTCTATGAGCTTAAGACCGTGTTTATAATTCCTATTGAAAATTTCATATTGAATTATTATGTTTTTTGTTGAAGAAAAACTGAGTGTGAAGATACAAACAACATGACACGCTATAGTTATATCGGACTAATTCGTAATGATTTTTACTAGAAGTGTTTTGCTTCCGAGCGAGCTTTGATCTCGGTTGCTTATCATGTATACATGTAGGCTATATCATGTATATTCGTTTGTTGACTTCACTGAAGTTTTTCTTCGCTTGTTTGTTTGCATATACATATATAATACTTCTTATTGCTATCTCAAAATTTTTAGTCTTTGTATTTTTATAATTATTTAATTTTGGCTTTTGTTAAAATATCAAAATGAAAATTTTAGTTAATCAAAATTTTTTGTATTGTTAAAAAATAAAATATATATTTTTACACAGAGCCAACAATGCCTAATAAAATAGAACAAAAGTCATAAGATATCTCTATAGATTTTCTTCAAGAAGATGTGCTTCTTATTATTGTAGAGACAGTCTTTTTAATGTTATTAAGAAGATTTTCTTTTTAATATTTTAAATGAAAAATAAAATGATATTGCCTTCACCGAGAATCGAACTTACAATTTTCGGAATGATAAACCCAGCTGCTAACCATCAGGCCATCGCTCACTTTTGATTGCTAGCGTCTAATTACTGATATGTGTATAGTTGTTAATGTTTCAAAGAAAAATCTCATAAATATAATTGAGAAGATTTCTTTTTAACATTTCTAATTAGGAAAAAAAGAGAGAGAATCGAACTTACAATTTTTCGATTGCTAAACCCAGCTGCTAACCATCCGGCCATCGTGTACTAATAATTTCCAGCGTCTAACTACACCTTTGTACTAAATGTATAGTTTTTTTAATAAGAATTTCTTCTTAAAACCAAAAAGATTTCCTTATAGTTTTTTCTTCGTTTCCACCGTTGCGACTACCCCTTTGCCCAAAAACTGATCATGAAGACAATCTTATTAATTTTATTAGGCATTTTTGGCTCTGTGTATAATAAATATAATTGTGAATATTATTCCACTAAATATTAATCCATATATTATTTTATAAATTTAATATTTTCTTTTTTAGGAAACTACAAAAAATGTTGAATAAATAAAATTTTCATTTTGATAAATAACAAAAGTAATATTGACTAATAAGAAAAATACAAAATTTATCAAATGGATTTATCACAAGTAAACAACCCCACATTTACGCCCCCTCCATTGAAACGGTCAAGTTAATATTCGCAAATAAACATTTAGTAGACATGGTTGTACTTGTAATAAGTGTCCATTAGTCGAACTTTTTGTTGATAAAAGTTGACATTATTTGAAGTTATGATTGTGATTCTTGTTGAAGTTTAGGTTTGAGTTTATTGAAGTTGAATTGAAACTAAGTTTTTTTGTTGCTATATTGCTGAAGTGACAGGGGCGTCACCGCCTGTTGCCGTCAACAGTTGAAGCTTGGTTGTTGGTAAACCATTCGTAATATTTGAATACATATATGTACTTATTAACTTGAGTTTGTGGAAAGGGATTAAAAATATAAGTTTGTATAACTGCGAGTGGAAATCATGAAATGATTAAGTATTTTGAAAACAAGTTATTGACATTTTATGGTATTTAATTAGAAAATTTAAATTTAATTTTTGGCAATTTAAAGTTGATTGATTGTGTCCACTATGGTAGTACCAGGTGATGTTGACGAAATTGTAACTATTGATGCACTTTTGATATACATATGTAGTTTGGATACTGCAGAATCGCATTAGTAGAGTCAAACACGAATACTTATTAAAATACACTTTTAAATAACTTCTTGTTCTTGAGATGAAAACAACAATGCAATATTGTCCTTTATGATTCGTTTAAAAGTTCGAAGCAGGATCGCCAATTATTATTTTATAAATTTAATATTTGTTAATATTTATTTGATTAGAAAATATATTTTCTTTTTTAAGAAACTACAAAAAATTTTGAATAAATAAAATTTTAATTTTGATAAATGAAGACATGCATGGATGAAGGGGGTATGTCGCATTCTGACTCTATTTCTGTTTTTGGCATTGATGAATAGTTTTTATGCATATCTAGATTTCTGTCTTATCAAAACCTGGCTATCGTGTAAATTGTAGAAGATAATTCATTGATGAAGGAGGTATGTACACAACTTTTCAATATGAATTGTAAAAAAAGCTAAAATTTAAAGTCAATTTTCTCTTTTCACTCAAAATGCGACATAGCCCCTTCATCCATGCACGTCTTCAAATAACAAAAGTAATATTGACTAATAACAAAAAATACAAAATTTATCAAGTGGATTTATCACAAGTAAACAACCCCACAATCATTAATACTGCAAATGTATCAAAAGATTGAGTTTCATGATAAAAAAGTATCAATGTATCAAAAGACGAATTTTACAAAAATGTGTATCAAAATTGATACACTTGTATAAAAACGGCAACGCTGAACGTGAGCCCTCATTTATTACCAAAAGTTCGGCTGGAAACATTGCAGTGCCTCGGTAGCCTAATGCATAACGAGAGGTCTTCATAGTAAATGCCGTAACCAGTTTGGAGTCAACCGTGTAGAAGGATGTGGCCTTCCGGTCCGGAGTTTGTACGTTCTTTTTGCTGTACAGATCCATCGGACGATGGTTCATAACCTCTAAAGCTGTGGTGGGTGTGGAGGGAAGTGCCTCTGTAACGAACCGCTGCACTCCAACATAAATTGCGGTTTATTTCGAATGCTGCCCACAATACCGTGATGTCGTAGAATAGTATCGGTCTGACGACCACGGTGTACAAGCAACACCTTATTTGTGGCTTGAGTTGCAAAAAACGACATTAATCAATTTTATTTTTTTGTCTTTTTGATATTTCCTAATTAATTTCAAAATAATTTAAATGTCGGATATATAAATCGAGCTATATATGCGATTGTATCGTAACAGCCAAGTTATCGAAATTTTTTTTTTATTGTAAATAGCTTGTAAATACTCGTTAGAACTACCCACCAACTTATAGAGGTCAACTACGGGCTGGTTCTGAGAAAAAAGTAAAAAAATAATTTTTTCGTATCGTTTGTTTATACTTTTGCGTGATCGAAATTTTATCGTATCTATAGTATGAGCACAGTATATAATAGAAAGGTGCTGTGTTTTCTGTAGATAAAGCTATAGTTTTCTCACCATTTTTCAAGATTATATGAGCTAGTGGTACAAGCATTGATTGCTTAAGAATTTAGAGATCTCAAAATATCTGTAGTGGTGAAGGCAAGGACCAAAATCTTTACACTAAAAACACGGGTACCAAATTAATATACACATAATATGTTTTAAACAATTGGTTTTGGATTTTTCATGGTGTTAATAGGTTAGGTTAGGTTCAAGTGGCCGCTGCAGAGGCACACCTATGCCAGTATTAAAGAACCGTCGTGATACCACCAACACTAGGAAAGTCAGTTCCGGGACCCTGCCATATGAAAAATCCTTGTATTATAGAGATTCTCCACATAGCTGAATCCTGGGACTGACGCTCTTAAACGGACACCGTTACTCCTCCTCGAACCATTTAGATGACTTGATGAAGGCCATCAAATCCTTTATGTCCAGCTCCGTGACCTGGCGTACGCTAGCAAGTTCGTTTGCCCTACAATTTCTCTCAATGTCCCTATGTCCCGGGCACCATGTGAGGTTCACGCGGTTCTTTTTGGCCATCTCTTGTAGAGATCGACGATAGCTGAGCGTCAGTTCAGAGTTGAACGAGTAGGAACCAAGGGATTTGATGGCCGCTTGGCTGTCGCTGAGAATACTGATTGCTAAAACTTCAGCCTGGGAGACACTGCAGCCTTGCTCAGCGCATGCCACCATACCACAACTCCGAATGATTGCAGTGTAGATCCCTTTGCATATTTTGGGGCCGAGCCCACATTTTTTCCAATGGATCTTTTGCGCTGAAGAACATTCTCCTTCCAGGTTAGTTTCCTATCCAGAACTGTGCCCAAGAACTTGGCTTTGTCAGCCAAGTTCAGGCGCACGCCATTCTATTTTGGTAGGTTTAACGGTGGTATCTTAAATCGCGCCTTGGTGAAAAGGACCAGTTCGACTTTTCCCGGGTTGATACTTAGTCCGAAGTGCGAGCACCATGAGGAAACCTCTCGCTATTTGTATCAAGTCGCACAGGGTTTGTGGGACTTTGCCCCTATATATAACAGCTCAATCGTCTGCATATGCCAGTACCTTCCCGCCCCCCAGCTTGTGTCTCGCAGCAGCGAGTTGACAGTGAGGTTCCATAGAAGCGGGAATAGAACACCACCCTAGGGCGCTCCCTTGTGACATAGTGATAAATCTTCCTAGGCCAGTGATGAAACTATTCTTCTACCCCTTAGTAGTTGATGAATAAGTCCAATAAGAGACCTGCTAATGCCCAGATTTGTGAAAGTGGTGTTTATAGCGTCAGGGCTAATGTTGTTGAAGGCTCCTTCAATGTCTGAGAAGGCCACGAGACAGTAATCTTCTCATACAGCGATTTTTCAATAACAGAAACTAGGCTGTGAGGCGCCTGGAGAGGTAGTTGTTTATTATCCTCTCGAAAGTTTTGAGTACAAAGGACGAGAGACTGATCGGCCTGTAGTCCTTGGGTTCGTAATGGGACGCCTTCCCCGCCTTAGGAATGAACACTACCGTGGCACTTCTCCAGGAGAACGGAATGTAGCTAAGAGCCAGGCAGGCTGTATAAAGAAATACCAGCCATTTGGATGATGTCTCCAACGTGTTTATAAGTTGTGCGGGAACAATCCCGTCTGGGCCGGCAGCCGTGCTCCTTGATGGGTATGTTTACAGCCAGGTTTGAGTAGGTGCTAACGGTTCCTTATGCAAGTTCCCTGGAAAGTGCGTATTCAAGAGCAGCTCTAGGGTTCCCCCCGTGCTGGTCCAGGATCCGTCAGGTTTGCGCAAATAGCTTGTGGCTCTTTGAGTTTTTGAGAGCACACGTCTAAGTCTCGCAATTCTCGAGATTTCTCCACAATACTCTCTTCGCCTGCCTCAGAGCTTTTGTGTAGGCCCTAAGTTTAACTTTATATTCAAACCGTTGAGTCTCCGTGCCAAGGCCAATGCCTTATTGAATTGTGTCCTACATGATTTTCGGAGCGAGTCCAGGTCGTAGGACCACCAATGCGGACTGTGTTTTGCGCGTGGTTTTGGCACTGGACAAGCCTGCTCTAGGGCATTTGAGAGCGCCGTTGTAAAGGTCTTTACCAGACCCTCCAACTCCCCTTCTGACGAAGGGACTTGTGGGGGCAGTGCTGGTAGGTCCCTTGCTAATATTTCATTGTGTAACTGACAGTTAGAACACGCCATTTTCTGACCCACTCATAAGCGTCTTTGCTGCCAATAGTGAGATCTATGACCTCCCTGCGGGTTTTAGTGATAAACGTAGGTTCGTTACCCACGTTGCAAACTACCACGTTGGTTGTTAATAAATATTCAAACAACGACTCTTCCTTAGCATTGATATCGGAGCTTCCCCACTGGACGTGATGAGCATTAGCGTCAGTTCCGATAATAAGATGACTCATGGTCAAATTTCCACCAGGTCTTTAACCTCCCTCTGTGGGGGAAATTCTTCGGTATCGTAGGGCATATAGACCGACGCCATCCTCAGGCTGGTACTGTCAACTGTTAAACTGGCAGCTGTAACGTCACCATTGGTATAGTAGGGCAAGAAAACGGCGTTCAGCTCAGACTTAACCAAAATGCAGGCTCTAACCCTGCGCCCCTCTCTGGCTCGGATATGCTTAAAACCCTTAGTCCCCAGACCACAAATCCTTGAGCTATTGACCCAGGGTGCTTGGATGAGGACCACATCTACGTCGCCTTTAGAAAGAGGACTGATTAAAGCAGCCGAGGCTGCCACCAGGTCTTTTACCTCCCGCTGTGGGGGAGGTTCTTCGGTATCGTAGGGCATATAGACCGACGCCATCGTCAGGCTGGTGCTGTCGACTGTTAAACTGGCAGCTGTAACGTCACCAATGGTATTGTTGGGCAGGAAAAAGGCGTTCAGCTCAGACTTAACCAAAATGCAGGCTCTAACCCTGCGCCCCTCTCTGGCTCGGATAAGCTTAAAACCCTTAGTCCCCAGACCACAAATCCTTAAGCTATTGACCCAGGGTTCTCGGATGAGGACCACATCTACGTCGCCTTTAGAAAGAGTACTAATTAAAGCAGCCGAGGCTGCTTTAGATTTGTGCAGGTTTATCTGAAGCACCACCAACATGAGAGCGCTCAGACTCCCCTGCCACTGCCGTATCGTCGAGTTGTACCTCGTCTGGAGGCTTTTTTGTTTAACGACGAGTTGTTCAGACCACGATTTGGCTTTGCGGAAACCGTACTAACTGTGGCAGTATCCCATCTCCGAGCTGTTCACTTCTTCTCCTTCGCCATTTGACGTGGCAGATATTATACTTTCCGAATCGGACACCTCCGACTCCTCTTCCGACACTGCGATGTCCGAATTCTCCGGAGCAGCCGAAATAGCAGCGCGTTGTGCCTCGCCACGGTATACGTGGATCACGATCTGACCCATGCCGTCCCAACAAACCATGAAATTTGTAAAAGTAGGTCGCCTCCCAGTTGGTGCACCCTGGGTAACGCTAAATGACCTACATGGCCTACACGGCTAGTTTCTGGTATTGCCGGTTCTACGAGAACGGGCGGGAACCCGGGCCGTTTTCTTATATCGACCCGACCAAGAGCAATACACTCGGGGTGACCCTGTCTGACATTTAGGCAGGGCTACACCTCGCTACAACAACAACAACATGAAGCTAGAATTCGATTGGAGGTACATTCGAGAACTAACCCCATTCTCCAATTTCTAACGTTAGAGGGCGACTCGAGAAACACTCGGGAATCACAGCGTTCTCAAACAAAATGGGACATAATTCTCATATCGAGAAAACTATAGTTTTCTAGTCGAATTATAATGTCATTCTCTAATGGGATTCTAATGTGAATTTGCAAATGGTGCAAAATGCTCGCCTTTTGGCTAGTTCTCTAGCCTATCTCGAATCGAGTTCTAGTGAAGTTCTCTACTGTTGCCTTCGAATAGAGAATAGTTAGAGAATTACCCTAGCTATCTAACGCAAAGTCGAACATTTCCCCAACGTTAGATACTGTGTTTGTTGGGGTAGTGCACTCGTCCATTGCACCGTTTAATGGGCTTGAGTGCCTCCTTAGGCCCTACCGCATCCTCCACCAGATTGACATGCCAGTCCTGCGTCGGGAGAGACGGGTTCATAATCCGCAGCATCCTGAGAATACTCTCAGGTTCAGCAGGGATGGCAGGAATCCACGCCCTTGCCCTTGGCCGAGCCGGAATGTGCTTCCAGTCGACAACCTCGATTCTTGCCCATGGGTAGATCTCACCCAGTCTTGAATCTGCTGCCTTGTACCAAGGTCTGAAACCGATTAAAATAACGTTCGGGTTTCGATTTCGGTTTTGCAACGTGTTTCGGTTTCGGTTCTGGTTTCCTTCTTCAACATTTATTTCGGTTTCGGTTTCGTTCCTGTTTCGGTTTCCAAATAAAAACACGAACAAAATACATTTTTCTACTAAAATACTCAGGTACCTAAATATGTAGCTTCGAAATCAAGGTATGAAACCGATTAAAATAAAGTTCCGGTTTCGGTTTTGTAACGTGTTTAGGTTTCGGTTCCGGTTTTGTAAAGTGTTTAGGTTTCGGTTCCGGTTTTGTAACATGTTTAGGTTTCGGTTCCGGTTTCGTTCTTCAACATTTATTTCGGTTTCGGCTACGGTTTCGTTCCGGTTTCGTTTTCCAAACAAAAACACCAACACAAAAAAATTGTGCTACTACAAAACTCATATATGTACCTGAATTAAGTCTGAATTTTTATAACTTTACTCCGGTGGTCATGATGAATTTTCTCCAATATATAGTAATAAATATTACTTCCGCTATTTATGGAAAAGAACTTTCTTCAAAATAAGTTTAAAAAATTAACTCTACTTTTTCTATTAGAAAAATGTTAAAATGGAACGTTAATATGAGTGATGCTTTCTTTTTTTTCGGATGTCATACCTACATTTTTTTTCGATGGCTTCATTCGCTTATAGTTCAATTATTTCGGAATTTTGATATTGAGGTAAAAAAGTGTCTTGCTTAACCATCTTCCATGAAAATTATTCAGGGTAGCCTCTTTTCCCCACACACACGTCTATGTCGCCTTTAGAGAGACGACTAACTAAAGCAGCCGAGGCTGCTTTAGATTTGTGCAGGTTTATCTGACTCACCACCAACATGAGAGCGCTCAGACATCCCTGCCACCGCCGTATCGTCGAGTTCCACCTCGTCTGGAGGCTTATCTTTCAACGACGATTTGTTCAGACCACGATTTGGCGTGGCAGAAACCCTACTAACTGTGGCAGTATCAACCTTGGTTCGCTCAGGACTAGCTGCTATCACTGTGACGTTGAGGTCTTCCCCGTCCAGCAGGCTGTCTCCCATCTCCGAGCTGTTCACTGCTCCTTCGCCATTTGACGTGGCAGATACCATACTTTCCGAGTCGGACATCTCCGACTCCTCTACCGGCACTGCGTTGTCAGAGCCCTCCGGTGCAGCCGAAATAGCAGCGCGCTGTGCATCGCCGCGGTATACGTGGATCACGATCTGACCCATGCCGTAGTGCACTCGTCCATTGCACCGTTTAAGGGGCTCGAGTGCTTCCTTAGTCAAGGTGAAGACCACTTGCCTGTCAGGCCCTACCGCATCCTCGACCAGATTTACACCCCACTCCTGCGTCGGGAGAGACGGGTTCATGATCTTCAGCATCCTGAGAATTCTCTCAGGTTCAGCAGGGATAGCAGGAATCCACGCTCTTGCCCTTGGCCGAGCCGGGATGTCCTTCCAGTCGATAACCTCGATTCTTGCCCCTTGGTAGATCTCACCCAGTCTTGCAGCTGCTGCCTTGTACAGTGCAAAAGTTTTTGCATCCTCGCAAGCGAATACCTGGATTCGGCCCTGGTGCCATCCCGCATCAGAGCCCATCAGTGTGTCATCCGGAGACTCATCCATAATGTCAAGAAGGGCATTACCGATCGCGTTCCGGACGTACCGCCACTGGTCCTTACGGATGGTCCAGCTTTCGCTACCGCGGTCAATGACTCTTATGATAATCCTGTCTTGGTCACTTCAGCAAAGCTAAGTTTACCCACTCCGGGGGTGTTCCGCTGCCGCTTCGGATGAGGTTTTAAATCCCTGTCTGATCTCTGGCGTTTGAAGGGATTTCCGTTAACCTTCTTTGGCGCATAATTGCTTTGGAAGTTCGGTAACAGATCTTGAGCTATCTCCACCGTCTTTCTGGCATTCGGCGGTTGCGTCTCCTGTATAACTCCCTCGCATTTCTTCAGGATCCTTGCGGCCGCTCTTTTGTCCAAGTACTCAGAGCGACTGGGAAATGTCTTTTGGGAGGAATTTCGACCCGTAGTTGCCATCGCGGTCGTTCCCTTCTTTGGATCTCTGAGGCCAGGTCGTGAGACCACTGCCACACACGTTGAGGAATTGGTTTTGGTACCGGCACTAAATGGAGGTTTAGCATTAAGCGTTGTTGCATTCACTGTGTTTATACCGGTGCTTGATTTGGGGATTGCCCCCTTATTATCCAGAGTTGATCGACCCATAGTTGCCATCGCTGTCGTTCTCTCGGCTGAAATGGAAATGGAGGTTGTTCTCCGACGTTGCATTCTCGCTTGCTCCAGCACTGTCCCCCTCTGCTGTGCAGTGTCTAACCTATAATACTGCCGCGTTTCATTTACATAACTTTAGCTTGGAAAATATCTATATAACGCAACGTATACGAAAAGTATCGTAAGCGCCAAAACTTATTTCTATTGAAACTCAACATGATTGCAAAAGTATCGTAAGTGCCATTATACCCCTAAAAACTAAAAAATTAAGGAAACATTTGAAGTATTAATAAAAGAAGCAATTAAATATGTTCTGTATTCAAATCTTAGCCAAACATTGAAAGGTTAAAGAAAAAACAAAACAACCGCCTCCTGTAAAATTTGTATTTAGTTGTTGCGATATAATCGAAAAAACGACTCGAAATGTAAACATAACTGAAACATAGCTGACAATGCATCAGTTTAAAGTTAACAACAAATTTTAAAGGTCAGATGAAGTGGCGGATACATTTATCTGCCCAATAAATTATAGGTAACTTTAGCGCTTGACCGTGGTAAACATAAATTAAATTATTTTTTAAATATTTTGAAAATTTTTTAATTTTTCATAAAATTTTGAAATTATTGAGCCCATTTACTGTCGACTAACTTTACAGCGTTACTCATTACATTTGTTAAAAGGGTTGCCGGTACAAAAAAGCAGAACAACAACAGAACATTTATGTTATTTTCTTAAGAAAAAAATACGCAGAACAAGCTCTTAAAAAAAGAACTGTTCTGCCACCGTAGGTATAGCCCCTATATTGGTGTGATCTTGTTGGTTCCGATAAATGATTAACATATCATAAAATGGCGTCCGCATGCCAAATTTCAGCGAAATATCTCAAAAGCTGAAGGACTATTTTGAAAATTAATCAATTCTTTTTAATTTTTTCCAAAGGGGTTGCGGGACTAAAGAAACTACCACCCTTTTGTACCTATTACGCTTTCATAATCAAGAATTTGCTTTATCGATGCAGCCTAGTGTATATGCCTTATGGCGGGTTAACTTTCGTTCCACAGATTTCTAATTATTTTGAGTTAAGCTAAGGTTAACTGCCCAAAATTGGTGATATAAGTTCTTTAGTGGAATTCAGTAACTTTAAACAATACTATGAAACGGGTTGTTAGCTTAATAATTTCGTTGTTTGCACTATCGATTCGGTGATTCAGTAGCTCTTCCTTAACAATTAACAATAGGCGATTGTCTCAGGTGAATTATAGCACAATAGGTGATTGTCTCAGGTGAATTATAGCAAAAAGTAGCTGATTCTTAGCTAAGCATAGAACCAATATTCCTTAACAACTACCAATAGGCGATTGTCTCAGGTAAACATAACAAAACGTAGCAGATTCTCAGCTAAGCATAGAAACAAAAAGTGACTGTCTCAGATAACACATAGCAAAACATAGAATTGTCTCACCTAAAATATATAAGAAAAGTACCTATTTGTTGTTTTAACAAACAACACCAAATTAGAGGTCGACAATTATTTCGCGTTAACAATAACAGCTGACATTTCGATAACAAATGTTGTCAAATAAACTTGTAGTGAATAGCGAAATCGATAAAATTGTTGTTAAGTCAACGTAACAATGACAACTCTTGTTAAAATAGCGGACTGAATTCCACTACTGGTGAGGTATCTGGAGACAGTCTACCAACAATTTATATCGTGAAATTTAATTAAAAAAAAAAAAACAGAAATATAATTGAGGAGCTTCACACCAAAACGCAATAAGTTACACTTAAAAATTTCGTAGATAAATGAGAAAATAATTGTTAATTATATAACTATTGAAGTACTATTAAAAGACTAAAGTCTTACTCTGTACTACTCTGAAAAGGAAATAAATGAATTATGAATTATGAGAAAATATGATTACTGGGAAATGAAAACATATGCCAAAAAATGATTTATCGGATAACTAGAATTAAAGTTAAAGCAGAAAGTTGTTCGGATTTATTTCGTTTTGGTGTGAAAATTTATATTTATTGCGTTTTGGTTTGAATGCTATTGAAGTTATTGCGTTTTGGTTTGAAAGTTGCTGGATTGTCAGAGAATGGGGTTTGTGGAGCCATTTTGATAACGATATATCAATTTCTGATTACTCCCAAAGCAAAATACCAGTTTTAAAGAAATTTATCATACTTATTATCAATAGCCATTGGATAGGAAAATACCACAAAATAATGTTATTTTAAGTAATTTATTTGACAAACAAGATGCTACTTCTGTCTAATTCAGTTTACCAAAAATGCTTTCATTCGTGTAGAAACTTTGCTTTATACTAAGTAATGATAATGCAAAAAATTCGCAATATTTTGCAAAAATTACCTAATATAGAAAAAATGAGGATACCCTCATAATCTACGGCCAAAAATAGAGTTTACGTGTTTCAGCATTTCTATGTGTCATTTCAAAATAAAAAATTCTATCTATAGTTTAGTTTTCACTTTAGTAAATATAAAAATCGTATGGAGTTATTGCGTTTTGTTGTGAATCGTATTTTCATGGATGATACAGAATGATAAAATATGTTTTTACATAGATTTCAGAAGGGGAAGTCGAGTTCCATCAATATCTCAATTTGGTGGTACTTTATTGCGTTTTGGTTTGAAGCTCCTCAATTGAAAATTCATAGTTAACTGTGAAATCAAAGTTAGCCTGCCTCTGAAACCACACTCAGAAAATATTATCCTTATTTTGGCTCCAAAGACATGGCTTCTTTAACATAAGTAAAATATTCCTTAATTTAAAGACTTGTTTCCTCAATTTAAGGAAGCCATGTCTTTGGAGCCAAATAAGGGAAATTTTTCCTTGAAATAAGGAAACTGTTTTCTGAGTGCAGGCCTTAGAATACGTTCATAACTTCTCCTGAATTCATTTCCACTTTATTTCAATTTATTCGGCAGGTACGATAATTATTATCACTGTGTGCCTGAACTAATTTTAAATCAGATTATCGATCCACTTACATTTGTTTATGTATGGTGCTATTTTTGAAACAATCGAATTTTTTAGATCCGCTTAAAAAACCCGGCATTTTCAGCGTATGTACTTTAATACTGGTATTTAAGCAATATCACAGATACTTATATTGATAAACTAGTTAGAAATCGATTTTTTTAACTAAAAATAGCCCAATAAAGTATTTTTATTTTTCAGGCACACCGTGTTATAAGTTAAATAATAGAAATCGTCAGTTTATTATTATTGTTCAATCTAAATTTTTCAGATTAATTACACTGTACAACAGCCCAAAAATCCCAGAGGGGTTCTCATCGGTTTCTAAAGCTTTTGAGTGTGCTGAATCCTAATCTGAAGTCAGATTTTTCGATACGTCAAGTGGCTGCTGCAGAGGCACACTTAGGCCAGTTTTGAAAGGCCCGTTGTGATACCACCAACACTAGGAAAGTCAGTCCCGGGAGACGGCCATATGGAAAATCCCTGAGTTGCTGGGATTTTCCACATAGCAGAATCCCGGAACTGACACTCCTAAACCGACACCGTTACTCCTCCTCGAACCACTTAGATGACTTTATGAAGGCTATCAAGTCCTTTATGTCCAGTTCCGCGATCTGGCTTAGGCTATCCAGGAAAGGAACTCCCAAAAAGCGCGTTCTCGCGCCGCTTAAAGCCGGGCAGTTGCAGATGATGGCTTCACCGTTTCCTCTTCCTCATCATCTTTGCAGCTCCTACAGCATCGTCGGTAAGGCACACCTAGCCTTTCTGCTAGTGTCCGACCGAAACCTGAATTTTAGACCGAAGCCGAAACCGTAACCGAATATTCGTTAGCGATAAATATATCGAAATGAACCAAAGTCAAAATGAAAGCTGTGGTCTTCCCCTTTCGTAAGATACCAATTATGTGCGAATATTCCAAAATTTACCCGAAACCACATTTTGACCGATAACTCTGTTATCGATAAATATTTCGAAATGAACCAAAGTCCAAATGAAAGTTGTGGTCTTACTCTTTCGTTTGATACCAATTTTGTGCGAATATTCCAAATTTTAGGCAAAACCACGTTTTGATCGATAATTCTGCTATCGATAAATATATCGAAATTAACCAAAATCCAAATGAAAGCTATGGTCTTCCCCATTCGTTTTATACCAAGTTTGTGCAAATATTCCAAAGTTTACCCGAAACCACATCTTCACCGATAACTCTGTTATCGATAAATATATCGAAATGAACCAAAGTCCAAATGAAAGCTATGGTCTTCCGCATTCGTTTGATACCAATTTTGTGCGAATATTCCAAAGTTTACCCCAAACCACATTTTGACCGATAACTCTATTATAGATAAATATATCGAAATGAAACATAATCCAAATGAAAGCTGTGGTCTTCCCCTTTCGTTTGATACCAATTTTATGCGAATATTCCAAAGTTTAGCCCAAAGAACATTTTGACCGATAACTCTGTTATCGATAAATATATCGAAATGAAACATAATCCAAAAGAAAGCTGTGGTTTCCCCTTTCGTTTGATACCAATTTTGTGCGAATATTCCAAAGTTTACGTAAAACTACATTTTGACCGATAACTATGTTATCGATAAATATATCGAAATTTCATGATGCCTGTTGCAGACTTTGTACTCCTAAGAATTTTTCTGCGAAATTTCGTAAAGATCGGGCATTGGTTCAGACGTTAAATAACTTATGTTTTTATATATTAGTAAGATAAGATGAACCGATTTAGCTCATTTTAGTCAGAAACTAGCATTATCATATCTATATTTTAGCAATTATTACCCGAGGTAGAGCCTCCGACTCCGATAAACAATCAACTCTTTTCTATTTCTGCAATTTTCAAATGTCAAATGTAAGTAACCCTTAAGTAACCCTAATAACTCTTGCTATTTTCGCTTCTTACCGGTTGCGGGGATGAACCAAATTGTAGATATGGCGAATTTCACTGTCTACAACTTTGCCAAGGACGTAAAAACCTATGAAGCGAAAAATAAATGTGCAAAGAATTCGCAATGGTTTTTTGCTTTGGTTATTAGAATATACTTGAGACTATAACATTTATAAAATTTGTCCCGGTGACCCCCGGGGTACTCCGCATTTTTCTCTACTAAAGTTAAAAATATAAAAAAAAAAATTTTTTTCTTAGTATCAGTATTTTAAATATACAAAAAATAGTGTAATCGCTAAAAGATTATTACCAAAAAATTCAGTATACTCCCAAGCTTACAATCCATTAAACAAATTTTGTAAAAATGTTTACTTAAATGAGCTATGAAGCGTAATGTTCAACAGTAATTTTCGAATAAATATAGTGCTAATTGCAGCATTTCCTGTGTTCTTAATTCAATTACTGCAGAGATAAGAAGTGAAAACAATAAAAAATGTGGCAATACCCTTAATTTAGGTATTCTCTTTAATGTTGTATCAAAAAAATCTTGAAACCAAAAAGTCGTTTTTGTCCCGCTAGCTTGTACTAGACGAATCACTGTGCTTCGGTATCTCTACATATTATAAAACAAAGTCACTTTTTCTGTCTGTTTTTTCCCTTGAATGCTTAAATGTTGAAAACTAAGCAACGGATTTTTATGCGGTTTTTTTTAATAAATAGATTGGTTGAAGAGGAAGGTTTATGTCATTATAACGTGAAGAAATGTATAAAGGGGGCGTGGCAATCGGACAAAATGTGGTAAAAAACCATACATTTTTTGTTTACACAGCCATAAATCCTAAACGAATCCACCGATTAAAATGAAACTTACTTGAAGTTAAACTTTGAAATATTTACTTTCGTTCTGCATCAAAAAAAAAGTTGTTTCATATCTTATTTAACCAAAATTGTTTAAACAAAAACAGCACTTTTTCCAAAAAAGCTGTTTGGTTGTTTGTTCGCTGTTAAACGAATGAGCCATTAGAACTTGACAGCGAATAAACACACAAACAGCGTTATGAATGAGGTGGGGTGAGATCGTATGGTGAAAGAACGCTGTTTGTGTGTTTGTTCGCTGTCAACCGATTATGCGGGAATCTCACCCCACCTCATTCATGTTGAATTAGATCGTATCGCATAATTAAATTTCGGACGTATCTATGTATGAATGTATTTTCAATTCATGGCCTTATTGCCGTACTCAATTCCATGTAATTTACATTTTTCCGTGCGAAGCCGGAGCGGGTTGCTAGTAGTATATAATCAAGAGGAATGGTGATTTTGTTTCAACGCCATTTCACGGTGCACATCATTGTGAATAACAATAAGTGCCTTCACATTTTGTGACATTTTATTTACATCAACATGGCGGTCTCTCTTACCTTCTAGCGAATGATAGAAAGAGATAAGAAGATGGAAAGAGATGAGACAAAAGATGAAATCAAAAACAAAGTGCCATATTTACTTATATGGATGCTATTCACAATGATTTTCACCGTGCAAGGGCACATTATTTTGTTGAAACGAAATCAGCATAGCAAAAAATGTTGCTCTACGCAGCGTTGGCCGAATCTGTTGAGTAGTTTAGGTTGAAAAAAAGTGAAGAAAAAGCATTACCTCAAAAGCACCAGATCCTTCATCCCTATTTCTTGTTAAACCTATGAAACCTATGTATGAAAACTATCAGCCTAGGAAATTAAATCGATTTTCCGTCCCTCGGCCCCCTTAGCAGAAATTGCTACATCTTGAGTGGGCCACAATCGCAAACGTTATAACTTGGCGGCTCAGTTTCTTCCTACGATAAAACCCACACCTTTGCTGTGGTAGTCGTCACGAAAACTCGCCATATTTTGCAAAAATTCCCTAATATAGAAAAAAAGAGGATACCCTCATAATCCACGGCCAAAAATAGAGTTTACGTGTTTCAGCATTTCTATGTGTCACTTCAAAATAAAAAATTCTATATATAGTTTAGTTTTCACTTTAGTAAATATAAAAATCGTATGCAGTTATTGCGTTGCCAGTTTTTTACAGCTAAAATATGTGTTTACATCGATTTCAGAAGGGGAAGTTGAGTCCCATCAATATCTCAAAAAAAATTTGGTGGTAATTTATTGCGTTTTGGTTTGAAGCTCCTCAATTGAAAATTCATAGTTAACTGTGAAATTTAAGTTAGCCTGCCTCTGAAACCACACTCAGAAAATATTATCCTTTATTTTGGCTCCAAAGACATGGCTTCTTTAACATAAGTAAAATATTCCTTAATTTAAAGACTTGTTTCCTCAATTTAAGGAAGCCATATCTTTGGAGCCAAATAAGGGAAATCTTTCCTTGAAATAAGGAAACTGTTTTCTGAGTGCAGGCCTTAGAATACGTTCATAACTTCTCCTGAATTCATTTCCACTTTATTTCAATTTAATCGGCAGGGACGATAATTATTAACACTGTGTGCCTGAACTAATTTTAAATCAGATTATCGATCCACTTACATTTGTTTATGTATGGTGCTATTTTTGAAATAATCGATTTTTTTAGATCCGCTTAAAAAACCAGGCATTTTCAGTGTACGTACCTTAGTACTGGTATTTAAGCAATATCACAGATACTTATATTGATAAACTAGTTAGAAATCGATTTTTTTAACTAAAATAGCCCAATAAAGGATTTTTATTTTTCAGGCACACCGTGTTATAAGTTAAATAATAGAAATCGTCAGTTTATTATTATTATTGTTCAATCTAAATTTTTCAGAATAATTACACTGTACAACAGCCCAAAAATCCCAGAGGGGTTCTCATTGGTTTCTAAAGCTTTTAGGTGTGCTGAATCCGAATCTGAATTCAGATTTTTCGATACGCCACTGTCTACGGTGATAGGTTAGGTTCAAGTGGCTGCTGCAGAGGCACACTTAGGCCAGTTTTGAAAGGCCCGTTGTGATACCACCAACACTAGGAAAGTCAGTCCTGGGAGACGGCCATATGGAAAATCCCTGAGTTGTTGGGATTTTCCACATAGCAGAATCCCGGGACTGCCACTTCTAAACCGACACCGTTACTCCTCCTCGAACCACTTAGATGATTTTTTTTTAGGAAGGCTATCAAGTCCTTTATGTCCAGTTCCGCGATCTGGCTTAGGTTATCCAGGAAAGGAACTCCCAAAAAGCACGTTCTCGCGCCGCTTAAAGCCGGGCAGTTGCAGATGAGGTGCTTCACCGTTTCCTCTTCTTCATCATCTTTGCAGCTCCTACAGCATCGTCGGTAGGGCACACCTAGCCTTTCTGCTAGTGTCCGACCGAAACCTCAATTATAGGCCGAAGCCGTAACCGAATATTCGGCATAAATCCTATATTCGGCCGAAAATCGAAGCCGAATACCATTTTTGTTTCTTGAATAAACAAAACACCTTACAAAAATACATAAAATAATAAATAAATTTTTTCCATGAAAAACACAAAAATTAAACACGCTATTGTCAAAATTGCAAAATGCAAGAAAAAAACACGCATTTTAATGTTTCATGAAAAAATTTTGAAAGAAAATTTTCCAATTTTGACAATAGTATGTAAATTTCCTGTGTTTTTTATGAAAAAAAAAATTAGAGAGAAGACCCCTATGCATAGTTGTAAACAAAAATAAAAAAAATCAGTCTTTATGTTAATAGCATTTTAACAATGTAAATGAAGTTCAATGTTGTACGCCAGAAAAAGAAGTTTATCTGCATTTTCCCCCAGGAGATTTGACCATCTATCTGTGTATAGTTGACCAGCTTTACTAAATAATTGCTCGGCTGCCACACTCGTTGGAGGAGCAGTTAAATATTTTTTTGAAACCTTTTTTAAATTAAAAAAAATGGAGGAATGCCAATAATGGAATATATTTACACTACGAAGAACAAGTGGTTGATTTCGGTATTCGCTTAATTCTATTCAAGAGTTGTATTAGTTTTTGCTTTGCGTGCGCAACTTTTTGTAGATTTATCATGGGATGCCCAGAGGTCACTGGAATTCGATAAAGTTGACTCATCCAAAGATTCTTCACTATTACTGGGATCACAAGAGTTACAAAAACTTTGAACAATTTTTTTTTTAAATAACAAAAAAATATTCCTGCTCAAGTTCCGGATCCCTTGAATAAACCTCTCCTCCAACTCTGCCGTCTAGCTTCGAGCCGTCAGTGTAAACAGAAATGCCGTCGGTAGTAGCGGGGTAGCGATCCATCCTCTCCCATTCCTCCCTGCTGATAATGCTCGTTTTGAAGCAGCTGTCTCCGACTGTTGTGGCCGCACATCGATCTGTGCTCAGAGGGAGAAAACTGTAAGATCTTAGAATACTGGAATGTCCAGTTGTGCTTGCGCCCCAGCCAGACTTTTCCCTTAGGCGCAGAGTCGCTGCCGCCATTGCCCGGTACGCTTCCAGATCTAGTGGCGAAATGCCTAGAATGGCCTGGAGAGCTTCGTTGGGCGTTGTTCTTAACGCGCCGCTAATACAGATCATGCCAGATCTATGGACTTTACCTAACATTCAGGTTTTTGGCCTTGCTCAGCGCAGGCCACCACACCACGACTCCATATAGCATAACAGGTCGGATAATTGCAGTGTAGATCCATCTACATATCTTGGGGCTGAGACCCCACCTTTTGCCAATGGCTCGTTTGCATGTGTAAAGTGCAACACACGCCTTCCTCTGGCGCTGAAGAGTATTCTCCTTCCAGTTTCATTAAGATCTGGTAGGTCCAGCGGTGGTATTTTGTACCGGTTGGTGTAGAGAACGAGTTCCACTTTTCCCGGGTTGATACCAAGTCCGCAACGAGAGGTCCACGACGAAACTTCACGCAGTGCTACTTACATCAAGTCACACAGAGTTTGTGGGAATTTGCCCCTGTATGCAATGCCTAAATCGTTTGCATATGCCACTATCTTCCCGCCCCCCAGCATGTGTCTCGTAGCATCGAGGTTCCATAGAAGCGGGGAGAGAACACCACCTGAGGCGTTCCCCTTGTGACATAGCCTGATAAATCAACCGTACCAAGTGTTGAAGATATTTTCCTCCCCCGTAGTCGTTGATCTATTAGTCCAGTTAGGGATCTGCTTATGCCCAGATTAGTAAGAGCGGTGTTAATAGCCTCCGGACTTATATTGTTGAAAGCCCCTTCAATGTCAAGGAAGGCCACGAGACAGTAATCCCTTTCACTCAACGATTTTTCAATGATTGAGACTAGGCTGTTGATTTACCCTTAATGTAAGCATGCTGATACTGGAGATAAGGTTGTTGTCAATAGTAGTGGAGAGGTGGTCGCTGATTATCCTCTCGAAGGTTTTGAGTGCAAATGACGAGAGGTTGATGGGTCTGTAGTCCTCTGGGTCTACGGTAATACTATGTGACAAAATTCCGCTGTCGAAAATTAGACAATTTGTCTGGATTTTATGAATGGTGAGAAAAAGGTTTGTTGTTTTCGTACCTTTTTCTCACTAAACTTCCTTAACGGGTTTTCCTTAATTGGCTTTTCTAAATTAGTCCATGGAAAAGCGACTACATAATTTTATAAGTATTTTTTGATAACTTTGTAGCTCTCAAGTAGATATCCGACATCATTCTCCAAGTATTCTCCAGCTTTGAGATATTTTGATAATTGAATAGTTCTCAAGTTGATATCCCACATCAGCCTCCAAGTATTCTCTAACCTTTGAGATATTTTGATAACTTTATAGTTTTCAGCAGGGTTGGGCATTTTCGCACTACCACTAAAATGCACTACCACTATTTTTTTAGTGATAGTTAAAATCAAAAATCACTATCACTAAAATTTTAACTATCACTAAAAAAATAGTGCTAGTGAAACCCGTAGTGCTCACTAAATTTAGTGCACTATGCCCAACCCTGGTTTTCAGGTTGATATCCAACATATTCTCCAATCTTCAGCTTCTAATATTCAAATTAAATTTGAAGAGCTTAGACTAAAATTTATGTAAAAAAAAATCAACTACATAATTCATGGCGTTTTAACTTAGAAAAATCATGGTTTATTTTTTTCGGTATTTATTTTCAGAGTCGAATTCTTAGCTTTGAGTCCAATTAGAGAATTACATTGGAGTACAAGTTGAGAACTATCCCTTTCTCTATTTGAGTAACAGCGTTTTTTTCATATACAAACAATGCCCTTTTTGTTGAGAACGCCATCATTCTCAAGTGGTTTTCCTGTTGAGAAACAACGCTTGAGGTTTGAGAAGCCCCTTAGTTCTCAACTTGAGATCTAACGTAACTCAAGCCCAAATGTTTGTAAAAAATTAGCAGTCATATAAGGCGTAAACAAATACACAGGGTTGGGCATAGTGCACTAAATATAGTGAGCACTACGGGTTTCACTAGCACTATTTTTTTAGTGATAGTTAAAATCGAATTTAACTAACACTGAAAAATTAGTGATAGTTAAAATGAAAATTCACTATCACTAATTTTTTAGTGCAGTGAAAATTCAAAAACACTATAACTAAAAATTTAGTGATAGTGAAAATAATTTGCACTACCACTTGGAAATTTCACTAAATTACCACCAAAATGAGGGAGCTCAGGTCGATAACCCCATGTTTGCTACTTACCTTCATATGTAATATAAACGTTTATAATTTTATTTCATATAAATAAATAAATGCATAAAATAAGGAAGCATATAAGTGTTTAAATGTTTAAACTTCTAGTTTTTCAATTTTTATTTGCCTTCTTTAATACCAGCATTTCAAAATTATTGTCAGTAAGATTTTTCCTTTTAGATCTATTAATAATTCCTGCAAAGGAAAACAGTCTTTCTACTGGCGCAGAGGAAGGAAGAGGGGTGTTGTATTTTAAAAACATCTTTGTTATTGTAGGAAAGCGGCGTAAAGCATCAATGTTGCTATCATCCTCATTCAAGTAGGAATCGACTTCGGTTGCTATAGCTCCGCCATGTGAGCTTGTATACTGACTTGTATCTAAAAAATTAAGTTATTATAAACAGTACACAGTTTGGCTTTATTCAATGAAATACCTTTAGGGTCGTTTTCGAATTCGAGAAATGGTTTAGTAGCACGCATGGAAGCTTGCGAATTATTTTCTTCTTGAACGGTATTTTTCTGAAAATCCATCGCATATACTTTTATTTTGTACTAGGACAATGGTGAAAGTTGGATTTATTCACATTCAGCAGTTTTCGAGTAATACGACCTCAAACATACGGACAGACAGCCAGACAAAAATTCTCTATTGAAGTGCTGTAATAATATGTCAAATTTCTTTTTTTGCAATTCCGACATTTTCGGGACTCAAAATGGGGAGTTTGCATCCCTACTACAAACTTAAAAAATAGCAAAACAACTTTGATACAAATAATTCTTTAAAAATAAGAGTTCTAGTAAAAACAGTTAGTTTGCAAATGCACAGCTTTGGTAAGTGCACGTACGTATAATACTGTACGATTGATCTCAATTGTATCGTGAGTATATAAATATATGGTTGGTTTCTCTTATTATTTCTAGCCTCTTTGACATACGTAGGTATGCTTATACAAATTATTATTAGCGATATTTACTGCTACTTCACGTATATATGTACGTACTAGGGCACCTTACTAAATAATCGGTATTGTCGGTAACAGTAACACTATTACTAGTCGACAAATCATATGGGACATCAAAACAAACTTTAAGTAAAATATCACAGCTTACTACAAACTTAGTGATAGTGCATTTTTAGTTAAAATAAAAGGATAGTGATAGTGATTTTGAATTTTCACTAACACTAATATTTAGTGATAGTTAAAATCTAAAATCACTATCACTAAAAATTTAGTGATAGTGATTTTCATTTTCACTATCACTAAAATTTTAGTGATAGTGATTTTTGATTTTAACTATCACAAAAAAAATAGTGGTAGCGCATTTTAGTGGTAGTGCGAAAATGCCCAACCCTGCAAATACAGCGTTATTGCGTTGCGTGGCATTTATAACATTGGCAAAACAGCGCAAGCCCGAAAAAGTATCCCACAATGAACGCGAAAATATACAAGGAAAAATCAACTGATTACCTATAGTTTTTTGCATATGAAGGTAGTTTAGAAAATCTTTGATTATCTATTATTTTTGTAAATATATGTAGGATTGGGTGGCAGCGCCAACCGTCGGTGTTAGCTACTATTAAAATGCAACCCTAACGAATTAACGAAAGAAAGAGAATATAGTAAATGATGGTTGAATTGAGCTAACGGCTCTGTGAAAAAGTCAAAGTACATTGCCGACCGCCAAAGCAGTAGATCGCCTTTTTTGTGAACATTAAATTTAAGTGCCTGTTGCACAATCGAATAAGTTTTAAATACAGTTCAAATTCGTTTTAACCGCGCCAAGAAGCGCATGTGACAATTTTACTAAATATTGAACCAAATAAACTTTGTGTAATCCCTGCGCGGGAAGTTTAAACGTGGAGTTTCATTTAACTGGCCGGGCCGAAATCCTACAAGTGGTGCCAGAAGTGGATGGCGAGCTAAGAAACGCCGTACCCTGAAATTTTAGCAATTGTATTGACGGAAATTGGCCTGAGTTTGTGCAAATGCATTTGGATGCACACGCGGCCATTTAGTACATTTCAATTGTGCACATATGCGAACACCTGGCTGGATTCGTGGTCTGTTGGCTGTACCACACAACCTAAGGAACGGAAGTTTTTTCCCGTTACCGTAAGATTCGAGAAAGCAGCGAAGTCAACAGCGAAGCAGCAGCGTCATACGTATGAAAATTATAATTCATGTATGTCGATTGAATGTTTTCTGTTAACTTTCGAAATAAGGAAGGAATGTTAAATCAATTAAACCAAATTTAATAATTTTGACGAAGTACACATGTACATACTAGGTAGAAAGTAAATAAGACGGAAACTGAAAAACTTAAGTAGATAATGTAAACTGAGTTAGCTGTCCTAAGGCAAATTGAAAGCCATTCGAAGAGAAAGATTAATTTTGAATTTCTGTAGCTAAGTTATTGTTTTGTGAGCGGGAAACGGTCGACAATGGAAAGAAGCTATATTTTAGAGTTGAATGTTGTTGGCCTTAAGCAAAAATTGTTGGAGTTGGGTTTAGCTACCATCGGCCGGAAGGTGACGCTACAAGATCGGTTGTTAGAACATTTCGGTCTAAACGTTGACAGCGAAGATGATGATGATACCGGCGACGATGTAGGTTCGGTCTATGACAATGCAGGTTCGTCACCACCAAGTGCAACACGGCATAGTTCATACTCTCGTGCTCCCTTTACCTTGCGTGAAGTGGTTCGGGTTCCCAACAAATTGAAGAATGGCTAGATGATTTTCAGCAAAATGCTAGTGCGGTTCAAAGGAACGATTTCTAAAAATTTATCTATGCGAAGCAACTGTTGAAAGGAGCTGCGAAGATTTTTATACGCAGCCAGCGCGACGTAACTAGTTGGGGTTCTTTGGTGCAGACTTTAAAGGCCGAGTTCGGGGCTAAGGTGTCATCAATAGATGTGCATAGGGCATTGGCGAGTAGACGTAAGCGCGCCGATGAAAGTAATCGTGAATATTTATATTTGCTGATGGAGATCGGGAAGCGTATAGGGCTTGATGAGAGGAGTCTCATCGAATACTTTATCGAAGGCATTCCCGACTCCAAACAAAACAAAACAAATTTATATCTGGCGAAGTCCTTAGCGGAGCTTAAAGAACAAATTGTCATTTACGAGAAGATTTGGTCTGGTCGCCACCAAGTGACTAACCCAAATCCGAGCCGGTCGATCGTAGGCAGCAAGAGTCCGTCCGATCAGGGTGTGCGTAAAGAGAGGGTAAAGAAGTGTTTCAAGTGTGGAAGTACTTCTCACCTGGCGAACGAGTGTCATGAGCCGTTCAAATGTTTTAGATGTGGTAAACCAGGGCATCGATCTACCGACTGTCCAAGTGCCCCAGCTGCGATTAAGATGGAGAGCCATAATGCGAATACTCTAGGTGATGAGGTATGTCGTAGGCTAGGTGTGGCTGGTAAGGGTGTCTTCGTTGATGTGACGTGTGACCAGGTTACAGTTTCCGCGTTGGTTGATACCGGATGTGACCTTTGTTTGATACGTTATGACACCTTGCTTAAGCTGGATGAAGATATCGAGCTGGACATGGATCGACGCAAGCTAGTTGGCGTAGGACGAGGCAGGTTAACCATGTTAGGTAGCTTTACACACAGAGCTTACATTGACGGAATGGAATTGAAAGTTAAATTCCACGTGGTCAAAGAGCGGGAAATGGCATATGCAGCAGTGATCGGAAATGATATCTTGAAACAAGTGACTCTGGTTGTTAGTGAGGATTTGGTTGAGTTCAAGCCGAAGAAGCATGTGCGAGAAGGAACTTTTAGCAATACGTTGGTAGAGGCTACTACCACTACTAGGTCCGATTGTCACGGTGAATTCGGCGAGTTGTGTGTAGCAGTTGCAATAGAAGGTGAAGAGCGTGAGATGGAGTTGTCACATCTCAGTGGGGGTGAATTCGAGGACTACGAGCGCGGAGCGCTTCATAAAGATCCCATTAAGGAACTGAATGTTGTGCCCGCGCCGATGAAAAATGAGGTGTTTAAGGTAGCCGATGGGACGGCAGGGAAGTCTGTGCGCTCTCATGTTGGTGGTGCTTCAGATTAATCTGCACAAATCTAAAGTGGCTTCGGCTGCTTTAAGTAGTCGTCTTTCTAAAGGCGACGTGGATGTGGTCCTCATCCAAGAACCCTGGGTCAATAGCTCGAGAATCTGCGGATTGGGGACTAAGGGCTTCAAGTTCATTCGAGCCAGCGAGGAGAGCAAAGTCCGAACGTGTATTTTGGTCAAGTCTGAGTTGAACTCCTTTCTCCTACCTAACTACACCAATGGTGATATTACCGCTATCAGTCTAACGGTCGACAGCACCCGCCTGACGGTGGCGTCGGTCTATATGCCCTACGACGCCGAAGAACCCCCACCACAAACGGAGGTGAAAGACCTGGTGTCAAATTTCCGCACGGGTAATCTTATTATTGGAGCGGACGCTAATGCTCACCATGTCCAATGGGGGAGTTCTGATATCAATGCCAGGGGCGAGTCTCTGTTTGATTACCTCTTAACAACCAACCTGGTAATTTGCAACGTGGGTAATGAGCCTACTTTTATCACTAAGACCCGTAGGGAGGTCATAGACCTCACTATCTGTAGTGAAGGCGCTTATGGGTGGGTCAGAAAATGGCGGGTTCTGGAAGAACATTCATTCTCCGACCACCGTTACATAGAAATGGTTGTAGACTTTATTGTAGAACAACCAATCATGAAGCGCAATCCACGTAACACAAATTGGCAGTTACACAATGAAATAATAGACAGAGACCTCCCAGTACTGCCCTCACAAGCCCCCTCATCAGTAGAGGAGCTGGAGGATCTTGTTACTACATTTACATCGGCGCTCTCAAATGTTCTAGGACAGGCTTGTCCAGTGCCAAAACCACGCGGTAAACACAGGCCACATTGGTGGTCCTACGATTTGGACTCGTTCCGCGAATCATGCCGGAAACAATTTAACAAGGCCAAGAGCCTCGGCTCTGAGCATCATTGGCACGAATATAAAGCTAAACTTAGGGCCTACAAAAAAGCTCTGAGACAGGCGAAGAGAACTTCGTGGAGAAATTTCTGCACTGGCGTCGAAAAGGTCGACGACACAGCGAGACTTAGACGAGTCCTCTCGAAAAGTCAAACAGCCATCAGCTATTTGCGAAAAACTGACGGATCCTGGACCAGCAGGGAAGAGGAAACCCTTGAGCTGCTCTTGAATACACATTTTCCGGGGAATCTGCATGACGCACCACTAGTACCTGCAACAAACCTGGCAGTAAAAATACCCATCACTGAGGAAAGGGTAAGGTGGGCAGTTAAGAGCTTTGAACCGTATAAGGCTGCCGGGCCGGACGGGATTATCCCCGCGCAACTTATAAACACGTTGGAGACATCAGCTAAATGGCTGGTATTTCTCTTCACAGCCTGCCTGGCTCTCAACCACATTCCGGGCTCCTGGAGAAGCGCCACGGTAGTGTTTATCGCTAAGGCTGGGAAGGCATCCCACTACGAGCCAAAAGACTACAGACCGATCAGTCTCTCTTCCTTTGTACTCAAAACCTTTGAGAGGATACTAAGCGACTACCTCTCAACGACTATTGATAGCAACCTAATCTCTAGCTATCAGCATGCATACACCAAGGGTAAATCAACAGAAACCGCTCTGCACAGCCTAGTATCTGTCATTGAGAAATCGCTGTGTGAAAAGGACTACTGTCTCGTGGCCTTCCTAGACATTGAGGGGGCTTTAAACAATATAAGCCCGGAGGCTATCAACTCCGCTCTAACTAATCTGGGCGTAGATAGACCTCTAACTGGTTTAATTGACCAACTTTTAAGGGGAAGGAAAATAGCTTCTTCACTTGGTACGGTTGAGTTATCACGCTATGTCGCAAGGGGAACACCCCAGGGTGGTGTTCTTTCCCCGCTTTTATGGAACCTCACAGTCAACTAGTTGCTACGTGACACAAGCGGGGGGGGGGGGGGGGGGGGTGCGGGAAGATAGTGGCATACGCAGACGATTTAGCTATTGCATTCAGAGGCAAGTTCCCACAAGTGTTACCTGATGCAAGTAGCACTGCGAGAAGTTTCGACGTGGTCCACTAGCTGCGGACTTAGTATCAACCCGGGGAAAGTGGAACTTGTCCTCTTCACCAACCGGTACAAAATACCGCCACTAAGCCTACCAGAACTAGATGGCACGCGCCTGGGCTTGTCGGATAAGGCCAAGTTTCTAGGCATAGTTCTGGATAGGAAACTGCATTGGAAGGAGAATGTTCTTCAGCGCCAGAAGAAAGCTTGCATCGCTCTTTACACATGCAAAAGAGCCATTGGCAAAAAATGGGGGCTCAGCCCTAGAGTATGCAGTTGGATCTACACGGCCATCATTCGTCCTATCATGCTATATGGAGTCGTCGTATGGTGGCCGGCCCTGAGCAAGGCAACATACCTGAATCTGTTGCGGAAAGTCCATAGATCCAATATGATCTGTATAAGCGGTGCGCTAAGGACAACGCCCAACGAAGCCCTCCAGGTCATTCTGGGCATTTTGCCACTTGATCTGGAAGGGTTTCGGTCAGCAGCGGCATCAGCTCTGCGCCTAAGAGAAACCTCCAGTTGGGGTGCGGGTACTATTGGACACTCCAGTATTCTGGAATCATACAGCTTTCTCCCTCTAAGCACAGATCGTTGTGCGACCACTACAGTCGGTGATAGCTGTTTCAAAATAAACATTCCCAGCAGAGAAGACTGGGAGAGGACGGATTGGTGTCCCGAAACAAATAGTGGCACTTCCATATACACCGACGGCTCGAAGTTGGACGGCAGAGTTGGAGGAGGGGTTTATTCAAGGGATTTGGACCTTGAGCTCTCCTTCAGACTACCTGATCATTGTAGCGTCTTCCAGGCGGAAGTCTCGGCAATCCTAGACGCCGCGGCCTGGTTAAGAAAACGTGTTATCGGAGAAGATATCGCTATTTTCAGCGATAGCCAAGCGGCCAGGAAATCCCTTGGCTCATACACGTTCAACTCTTCAGGAGATGGCCCAACAGAACCGCGTAAACCTCATATGGGTCCCGGGACATAGGGACATTGAGGGAAACTGTAAGGCAAACGAGCTTGCCAGGCAGGGCACGACCAAGCAGGTTCTTCAGGATAAAGAGCGCTTAGGTATGCCGTTTGCCACATGCAAACTAATGCTGAAGAAGCACACACTCCGTCAAGCCAACGAAAGATGGCTGTAATCCCCAGGGTGTCGGATATCGAAACAAACCTGGCCAAAATGGGATCTTAAAAGGTCTAGACGCATTTATGCCCTAACTAGGAGGGAAATCTGCATATTGATAGGGGTATTAACCGGTCACTGCCTCATTGGTAGGCATGCAGAAAGGCTAGGTGTGCCCTACCGACGATGCTGCAGGAGTTGCAAAGATGATGAGGAGGAGGAAACAGTGGAACACCTCATCTGCAACTGTCCGGCTTTAAGCGGCGCGAGAACGCGCTTTTTGGGAGTTCCGTTCCTGCATAGCCTAAGCCAGATCGCGGAACTGGACATAAAGGACTTGATGGCCTTCATAAAGTCATCTAAGTGGTTCGAGGAGGAGTAACGGTGTCGGTTTAGGAGTGTCAGTCCCGGGATTCTGCTATGTGGAAAATCCCAACAACTCAGGGATTTTCCATTTGGCTGGGTCCCGGGACTGACTTTCCTTGTGTTGGTGGTATCACAACGGGCTTTTCAAAACTGGCCTAAGTGTGCCTTTGCGGCAGCCATAGCGATAGATTCTGGGCGGAAGAAGTGCCGCGTGAGGCCGGAAACGAATATTGCCAAGATACGACAGGAACACCGTGGGGTTTTTGATAAAAATAGTAGAGAGCGGGTTAAGTATCGGTTGGACGAATTAGTCGCCATTAAGCGCACACAATTCGGGGCAGGGTCGAAGTTGAGAGGGAAATTCTTAGGTCCTTACAAGGTCGTCAGGGTCCTGAACCACCATCGATACGAGGTCCGCAAGGTGGAGTAACGGTGTCGGTTTAGGAGTGTTAGTCCCGGGATTCTGCTATGTGGAAAATCCCAACAACTCAGGGATTTTCCATTTGGCTGGGTCCCGGGGCTGACTTTCCTTGTGTTGGTGGTATCACAACGGGCCTTTCAAAACTGGCCTAAGTGTGCCTCTGCGGCAGCCACTTGAACCTAACCTAACCTAAGGTAGCCGATAAGAAAGGCACATACACGCGGAAAAAAAATTCAGAAAGCTGTTGGAAACACTCTTTTACATACCGCAGCTGTCCACTAAGGCAGTTAAAGTAGTGAAGATTTTCATCGACACGGAGATAGATTCTGGGCGGAAGAAGTGCCGCGTGAGGCCGGAAACGAATATTGCCAAGATACGACAGGAACACCGTGGGGTTTTTGATAAAAATAGTAGAGAGCGGGTTAAGTATCGGTTGGACGAATTAGTCGCCATTAAGCCCACACAATTCGGGGCAGGGTCGAAGTTGAGAGGGAAATTCTTAGGTCCTTACAAGGTCGTCAGGGTCCTGAACCACGAGGTGACAAAAGTTGGCTTGGCCCCAGAGTTACAGATAAAGAGGTTGTTTTCTATGATAAAATCAAAAAGGGACTCACCCCTTGTATTTGTGTCGGTTGAGCCCCATGCGAGGTGGTGCGCGTTGGCGTCGGCTCCAATGACTATCGGAAGCCCCTTAGATCGATACGAGGTCCGCAAGGGTCCCGGTAATACAATAACGGTTGCCGAACATATAAAAGGGTGGGAACCTTACCTCCAATCTCCTCGTGCATCATCATCCGAGCCGAATAATACGTCAGGAGGGCCGAATGTAGGATTGGGTGGCAGCGCCAACCGTCGGTGTTAGCTACTATTAAAATGCAAAACTAACGAATTAACAAAAGAAAGAGAATATAGTAAATGATGGTTGAATTGAGCTAACGGCTCTGTGAAAAAGTCAGAGTACATTGCCGACCGCCAACGCAGTAGATCGCCTTTTTTGTGAACATGAAATTTAAGTGCCGGTTACACAATCGAATAAGTTTTAAATACAGTTCAAATTCGTTATAACCGCGCCAAGAAGCGCATGTGACAATTTTACTAAATATTGAACCAAATAAACTTTGTGTAATCCCTGCACGGGAAGTTTAAACTTGGAGTTTCATTTAACTGGCCGGGCCGAAATCCTACATATATTTCATAAAAACTTCTTCATTTATGAAAACGTATGCCTACAACTAGCTAAATCAATCATAAAAACTTCCAAAAGAATGCAAATACAAATACAAACCAAAACTGAACAAAATAATCAGTGATTTTTACCTCACAAAAGTATTTTGCTTCTGACTATTATTTGCAGTGATGCGCAGGCCCTATAACTTGAATCAATTTTGTTTTTGTTTTGCCCTTAAATATAGGCACAGATACAAATTCACACTTTGAATTAAAAAAAAATTCAAAGCACTTCCATTTGCCCTCATATAAAAATAAAATTCAAATGAAAGTGCCCGAGTTTCTTATGAAGGAGAAAATCAAAAACCCTTTGGTAAGAAGCTCAGGCACTACCTTATGAAAAAAATGCTGCTATTGGTTTAAATGAAATTTCCTGTTTTGCTCTGGTGAAGAAAGACGTAGCCCCTGAACGTGAGACCTTTCCGGAATTTTCAATAATGGGGGGATCCACCTCCGAAAATCTAACGATACCTAGCTCATTAAGATGCCCAAACATTAAGTATTCGCTTTACTATCAGAATGTGAGTGGCATGCGCAGTAAATCCATTCAGTTCCAACGCTGCACATCATCGCAAGATTTCCACATTATCGCCATTACTGAAACGTGGCTAACTGAAAATTGTTCATCATCGGAATATTTTGATAGCTATTACCAGATTTTCAGAAAGGATCGCTGTGCAATTGCATCAGGGTTATCTAAGGGGGCGGTGTCCTGTTGGCTATAAGGGCGGACCTACGTAGCCAAATGTTAACTTTACCTCATGCCGATAGTTCATGCGATCAGATTTGTTTAAGCATTAAGACCTTATGTAATAAATCTCTATATATAGTTTTATCCTATATTCCACCCAAAAGTAATATTGAATTATTTAATAAGCATTTAGATAATCTGGTTTACCTTAATGATATCGCTAAAGAAAATGGCGAAGTTATTTTTCTTGGTGACTTTAATTTATGCAATATTTCCTGGCTTAATAATAATAGGACTCTAGTTCCAATAAATCTCAAATCAGATATAGACCTGCAATTTACAAGCACGTTATTATCTAAAGGGTTTAATCAATGTAACGCTGTTTTAAATAGTGGTGGCAGAACGCTTGATCTGGTGTTTTTATCTATTGACCTAAAAGCAAGCTGCAGTGAATTCCATTATCCTCTTTCTATTAATACATTTCACCATAAAGTACTTAATATTAGTTTCGAATTTTATAATTTTGATTGCGTTACAGTAAATTCGATGCAGCAGTACGAATTTTCAAAACCCAACTATACAGGAATTAATGATTTTCTTAATTTAACTGATTGGGTATTCCTGAACCCGCCTAATAATCCGATGTTATCTTATAAAGCTTTTCACTCTTTAGTAGATCAAGCGATGTCAAATTATGTTCCATTAAAACGTTTATCTGCAAATAATAAACCTCCTTATTTAAATAAGCGATTATGTAATCTGAAAAATAAAAAGAATAAAGCCTTTAAAAGTTTTAAGCCAAGTCGAAGTGAGAGGGACTTTCATAATTTTGCCTTCACAAATTTTTGTTCAAACAGTATGTATGTATGTATGTTAAAGTGGCTGCCTCCGCAGTCCACGCGGAGTTTCACGTGAGCCTTAGTTTGGTCCGTTGTGATACCACGAAAGGAGCCCTAAATTCCCTTTCTGTAGATCGACCTAACCCAGCAGAAAGGTCGCATCCCCCAAAAAGTTTTGTAAGAAACCTTCTGACATACGACCTCTCCGCTGGGACGGGTCGAGGCAGGAGGCCCCAAAAACACATAAAAACCTTGAAGGGATCCGTCCGCCCGTCACCCCCATACAAAGTGCAACGTATACGTTGCAACTCTATATGGTGATGACAGACAGACGGATCTTCCAAGGTTCCATGTGTTTAGGGCCGGAGTTCATACACCCATGAAGCTAAACCAGCGCCTTTGTCTGATGTAGCGCAGAATATCATCTATATTGGCAGATTCTAGCTCCGCGAGGCATCCAAAGGAGTGTTTGCGGAGACATCGGTACCTGGTTTTCGACAGAGCGGGACAGTGGCATAGATAGTGTTCTACACTTTCTATCTCCTCCTCGTCCCTGCAGCTGCGGCAGAAGTCATTTGTATAGAGGCCCATGAGAGCGCCATGGGTTCCCATAAGGCAGTGTCCTGTAAGAAGGCCCACTAGTGGGCTAATGAATAGGCGATTCAGATGAATTACCGATTGCGACCTTTTTTCGTTAAGTTTGGGCCAAATTTGCCTGGACGTTCTGCAAGTCGGCTCCATGGCCCATCTTGCGTCGGCTTGTTCTATGAACCGGGAACGCAGACAGTGCTTGCATGTATTTAGAGGGGGGCTCACCCAGCTGCCGGAGGTGATTGTATGTAGACAGGTGCCCTTCCATGCTAGCTCATCGGCAGCGCAGTTACCCGATACAAAACTATGGCCTGGGACCCATATTATACTCAGGCTGCACTTATCGGATAGCTTATTTAGAGCTTCCCTGCACTTAATCGCCACTAGTGACGACGTCTTACTACTTTGCAGGGATTTTATAGCAGCTTGGCTGTCGGAAAAAATGGAGATAGAGTTAGTCACTGGCAGGTTAGTCAGATAGCGAGCAGCTTCCCAGATAGCTATAAGCTCAGCCTGAAAGACACTGCAGTGGTCTGGAAGGCGTAAGCTCATATTAATGTCGAGCTTACTTGAGAAGATTCCACTTCCGACTTTGTTGTCTAGTTTAGAGCCGTCCGTGAAAACGGAGATTTCTTGACTTCCCGGTTCCACGCAAATTTTCCACTCGCTTCTCTCTGGGATCCACGTATCGAACTTGTTATCCCAGCAAGGCCGTAGTATTGCGTAGTCCAGCTTTAAATAAGAGTTGGGGAGTTGCTTCAGGATTTGGGTATGCCCAAACCTGCAGTCCCTCCAGGGTTCTAGTGCGTTGAGCCTAGTTGCGTTGCAACTGGCAGTAAATTTCCCATACAGGTCAGTGGGAAGAAGAAAAAGTATGGTTTCAAGAGCCTTGGTGGGAGTGGAGGGGAGGGCACCGCTAATAAGCATTGCTGCCATCCGTTGCATTTTTGTGGCTTAGGTTTTGTTATATTCGATCTCGAGAGCCGGCCACCATATGGTGACGGCGTAGAATAGTATAGGTCGCACCACTGCCGTGTAGATCCAGTGGACAATGTGGGGCTGAAGACCCCACTTTTTTCCGATTGCCGACCTACAGGCGTAGAGCGCCATTGTGGCTTTCCTGGAGCGTTCCTCCATATTACGCCTCCAGTCCAGCCTTTTGTCAAGAATTACGCCAAGGTATTTAACCTCGGTAGAGAGTTTGATCACCCTCCCATTCAGCGATGGGGCGGTGAAATCTGGTATATTGCGTCTGCGGGTGAAGAGCACCATCTCAATTTTTTCACTGCTGATGCTTAGTCCACATTCCTCAGACCAGGTTTTTGTTAGATTCAGCGCATTTTGCAAGAGTTCGCTAAGCACCGAAGGATGCTTGCCAGTAGCCGTCAGGGCTATGTTGTCTGCATAGGCAATGACCTGGCAGCCGGTGTGCTTTAGTCTAGATAAAAGAGTGTTCACCGTCAGGTTCCAAAGTAGAGGAGAGAGAACACCCCATGCTGGTAGAGAACTGCCCTGCCAGCTCAGATACCGAGAGTGTATCACTCTCGGACTCTGGAGCACTACGTGCTAGTTCGATATCGACCTCATGTACAGTCGAGGTGTTGCATGGGGTCGTGAGATTTGCTGCGGTGGAGGTGGGTACACTCGAGGCGCTGCCCACCTCCTCCAAATTCATCGGAGCCGACTCGATGGAGGTAGCTGCTGCCTCAGAGTCAAGCGTAACAAGTGCACTCAAGGTGTTTCCTGCCATCAAATCACTCTGAAGCTCGGGCTTCGTCTCCATCTCCTCCGGCTCATCTCTCTGGGTACCATCCCGCTTGACTTTCAACGTGATGGAGTAGAAGCCGTAGCTTAACACTCCATCACATTTAGCAAGCCAAGGGAGAGACGCCTCGCTAATGACGAAACCGACATAGCGTTGCTACTCCCTTTTCTCGCCCACGCGGACTATCCTCCAATCGCTTGAAGGTAGTCCCGGGTTGCTTTGCGCGATGGTGCCCAGAATCTCGCCAGGCTCCGCCAGCTCGTCTGGGACCCAGGCACAAGCTCTCGGCCTGTTTGGAATTTCTTCCTCCGGCTTACTACCGCCACGTCTTAACGGCTAGGCTACTGTGGCGCACTGCATTACCATTTTTATATAGAACTGCGTTACCATTGCTACTCGGTAGAGCTTGGCGCTAAACTGACTATGATATACTTAAAAAAGAAGTGCACTTCAATTTTTTAGTATTACTCTTACTAAAGTGTACACTAACTCAGGACTATGAGTATGCGCCTATATGTTTAAAGTCGAATCTAGTCTCAAGTTTAATCCGTCATCTTTCTGGCATTATATAAATTCAAAAAGGAAGTCAAGCGGGTTTCCAACAACCTTTGTTTATAACGAGATAGTTTCTGAAAACCCACAGGCCTCATGCGATTTGTTCGCTGAATTTTTTCAGGGGGTCTATGAAGAGTCCGGCAATCAGTCTCTGCCCACCCTAGCTTCTCCATCATTACCACCTATATCATCGATTCAAGTTGATGAGTGTGATGTGACTCTTGCAATCTCCAACTTAAAGTTCAGCACGAAGTTGGATAACGAAGGGCTTTGTTCCGCTTTCTTTATAACATGTGCGCAAGCTTTGGTGGGTCCAATTACTAGCATTTTTAATGCATATCTCTTAAACGGCTTCTTTATTGACAATTGGAAGATGTGCACTATACATCCAATTTTTAAATCAGGGGACCGTAACAACGTTTGTAACTATAGGCCTATGGTGAAGCAGAGTACAATGGCGAAGTTGTTTGACAGTGTCATTCAGCTGAAACTCTTTCTTCACGTACGTAGTATTCTTAGTCATTGCCAGCACGGTTTTTTGCCTGGTAGATCTACGTGTACGAATCCACTTTTAGTAACCCGTGAGATAGTTAAGGCATTTAATTGTCAGTCTCAGCTTGATGTGATATACACTGATTTTCCCAAAGCCTTCGATAAGGTTGGCCATGCAGTCCTTTTAAATAAGTTAAAGATTTTCGGCATTACTGGTGAGCTATTGAAATTTTTCACTAGTTTTCTAACTGGAAGAAAACTAATTGTGAAAATGGGATCTACCATGTCTGGCATCTGTGTCAATGCGTGGTCAGGTATTCCGCAAGGAACTCATAGCGGCCCTTTGTTGTTCCTACTTTTTATTAATGATCTCCCCTTTCACTTTAAATATGTGAATTGTCTAATGTTTGCTGACAATGTTAAACTCTTTTTAAAAGTTGATAGCACCTCTGATAGCGAGAAGTTGCAGCATGATCTAGCGTCTTTCGAAGCGTGGTGTAGTTCAAATCACTTGTATTTAAACATCAACAAATGCTCTATAGTAACATATGCTAGGAAGCCAAATATAGTCCAATGCGACTATTATTTGGGTACCAATGTTCTAAATCGTCTCACAGATATGAAGGATTTGGGTGTGATATTTGACGCTAAGCTTACTTTCAGTAAACATATTGATTTTATAACCTCCAAATCCTTTGCATTATTGGGTTTCATTAAAAGAAACACTAAGGACTTTAAAGAGCCGAATATTCTTAAGTCATTATTTATGGCTCTTGTACGGAGTCGACTAGAATACTGTTCTTTGGTATGGAGTCCGTACTACGATCAATACTCCGCAAAAATTGAAAGAGTCCAGAGAGTCTTCAGGAAATATGCATTATATAACACCAACTTTGAAGGCGGTCCCCCGCCTTACATAAGCAGACGCAAGTTGCTTGGCTTACAGTCTTTATATGACCGAAGAATTTGCGGTGCATTGCTATTCGTGTTTAACGTGACTAACGATAATATTGATTGTGCTGGCCTAAAGGCTTTGTTCAACATTTACTTACCTCCAAGAACGCTAAGATCTAATCGCATATTTGCAGATTCAACCAGCACGACTAATTACTCGTTGAATGAACCGATTAAAAGATGTATCAGTCTTTGTAATAGCTAATGTAATTGATCTAAATTCGAGTCTCTTTACATTTAAATTGTGCTTGTGTACAATATTTAATTGATTTGGGTTTTATATGAATGTGATTAACTGTCTAGTGTGCAAGATTTATTAATCAGTAGACTGAAATAAATAAATAAATAAATAAACAAATTACACTAACAAATTGACAATGGAACATTTTTTGAAAATATTGAAGCACTGAAAAAATGCATGTTCAGAATTGATTTTTTAATTTATAATAGACCAAGATCCCAGAGCCTAAAAGCGTCACTTATTTTATAATGGATGAAACCAATACCGATCGATAGTCCTCCCCGAATCTAGAAAGAATGTGAAAATTTCAAAGCTGTACCTATGACAAGGGCCTAGGAATCGGGGGTCAAAGTCGCCAAAAAATGACCGTTAGGGGTCACTTATTTTATAATGGATGATTTTCACATATTTGACGAAGATTACCACCCCGCGTCAATATCAAGTGTTGTTAGACCCGTACCAGTGACAAGGCTCTAGCCAGACACCCACAGTTCGCGGATTTTCCTATGGAAATGTATTCTGTTTTACCAATTTCACGCATTTGGGCCACTTTGGCTGCTCTTAACTACCCAATATTTTCCCATATTTTGTAGAATACTACCCTCAAGTAGTATCAGGAATTATTAGACTTCGTCCCATGGCAAAAACTTCAGCCAGACACCTCAAAGCTCGGGAAATTTCACTAATTTTTACTGCGCTTTCACATGTTTAAGCGGGTTTGCCCAACTTTGGCCTCTTTTAAATAACAGATCTTCATACATGTGTTGTAAAATACTACTCTTAAGTAGAATCAAGCATTTCCAGATATCATCCCATGGAAAAAACTTCAGCCAGACCCCTCAAAATTCGGGAGCTTTTATTTTCCTATTAATTTGTTTTCTCTTGTTTGTCCCACTTTTACTACTTTTAAATGATGGATCTTTTCACATGTGTTGTAGGACACTACCCTTAAGTAGTTTCAGTAATTTTTAGACTTCGTCCCATGGCAAAAACTTCAGCCAGACACCTCAAAACTCGGGGAATTTCACTAATTTTTACTGCGCTTTCACACGTTTAAGCGGGTTTTACAAACTTTGGCTACTTTTAAATAACAGATCTTCACACATGTGTCGTAAAATGCTATCCTTAAGTAGAATCAGGCATTTCCAGACATCATCCCATGGCAAAGACTTCAGCCGGACACCTCAAAGTTCGGGAACTTTTATTTTCCTATTAAATTGCTTTCTCTTGTTTTTCCCACTTCTACTACTTTTAAATGACGGATCTTTTCACATGTTTCGTAGGACACTACCCTTAAGTAATCTCAATCATTTCTACACTTCGTCCCATGGCGAAAACTTCAGCCAGACACCTCAAAGCTCGGGATTTTCACTAATTTTTACAGAGAATTCACTTGCTTCAGCAGGTTTCTCCAACTTTGACTACGTTTAAACGGCGGATCTTTACACATGTGTCGTATAACACTACCCTTAAACAGTATCAGGCATTTCCAGACTTCATCCCATGAATAAACTTAACCCAGACAACCCAAAGCACGCGGACCTTTCATCATTTTTAATGTGCTTTCACATGTGAAATGGGCTTACCCAACTTTGGCTGCTTTTAAATGGCGGATCGTTACACATGTATCGCATAACACTACCATTAACTATTATCAGGCATTTTTAGACTTCGCCTCATGACAAAAACTTCAGCCAGACACCTCAAAACTGAGGAATTTTTATAATTCTTACTGCGCTTTCACATGTTTAATTGGGTTGGTCCAACTTTGGCTGCTTTTAAAGGGCGGATCTTTTCACATGTGTCATAGAACACCACCCTTAAGTGGTAACAGGTACTTTTGGACTTCGCCCCATGTCAGAAACTTGAGGCAGACACCTCAAAACTGAGGAATTTGTATAATTCTTACTGCACTTTCACATGTTTAAGCGAGTTTGTCCAACTTTGGCTGTTTTTGAAAGGCAGATCTTTACACATGTGTCGTAGAACACTATCTCTAAGTAGTATCAGACATTTTTAGACTTCGTCCCGTGGAAAAAACTTCAGCCAGACACCTCAAAACTGAGGAATTTGTACAATTCTTACTGCACTTTCACATGTTTAAGCGAGTTTGTCCAACTTTGGCTGCTTTTAAAGGGGGGATCTTTTCACATGTGTCATAGAACACCATCCTTAAGTGGCACCAGGTACTTTTGGACTTCGCCCCATATCAAAAACTTCAGCCAGACACCTCAAAACTAAGAAATTTGTATAAATCTTACTGCACTTTCACATGTTTAAGCGAGTGTGTCCAACTTTGGCTGTTTTTGAAAGGCAGATCTTTACACATGTGTCGTAGAACACTATCTCTAAGTAGTATCAGGCATTTTAAGACTCTATCCCAAGGAAAAAACTTCAGCCAGACACCTCAAAACTGAGAAATTTGGATAATTCTTACTGCACTTTCTCATGTTTAAGCGAGTTTTTCCAACTTTGGCTGCTTTTAAAGGCGGATCTTTTCACATGTGTCATAGAACACCACCCTTAAGTTGTATCAGGTACTTTTATACTTCGCCCCATGTCAAAAACAACAGCCAGTGTTAGATATGTATATATATAGGCAAGTGTCATAATTGCTCTCCCTCTACCGAGAGCTTGAAGGTTTGACTCGCCACCTTGAGTTTCGCTCAAGTCAGTCGTTAGTCACTATTCTATCAATAAAGTTATCTTAATTAAAGCAAAGAAAAAATGCTTTTGGCGCAGTCAAATTAGAAAAAAAAAAGTTATATTCAAAACTTAAGAACAATTAAACGAAATAATTTAAAACAAAATAAAAAAGAAGGATATTGTGTAAAAAACAAAAGTACTATTCCAAATTTCTAGTGCCTCACAGTTAAGCAAACTAAAGCATTAATTTGCTCTACCTGGCTGAGTGTTCGCCATTAGTGTATTGAATTTGATATTTTCATAAAAAAAAACAGAAACTTTAATTTCATAACACATTGTATGTAAATCCTTAATAAAAATTTGAATTAAAGGAAGACTAAATCATAAATTGATCAACCTTTGCGAATCAATGAAATTTTCACAAAATTTGTGTATACCTACCAAAATCATTCACCTTCAATGACCTCTAAATAGAGAGAATTCAGCTTCCATGTGTCCAAAAAGTGAACGAAAAGCGTATGTACGATAACGAAGTTAATGAGCTTTGTCAGCAATTATTGTGTTTGAGCGTAGAAACAACATCAACAACTACCTTGCAAACAAACGTAAATCTTAGAGGGGTAATACCGGTGAGTGCAACAGCAACAACGTCAATAGCTGATCTACTGTCAACAACAACAACACTAACAATGGCTGAAGCGAACCAAAGAAGAGAACGGACAGTGCAAAGCGTCAAGTGGATCGCTCCGTTCAATGGGGACAGAAATTATTTAGCGATGTTTGTTGATAGCATAAATGCACTAATGCCAGCGACAGCGTCTCTTAGTGAAGACAAAGAACCATTTCTTATCAATGCATAGTAAGAGCCAGTTTTAATTAGGTCAAAATGACTGACCTCAAAAACTGACTCAACTGTCAGCATAGAAATTTGGTGGAATATGTGTTTCCATTACGTCTCTAAAACTGACATGAAGTCGATAAAGCTGTGCGTGTCACAGAGCATCGTCAAATTTTCGTGTCAGTCGATTGCATCCCTGTTTTCATCACTTATGTCAATCGCGAAGTAAATTTGTTTGACAGCTGATCAGCTGATACATTGTGGCAAACAAAAAATTAATTAAATTGGTTTACGCGCTAAATAATATCCGCAAAAATATATGGGTAATTGCCTTTTTTAGCTGTCAACTGCTAATAAATTAGCTAAAATTATGGGAGGGGCCTGAAAAGACGGGGTTTGGCCTCAGGATCAGGAATCCGGAAGCGTTTTTTTTTCAATATTTTGTTTCTCTGAAGAGATATTTCCATTTTTATAAGCGCAGCCGAAGGCCGCCAACTCAGAAAGGTGTTCTGTACAAAAATACCCTGGATTCGCCCCAATTTTGGTATCGGACCCGGGACAATTTTCGGTTTTTTGACCATAACTTTTCACTGAAACAAAAAATTAAAAATCGCTTCCGGATTCGTGATCTTGAGGCCAAACCCCGTCTTTTGAGCCGCCTTCCATAATTTTAGCTAATTTATTAGCACTTGACAGCTAAAGTAGACAATTACCAAAGAAACAAATTGCAAGAGCTTCTGCGACGTTGTGCTTTGAGGAAATGGACACGGAAGAGGGGCCAGCTAAGAAAGCAGAAGCAGTAGTGGGTTAGGCCGAGTCTACGGAGAAAAGTGTGGGTTCTACGCTACTCTTCCATCGTTTTCTCCATTTTTATTATCAAAAAACATTAAAAAGCATCGGAATAATTAATAAATTACATTGCTTACCATATTCTCATAAACATCATTTTCCTTTAAAATTCGAATAGCAGAGTTTACATCCGTTACCAAATTAGCATTAATTAAAGCAACCAAATGAAAGGGTAATTCTCTCTTAAGAGTCTTTAAACTTATTGCTTTTAATTTAGAGCTAAGAAAATGTATTGTTGCATTTGTCTCTTTCAGTTTTATACTATCTTTAATTCTACATACTTCCGCATTTATCTCTTCACATAACTCTCTAACACTACCTCTAAATTTTATATTATTAACTAACAATATTGCAGTTGTAACTGGTGTGGGATCGGCAAATTCATCGTTTAAAAGGGATTTTCGTGTCAGTCGATTGCATCCCTATTTTCATCACTGTTGTCAATCGCGAAGTAAATTTGTTTGACAGCTGATCAGCTGATACATTGTGGCAACCAAAAAAATTAATTAAAAACGCACAAAATAATAATTGGTTTACGCGCTAAATAATATCCTCAAAAATATATGGATAATTGTCTACTTTAGCTATCAACTGCTAATAAATTAGCTAAAATTATGGGAGGGGCCTCAAAAGACTGGGTTTGGCCTCAGGATCAGGAATCCGGAAGCGTTGTTTTTTCAATATTTTGCTTCTCTGAAGAGATATTTCTATTTTTTATAAGCGCGGCCGAAGGCCGCCAACTCAGAAAGGTGTTCTGCACATAATTACCCTGGATTCCGCCCCAATTTTGGTATCGGACCCGGGACAAATTTCGGTTTTTTGACCATAACTTTTACTTTTCACTGAAACAAAAAATTAAAAAATCGCTTCTGGATTCGTGATCCTGAGGCCAAACCCCGTCCTTTGAGCCCCCTTCAATAATTTTACATAATTTATTAGCAGTTGTCAGCTAAGATAGACAATTCCCAAAGAAACAAATTGCAATAGCTTCTGCGACGCTGTGCTTTGTGACAACGTTGAGGGCATGGACGCGGAAGAGGGGCCAGTTAAGAAAGCAGAAGCAATGGTGGGCTGAGTCTACGAAGAAGAGAAAAGTGTGGGTTCTACGCTACACTTCCATCGTTTCCTCCATTTTTATTATCAAAAAACATTAAAAGCATTGTAAAAATTAATAAATCACAGTTTTACAAATTTTACAAAACTTTTAATTTGTGATGCTTATATCAGCTGTTCGTTCGACGAATGACACCAATTTGCCAACATATTAGCAAATCTATTTTGAGTGTCAATGTTGTTGTTGTTGTTAACAATGCATTGCCCTGTCTAGAGTGTATGATCATTCCGAAGATCTTCATCAAGCTCTTCTAAGGGGAGTCCAAGGAAACGTGCAGTTTCAACAGGGGTTGTCCAGAGGGACAGAGGGGTTAGAAGAGTAGGTTCAGATGAACAATTGAAGAGATGTAGAGTATCATGGGGGGTCCTACCACAGGCAGGGCATGTATTTAAGATTGTATCATTAAGTCTGGATAAGTAGGAGTTTAACCTTACACTATATCCAGACCTAAGCTGTGCCAAGGTCACTCTTGTCTCCCTTGGTAAGGTGCGTTCTTCTTCAGCAATATCCGGTGGAGGACTGTTCAGAACGGGATTCACAGGTAGAGATCCGACAAAAGTGTCTACCGACTCGGTGTGGATGTCGGTTAGAGCCCGCTTATGATTCTGCAGATCAAACGGCAAGGTAATATGATTCCGGATCTCATCATAATGCTTACGGAGATGTCTCCTTATGTCTCTCGGGGCGGATCTATGTCCAAAAGATGACGGTTTGGATGTGCTGGCTTGTGGCAGTTCAGAAGGAATTGCCTGCTCAGCATTTCCGCATGCTCTTTTACATTGAGCAGTTTTGCCTCCTGATGGAGGTGAGACTCGGAAGACATGAGGAGACATCCCGTAGCAGTTCTGATGGCAGTATTTTGGCAGACTTGTAACTTCGTCCAGTTGGTGTTATGTACATTAGGCGACCATATGGGTGCAGCATAGTCAAAGACTGGTCGGCCAATGGCCTTATATGTAGTCAGCAACGTTTCTTTGTCTTTTCCCCAAGTACTGAAAGTATTATCCACTGTCATCCCTAATAACTTTGGGTGGCTGACAGTTGGTAGCTTAGTGCCATCAACAAAAATGTCTAATTCATTTCTCACCTGGTGCGTCCATGTCGAAAAAAGCGTCGCCGTTGATTTTGTCGGAGATATTGTCAGATCTCGCTCAGTGAAAAACCTGGAAAGGTCGCAGACGTAACCATTGATTCTCGTACAGAGTTCATCAGTATAGGGGCCCTTCCCCGTCGCCATTATTGTACAGTCGTCGGCATATGAAACGACGGAGACGCCCTCTGGTGTTGGGGGCATCTTCGATAGATAGAAATTAAACAGTGTCGGGGATAGGACACCACCCTGTGGCACCCCCTGTCTAATACGTCTAGGTTTTGATGTTGCGTTTCTAAAGTTAACCGACGCCTGCCGTCCATTCAAATAATTAGCGGTCCATCTCTTTAAACCATCAGGTATCTGTGTCTCAAACAGATCTTGTATGAGAGTGGCATGGTTGACTGTGTCAAAAGCTTTCGACAGGTCAAGTGCCACTAACACAGTCCTGTGATTTGGTTGGTTTTGATTTAGGCCGCTATTTATTTGAGTTGTAATGGCATTGAGTGCGGTGGTGGTGCTGTGCAGCTTACGGAAGCCATGTTGATGACTAGCCAGTTGCAGATTTGCAGTATAATATGGGAGCAAAATGGACTCTAGCGTCTTCACTACCGGTGACAAAAGTGATATAGGACGATATGAATCGCATATGTTTGCCAGTTTTCTAGGTTTTAGTAATGGAACCACTCTCGCCTTTTCCATATTTCAGGAATGACGAAAGTGTTCAGTGAAAGACTGAATAGAGCCGCTAAGTATTTGTGTCCCTGCTGGCCTAGATGTTTCAGCATCTTCATGGCAATGCCGTCGGGGCCGATGGATTTTGAGGGCTTAGCCTGTCTGATGGCTTCCTTGACCTCTGAGGAAGTGATGACAATGGGCGTAAAGATTGAGTGTCAATCGCTGCCAACTGCGCTGTCATACTGAAATTTGACCGTTTTCACATGCTTGTCATTTTATATGACAATGAGTCGTCAAAACTGACTGCAAACGCAATTGACACCATATGCCAGCCCGTTTTCATTAGTATGCCACCATTTGATGTCATATTTTGACCACGAATCCGGAAGCGATTTTTAATTGTTTGTTTCAGTGGATTCGTGTTCCTGAGGCCAAACCCCGTCTTTTGAGGCCCCTCCCATAATTTTAGCTATTTTATTATTAGTTGACACCTAAAGTAGAAAATGTGTTTTTTGAGAAAAATTTACCTACGCGCTGCAGGCACCAGAAAAGCCGACATATGTTTCGATGATACTGGAGTTACATCTCTTCAAGGAATTAAAAATCGCGCGGCCGAAGGCCGCTAACTCACAAAGGTGTTCTGTACATAAATACCCTGGATTCCGCCCCAAATTTGGTATCGGACCCGGGACAATTTTCGGTTTTTTGACCATAACTTTTCACTGAAACAAAAAATTAAAAATCGCTTCCGGATTCGTGATCTTGAGGCCAAACCCCGTCTTTTGAGCCGCCTTCCATAATTTTAGCTAATTTATTAGCAGTTGACAGCTAAAGTAGACAATTACCAAAGAAACAAATTGCAAGAGCTTCTGCGACGTTGTGCTTTGAGGACATGGACACGGAAGAGGGGCCAGCCAAGAAAGCAGAAGCAGTGGTGGGTTAGGCCGAGTCTACGGAGAAAAGTGTGGGTTCTACGCTACTCTTCCATAATTTCCTCCATTTGTATTATCAAAAAACATTAAAAATAATTAATAAATTACTTTTTTAAGGCTGGTTTTCATTAGGTCAAAATGACTGACCTCAAAAACTGACTCAACTGTCACCATAGAAATTTGGTGGCACATGTGTTTTCATTACGTCTCTAAAACTGACATGAAGTCGATAAAGCGGTGCGTGTCAATGAGCATCGTCAAATTTTCGTGTCAGTCTATTGCATCCCTGTTTTCATCACTGATGTCAATCGCGAAGTAAATTTGTTTGACAGCTGATCAGCTGATACATTGTGGCAAACAAAAAAATTAATTAAAAACGCGCAAAATAATAATTGGTTTACGCGCTAAATAATATCCGCAAAAATATATGGGTAATTGTCTACTTTAGGTGTCAACTAATAATAAAATAGCTAAAATTATGGGAGGGGCCTCAAAAGACGGGGTTTGGCCTCAGGAACACGAATCCACTGAAACAAAAAATTAAAAAATCGCTTCTGGATTCGTGATCCTGAGGCCAAACCCCGTCCTTTGAGCCCCCTTCAATAATTTTAGCTAATTTATTAGCAGTTGACAGCTAAGGTAGACAGTTCCCAAAGAAACAAATTGCAATAGCTTCTGCAACGCTGTGCTTTGTGACAACGTTGAGGGCATAGACGCGGAACAGGGGCCAGTTAAGAAAGCAGAAGCAATGGTGGGTTGAGTCTACGAAGAAGAGAAAAGTGTGGGATCTACGCTACACTTCCATCGTTTCCTCCATTTTTATTATCAAAAAACATTAAAAGCATTGTAAAAATTAATACATAAATCACAGTTTTACAAAACTTTTAATTTGTGATGCTTATATCAGCTGTTCGTACGACGAATGACACCAATTTTCCAACATGTTGGCAAATCTATTTTGAGTGTCAATCGTTGCGAACTGCGGTGTCATACTGAAATTTGACCGTTTTCACATGCATGTCATTTTATATGACAATGAGTCGTCAAAACTGACTGCAAACGCAATTGACACCATATGCCAGCCCGTTTTCATTAGTATGCCACCATTTGATGTCATATTTTGACCTAATGTAAAGTGATGATAATTCCAAATTTTCGCCTGCGGCGCTTTTTTTCCATAGATCCAGTATTTTTAACTCAGTTCTGAGTAAATGATAAATTAAAAAGGCTAAATATTATTAATTTTTATTAAAATAAAAAATTAAAATTTGGAATTAAAAAACGCGCGATTTTTTTTTAATAGACCCACTATTTTTAACTCAGTTTTGAGTAAATGATAAAATAAAAAGGCTAAATATAATAAATTTTTATTAACCCTTTCGCGGACACGTCGGCATAATCCGACACAACGAATGGCTTAAATTGGACACGTCGGTATATGCCGACATAGAAAAAAATCGTATATAAACACGTCGGAGATAGGCGACGTCTACTTCATTGGTTTTATATGTAGTAGCTTATTGTACGCCCATGCAGAAGCAATCAGATATAAGTTAGTGTCCCAATTCGATTTGTTTTGTTTTTTTTTGTTAACTATAACGGAAATTTTCGTGAGTGGGACAAAGACATCACGTCGGCCAAATAAATGCATGTGTCATTCTGATAACACTTACTAAACTTCGTGTCTCCGCGAAAGGGTTAAAATAAAAAATTAAAATTTTCGCCGGCGGCGCTTTTTTTTAATAGACCCAGTATTTTTAACTCAGTTTTGAGTAAATGATAAATTAATAAGGCTAAATATTTAAAATTTTTATTAAAAAAAAAATGAAAATTTGGAGTTTTGAGTAAATGATAAATTAAAAAGGCTAAATATAATAAATTTTTATTAAAATAAAAAATTAAAATTTGGAATTAAAAATCGCGCGATTTTTTTATGAAAAAAAAAATTATTGTTAAATTAATAAATTTTTATCAAAATAAAAAATGAAAATTTAAATTTCCACACGGGGCTATTTACTTTTGAAAGCGGGCGTTATTTCCTTTTTTTTGTGCGCTTTTTCCTTTTATTGGCGGGCGTTATTTCTCGTTTGAAGAGGAAATAACGCCCGCGGGAAATAAATATTATCCTCCTAATAACAGTTGTGGTAATGTTCAACAAATGCCATACTACAATACCCGTTTTAACAATAAGCAAGTATATACTAATAGGGGGAATATTTCAAACCAATCTAGAATAAGACGTTTCGGTAATCCTGAATCTATGGAGCAGGATAGTGAGAATTTTCGGCTAGAGGCCTCGGATACCTACCAAAAATTTAACTAATTTTCGAAAACCGCATTTTTAAATTTCTTGTTGATACAGGATCATCAGTGAGTTTAATTAGACCTAACCCTTTCACAACTAAAATTGTTGAATCAAAATCAATCACGTTAAAAACTGTAACTGGTGAGATAATATTAAATAAAATTCAAAAGGTATATAATAAAATAGACAAAACTTGACTGGGTGTTCTATGTATTCGATTTTTCCACAAAATATGATGGTTTGTTAGGTTACAACGTACTCCGGCAACTGAACGCTAAAATTGATTTAGTTCGAGACTGTATAACCCTTAACGATGTGATCCATAAATTCATAGATAAAACTGATACAAAACCATCCCCAATTTTAGGAAGCGTAAATTTGATTGGTAATTCCAAAAATCTAGGATTTAGACTCGATCATCTGAACAGGGAAGAACTTGCTAAATTAGGAAAACTTTTAAACAAATACAAACACATTTTTTAAAGGAAAGGCGATACACTAACATTTACAAATAAAATAAAACACAATATAAAGACCATACATGAGGAGCCTATATATATCAGATCCTACAGATATCCCCAAGTACATAATTTAGAAGTGGACAAACAAATAAAAGAAATGTTGCAACAGGGTATAATTTGTCACAGCAAGTCACCATATTCTGCACCAATTTGGATTGTTCCGAAGAAATTGGATGCGTCTAAGGTACAATGGCGAATTGTAGTTGACTATCGAAAGTTGAAGGATATCACTGTGTGTGACAAGTATCCCATTCCAATTATGGATGAAGTACTTGACAAACTTGGAAAATGTATGTATTTTAGCAATATAGACCTAACAAAGGATTCCATCAAATTGAAATGGATCCAGTTGATAGAATGAAAACAGCTTTTTCCACGCAACATGGACATTTGGAATTTCTACGTATGCCTTTCGGGCTTAAAAATGCACCGTCGACATTCCAAAGACTGATGAATACAGTCTTGGATGGCTTGATCGGAAAAATCTGTATGGTTTACCTTGACGATATTATTGTATTTAGTACGTCGCTTCAAGAGCACATCGAAGCTCTTGAAAAAGTATTCCATAGGCTTGGAGAGGCAAATTTAAAAGTACATATCGACAAGACAGAATTTCTCAAGAAAGAAACAGAATTCCTCGGGCACATCGTAACCCCAGAAAGAACTCCAAAACATTAAAGATTTTCTCGAATTTAAAACTAGAGTCCTAGAAATCCATTTGGAAGGTCTTCACCAAGGCATTGAAAAAATCGCTTATCATTTTAAAAGTAATTTTTACTATCCAAACTACTTAAAAGAAATCACTAAAATTGTTAACGAATGTGAGCTTTGTAATAGGTGCAAATATGATCACATTAGTCACAAACTTCCATTTAAAATAACCTGTTTACGAAACTAGGGAAACATTTATAATAAATTTTTGGGAATGGGAGAAAAAACACTACCTTACTTGTATCGATTTATATTCAAAATTTGCAACTGCTGAGAAAGTAGAAACCCTAAATTGGTTAGAAACCAAAAGAGCACTTACAAAAATCTTTAATACAATGGGACCTCCAAAGGTATTAAAAATCGATCAGGACCAAAGTATAAACAACGTTAGTATTAAACATTGGTGTGATCAGCTCAGTATTAAGGTCGAAGTAACCACAGGAAAAACGGGTATTGCAGATATTGAACGTTTCCACAAAACCCTTAATGAAAAACTTAGAATTATTAATAGCTCAGACGATAAAGAGCTGAAATATATGCAACTAGAACAAACACTTTTTACTTACAATCATAGTATAATACATTCTACTACTGGTGAAACTCCATACAACATTTTTTATAATCGCTTATCTCCTAAAATTAATGCGCAATTAATAAAAGAAAAGAGAATAAATAATGCGAACAAAACACGTAAAGAAAACATCATAGATACTTCATTAATCAATGCAGAAAATTCAAGAAAACGTCTAGACAAACCAAAAATCCATTCCGAAAAGTAGCATTAGTTGAAGCAGAAAATGACAACGAACATTTTATTGTTAAATTTAAGAACCGTAATGTAAGAAAATACAAAAATCAATTTAAATGAAAGAAGCAATTTCAAGAAGATTAAAAATAACTCTACAGTATGTTAAAACTATGTCAATTTTAATTTTTCTATTTCTTAATTGAATTTAATATTAATTTAATCTAAAACATCTTTCCTTATATTTGTTTTTCGAGACACAAATGAAATTTTAAGCCGCAAAGTTAATGTAAGAATCCAAGTTTGTAGCTTAAGTCTTTAGTTGTACTTTTTTTGTAATTCATAGCCAATTAATCTAAAATGTTAACTGAAATTAATGAATTTATATCAATAAGGATACTGCTCTTTCTTGTAAAGGGAGGAGTGGCATAATTGCTCTCCCTCTACCGAGAGCTTGAAGGTTTGACTCGCTACCTTGAATTTCGCTCAAGTCAGTCGTTTGTCACTATTCTATCAATAAAGTTATCTTAATTAACGCAAAGAAAAAATGCTTTTTGCATAAGTGTATATAGGCACTTACAGAGGATGAAGTCTAAAAATGCCTGATACTACTTAGAGATAGTGTTCTACGACACATGTGTAAAGATCTGCCTTTTAAAAACAGCCAAAGTTGGACAAACTCGCTCAAACATGTGAAAGTGCAGTAAGAATTATACAAATTCCTCAGTTTTGAGGTGTCTGGCTGGGGCGAAGTCCAAAAGTACCTGATACCACTTAAGGGTGGTGTTCTATGACACATGTGAAAAGATCCGCCCTTTAAAAGCAGCCAAAGTTGGACAAACTCGCTTAAACATGTGAAATTGCAGTAAGAATTATACAAATTCCTCAGTTTTTAGGTGTCTGGCTGAAGTTTTTTCCATGGGATGAAGTCTAAAAATGCCTGATTCTACTTAGAGATAGTGTTCTACGACACATGTGTAAAGATCTCTTCCTTTCAAAAACAGCCAGAATTGGACAAACTCGCTTAAACATGTGAAAGTGCAGTAAGAATTATACAAATTCCTCAGTTTTGAGGTGTCTGGCTGAAGTTTTTTTCTTGGGATAGAGTCTAAAAATGCCTGATTATATTTAGAGATAGTGTTCTACGACACATGTGTAAAGATCTGCCTTTCAAAAACAGCCAAAGTTGGACAAACGCGCTTAAACATGTGAAATCACAGCAAGAATTATGAAATTTCCTCAGCTTTGAGGTGTCTGGCTGAAGTTTTTGTCATGGGGCGAAGTCTAAAAATGCCTGATAATAGTTAATGGTAGTGTTATGGGATACAGGTGTAACGATCCGTCATTTAAAAGCAGCCAAAGTTGGGTAAGCAGCCAAAGTTGGGTAAGCCCATTTGACAAGATAAAGCAAATTAATAGGAAAATAAAAGTTCCCGAACTTTGAGGTGTCTGGCTGAAGTTTTTGTCATGGGATGATGTCTGGAAATGCTTGATTCTATTTAATGATAGCATTCTACGACACATGTGGGAAGATCTGTTATTTAAAAGTGGCCAAAGTTTGTCAAACCCGCTTAAACGTGTGAAAGCGCAGTAAAAATTAGTGAAATTTCCCGAGTTTTGAGGTGTCTGGCTGAAGTTTTTGCCATGGGACGAAGTCTAAAAATTACTGAAACTACTTAAAGGTAGTGTCCTACGACACATGTGCAAAGATCCATCATTTAAAAGTAGTAAAAGTGGGACAAACAAGAAAAAACAAATTAATAGGAAAATGAAAGCTCCCGAACTTTGAGATGTCTGGCTGAAGTTTTTTCCATGGCATGATGTCTGAAAATGCTTGATTCTACTTAAGGGTAGTATTTTACGACACATGTGTGAAGATCTGTTATTTAAAAGAGGCCAAAGTTGGGCAAACCCGCTTAAACATGTGAAAGCGCAGTAGAAATTAGTGAAATTTCCCGAGTTTTGAGGTGTCTGGCTGAAGTTTTTGCCATGGGACGAAGTCTAAAAATTCCTGATACTACTTGAGGGTAGTATTCTACAAAAAATGGGAAAATATTGGGTAGTTAAAAGCAGCCAAAGAGGCCCAAATGCGTGAAATTGGTAAAACAGAATAAATTTCCATAGGAAAATCCGCGAACTGGGGGTGTCTGGCTGGAGCCTTGTCACTGGTACGGGTCTAACAACACTTGATACTGACGCGGGGTGGTAATCTACGTCAAATATGTGAAAATCATCCATTATAAAATAAGTGAAGTTAGGGTCATTTGCGACTTTGACCCCGATTCCTAGGCCCTAGTCATAGGTACAGCTTTGAATTTTCACATTCTTTCTAGATTCGGGGAGGACTATCGATCGGTATTGGTTTCATCCATTATAAAATAAGTGACGCTTTTAGGCTCTGGGATCTCGCTCTATAAGTACTCGAACCCAATAGGAGATGAAGCAAGAAAAAACCGATAAGAGATAAACAGCAAAACGCTTTGCTTACCGCGCTTTTATAATTTTGTTTTTTTTTGCTTTTGATTTTCTTCAGCGCCACAAGTCGAAGTAAAAGCAATTTCCTTGCTTATGCAAATTGTATGCAGCTGCAGTCGTAAAATTAGAAAAGCAAACTTTTTGCAAGTAAAAGCAATGCTGTTTTGTGTTTGCCTACAACTTATTACCAGCTTCATCGTTTGCTGCTTACAGCCCTATGCTGCGCGTTACCGGTAAAATTGCCATCGGCAAACAATTTTCCCTAAAATACGTTACCAAATAAAGTGGCTGCGATTCTGAGCAGATGGTAACGCTCTAATGGCAAAAAAACTCACCAGTGTGTATGGTGAATTGAAAAGCCACCCTGCTAGTCACCTGCCATATGTTTTTTGTTTATCAAAAAGAAGAAGACTGCAAAATGGAAATGAACAAGTAAGTAAATTTGGTAAATATTTTATGAAATTTATTAAAAATTGTTTATTTTATTTACAGAAAATATGCACGCACCACCCCAGCGCAGTTACGGTTGTTTGTGGCCTTTTGCAAAGACCATCCCGAGCTCCTGCCGGAAATGCACAGTTTTTATTGTGATTTATTAATACTATATACCTGTTTATTTGTTTGATTTTCACTTTGTTTTATTAATTTGTTTAAATTTCACTTTATTTTGTTCAATTGCACTTTCGCTTTTTTATTTTTCAAAGTAAACATCAGCTGTTTTATATTGATGTTACCACATGTTACCACCTATTTTGGTGGTAACGGTGTTACCAGAAAACTTTTGCCCTCAGAATACCAAAAAGGAGTAAAAGTTGCCGAGTGAATTTGTTTGCCGGTAATAATAAAGTTATTATCACAGTAGAATTGACCTGTTAGTATACCTATACATATGTAAGTATGTATGTTCAGAGTGTCTTGCAATAATGTACCGTTCTCGGTTTTTTTTTGTATAAATAAATATGTATGAAATACATACGCGTATCTTAGGGTGATTAAAAAAATGTCGACTAGGTCTTACCCCATAAAAAGTTCGTAATTGATTAGAAGAAAAGCCTTGGGAAATATTATCGCTGTAATTTAACCGTTACATGTCGCGCTTTTCCCCCTTTCCCATACATTTTGAATGGAAAAAAATTGTATTTTTTTTCAAAGAAAATTTTCTAATAAATTTTTAATACTTTTTGTAAAAAAAGCTAAATAGTTCAATTTTTTCCTATATCTAAGGGTTAATTTACAGGGCAAATTTTTTTGCAAGGCTCACTTTCTAACCAATCACTAACTTTTTAGGGGGTAAAACATAAAAAAAAAACATTTTTTAATACCTTAGTATAACTATGTATATCATACTATAACCCCCTGCGGGTTAGGGGTTTAGAATATGCCCGAGGTAGGCATACCGGTCGTAAGAGGCGACTAATATGCACATAGGTAATTGACGTGCGACTCGATGGTTGATCTACGGATATGATGCCTCTCACCTCTCATTACCCATCTCCTCCTTCCTCACGGATGGAGGGATGACATGACCTAGAAGGTTCCACTGGTCATACCAAATCGCTACCACGACAGTCGGGCAGTACCGCAGCGTACCGGGGTCATATCCGGCCAAGGACTGTCAACTTCGGCATCACTCCCCAAAACCTTCGGGGAGTGTTTTGCTGTTAACAACAACAACAACATATCATATTTATAACTACAACTACTATTATATGTTGAAAAATGAGATACAAAACAAGAAGCAAATCCAGTCTTCAATAAAAAATAAAACTTAATTCTACCATAAAGAAATTTAAAATATTATTCATCCTCAGAAAGCGGTAAGTTTTCTATAGCCCTGTCAAGGAAAATTGAGTTAATTACTAATAAAATATCTTCGAGCGTCTCTTGACTACGCTGATTACGGTAATCAGTAAGCACCAGCCTAAGTGCAGAAAATGTTCTCTCGATCGTGATCTCATGTCAACCCAATACTAGCGGACATAGCATAAAGAGGAGTACGAAAATGGATTGCCAACATATCAGGTACTAGCAAGTACAACAAGCGATGGGAGTACAGCAGAATATCCAGCATCTAATATTTATGTCGATAGCATGTCCAGCTGATCGTGGCAGTGCGAGCAAACAGCCGATGGAATGCAATGGGGGCATTCCAAGAGGAAGTAGTAGCATAAGAAAAACTGTTAGATACAAGAGTAAATATGTAAATGTCGCTTATATGAATAAGTACTTAGAAATTATGTGGAAGATGTGTCTTTCGGTTGAAAAACATTAGTTTTAAAGCATTTGGGCAATTCACAAGATCTCCTATTCGCGTATCTGCTTTTAGTTTAAAACTGTCATAATTTCAATGCTGTCATTTCTCATATAAAATTTGAATAGCACAATAAAATGTATATCAAGTGTGCTATTTTGTATTTCAATTAGTCTGGTTTTGAAATGTAATTTTTTTCTTTTCAATTTTCATTTCAATTTGTTCAGTTTTTACAAAAATTCAATTTTAAGTTTTCAGATCCGTTCAGCTCATCATAGTGCTCACAAGAGCTGTTTTATCAAAATAGTGCAATAAACAATAAGACATCTTGTGAATTTCCTAACTTGGAAGTTGCCTACGGGCAAAATAGTATAAAAGGGCGATAGAAAAATGGAGTCGTTCGCGACTATAGCTAGGCATAGTAGCCGGGGTTGTCACCTTGGCGAATGTAAACCTAGTAAAAAAATTTGATCAAAAACACCAAAAAAACGAAAATATGATTTTTAATATTAAATAAGTTTTGAAAAAGTAACTTCACAAAAAAAAGTTGTTTAACCTTTTTTGTAGCCCGCTCAATTTCCTTTAAAAATCTGCATCTATCTTTGTTGTGGATATTTGCATTTTTGACAATTTTTGAAATAAAAGATGGGAAATGGAAAAAACATGCTAATTTTTTAAGCTAGAAAACGGCTAGTCTAAGAAAATTTTGGTCAATGCAAATTTTATAGGGAATTCGATTTCCTTCAAAAATATGTGCAGGTAAATTGTGTTTTACAACAACGGTTTGTCGTTTTTATACCAAATATGAGGTACCTAAAGTGTGTAAAATCTAAACTAGCGATGAAAGACCTCTCTGACTTAAATTTAAAAATCTGAAAAAATTACATTAATTTTTTTTCACCTTTCTTAAAAAGAAAATCAATATAATTTTTGAAAAAAACCAAATTTAGACTTTTTGGCCCAGTCTAATGTATATGTGTATAATTATCTTTTTAAATGCCTTCCTTCCTTTTGTAAATAGTTGTGCTAGGAGAATACTAAAAAGAACAAATTAAAAACCACCCCAAACATTTTCTTCTGGTTGCGCCCCTGATCCCGGGAACCCGGAGTTGCCGAGATCCGTTCAAGTAACATCACTGTTGATCCTTCCAAAAACAGCCCAAATGGTTTTTTTATATAACTTTTTTATTTTACATCCGATTTTTAAAAGTGATATGTCAAAATTTTTATTTCGGCAGCCCGCATAATTCTTCTGAATGTCCTTTTGGGCTAGGAAGTCATTTTCACATAGTTACCCCAGCCAACTGCGTTTGAGGTCCTTGAAGTATCCTTTTTGTCTCACCATAAGAAAGTGGTTTAAAATTCATGATATATTTGTCTTTGAACTGTTTGGATAAGTTTATAATGAAAGAAGTTATGGTGCTTTAAATATTATTATTAGGCTTAAGATTTCATAAAACACATCGCTTTCTTTTTTTCTCGAAACAATAAAGTATAGCAAATATAATAATATATAATATTAAGGCGGGTCGATTTATTAACCTATATCGCGCCATCGATTTTTCGATAGGTTTGGGGTTAAGGAAAAAAAGTTCCACTACGCCTACCCAAAAAAATAATTTTCGAGCCTGCAAAATTTGAGTTTTTTGAAATTTTTTTTTCGTTTATTTTTAATGACCTACTTAAAAAATTTTCATTTGACTTAAAAATTTTCATGCATACCCTGTCCGACTCAAAATTGTCCGCTAAAAACTTTGACGATAACAGTTTTTTGAAAAAAAAAAAATATATTTTTGGGGGTTTGAGGAGTGTTTTGGTGAAAAACATAACTTTTCCGCCATTTTTTTTAAGGGCTTCTGCAAAAACGTGCAAATTGTTGCCGATGAAAACGAATCCCACTTATCCCACTTAAAATTATGCGATAAAAACGATTGGCATTAACAGTTTAAAAAAAAAAAATAATTTTTTTTGTTTTTGAGACTTGTTTTTGTCGAAAACGATTTTTTTCATTTTCAAGGCTCCAAATCATTTTTTATGTATATGTTTCCGTTATACCCACCAATAAATATACCAAAATGGGCAGAGGACGAGCTGAGTTGATTTAGCCATGTCCGTGTGTCCGTCCGTCCGCCTGTTTGTCTGTCCGTCTGTCTGTTTGAACGCAAACTAGTCCCTCAGTTTTTTAGATATCTCGATGAAATTTGGCATGCAGATGTATACTGGCATTACAGGAGATATATGTCGGATCCGGTAGGATCGGACCACTATAGCATATATCTCCCATATAACCGATCGTTCAGATAAAAGGTTTATTGCCATTTCTCCCTCATTTTTGGTGGGTCTAACGGAAACATATACATAAAAAATGATTTTGAGCCTTAAAAATGAAAAAAATCGATTTCGACCAAAACAAATCTCAAAAACAAACAAAAATTATTTATTTTTTAAAACTGTTAATGCCAACGTTTTTATCGTATAATTTTAAGTGGGATAGGAACTACGAGACAAATTCGTTTTCATCGGCAACACTTTTGCACGTTTTTGAAGAAACCCTTAAAAAAAAATGGCGGAAAAGTTATTTTTTTCAGCAAAACACTCCTCAAAACCCCAAAAAATTTTTTTTTTTCAAAAAACTGCTATCGCCAAAATTTTTAGCGGATAATTTTAAGTCGGACAGGGTATGCATGAAAATTTTTAAGTCAAATGAAATTTTTTTAAATAGGTCATGAAAAAAACCTTAAAAATAACCAAAAAAAATTTCAAAAATCTCAAATTTTGCAGACTCGAAAATTATTTTTTTGGGTAGGAGTAGTGGAACTTTTTTTCCCTGAACCCAAAACCTATCGAAAAATCGATCGCGCGATATGGGTTAACTTTCTTCCATAGAAATCCACCCGCCTTAATATATATATATATATTTAATTATATAAACATAAATTGCAGTATAAGGATATTTACCTGGAATATCTATTATTTCCTTTTCTGACAACTCAAAACAACAACTAAAAGTTGACTGTCTGTGTAGAGAACTGTATACAAGGTGGCTCGGTAATTATAAATTGCTTCCAATCGATCATGCTGACATAGGAATCGCAATTCCGCTGGTGGATCTTGTCGCACTGCTCTGATTTTCTCGTACCTCTCTTTCCGTATCTTTTGATCAGTGTCTGTTATCATTGAGAGTAATATATTTTCTGGATGAAAGTAAAAGGCATTATTCTCTATCGTTGAGTTTAGGATTGCCTGTACATCAGTTGTAACTGTCGCATCCAGCAAATATAGCTAAAAACAAGCCTACTTCCATGGATTGCTTGTAGTTGGCTCTTGATAAGAAACCAGAATGTCGCATATATTTTTACTATGAACTCTACAACTACTCTTAGTATTGGTGACGGTTTTTTTGGAAACATATACGCGAAGTAACCTAGAAGCTATTGTAAGCCAACGAGCTGTGCTCACGGGACCAGGATTCTTACTGGCTAGGTATTCGTCGCATATACCCCTATTTATTGCTGAAACCATATCAAACAAGTAGCGCTGGTCATTGCGTATTTCCCACGAACCAATGTTTTCCGCCATTACGCCCACAGCAACAGGTTCGAAGTCATCAACAACCTGTAATAGAAAATATTTAGTTCTATGTTTATAATGAAACGATAAATAAATACTGCATTTAAGAGATTTGCCGGGTATTTCGTACATGTCATAATTTCTGAACCCAAAACTCCGGGCCAAATTCCAGGTCCTTTTTGCTTGCCAAGGTAGTGGGTCAACAGCTTTCGGAAAGGCAACTCATTGAAATGAAACAAACACACATTCCACTGCAGGGACCTTTACAAGTATCGTTCAATTTGTACATTTACCCCCGATTTCTATCCAGTATTTACAACAGTTCCGTCACAGCTTATAGCAACGAGTTGGTTTAGGCAATATCTTTGCTCATTCAAAAAACTTACGATTGCCTTCTGAATTGCTCCTCCAGTGCCTTCTTTTGGAGATACATAGCCGATGAATTTCGATTCCGGCTCCTTCACTAGGGTTATATGCTCTTCTCTGAGAAGCAGTGTTCTCGTTTGACCCCGAACCATTTTTTTCTTTAAAGTAATGTCCTGTTTTCCATAATATGAAAGACATTTTAATGTATTATCGGCTTTTGCTGCTTCTTCGGCCTCTGCCCTAAACTTGGAACGCTCTCGTGAAATTTTATTTTTGCCTATTATAAGGTTATCGAAGTAACCAATTAGTTTATCATAATCTTTCTTCGAAAACTCTTTCTCTGCTTTCGTGGCAATCGCAGCACGCAAGTCCTTTATAAGCATTGTTGCAAGTAATGAACTGTTGAGTTCTACTTGGGCTCCTTGGAATGCATAAGTTCTTCTTCCCCCATCAAAAGCTACTCGGCCTGTAGGATAGCTGATTGGTCGAATAGGATTAATTTCCTGAATTTCATCCCAAATTGCTTTCATTTTTATTTATTTCATTTCATTTATCTATTTAAAGTCGACACTAACATAAACCGGTCGACTGTAAATATCACAAGTTTTATTACAAAACAGAAACAATATTGTAAAAGGAAGGCAGTGTCTCCAATTATCTCTCTCATTTGATCGATTCAGGCATGTATAGTTGTAGGTAGAAATCATTAGGACCATCTGGATGGTTGAAGAGGTCGATTTATTATGCACTGTACGTAGAAATCAGTAAGTGTTGACTGGAAAAGTTGTTTATGCTGTCGGAATGGACGGGATTCCGAGCAACGTATATATTTCGAGTATACTAGGAGCCATAAGTTTATGAATTAAAAGCGCATGGTTTACAGAGTCGAAAACTTTGCTGAAATCGGTGTATACCACATCCGTTTGGTTACTTTTCAAAAAACCGTCTATAACAAGAGAGGTGAACTCAAGCAAGTTAGTTGAGGTTGATCGTCGGTGCACAAAACCATGTTGACACGGCGATAGTAAAGAACTACACCCATATTGCAATTGGCGTATGATTATTTGTTCAAAAGCTTTAGGAATATAGTTTTCAATATTTTACCTACTACCTTTTTTATATAAGGGTATAATAAAAGATTGCTTCCAAATTGAAGGGAACGCCGCAGATTCAAGAGATAGTTCAATCAGTTTAAAAATCGGGTCGGTTAAATGTATGGCACAATAGCTCAGAAGACAACTGAGAACGCCATCCGGGCCAGGGAAAAATGTAGGTTTCAATGCCAGAAGGCATTGTAGAACGGTATTTTTATACCCAGCTGTTCTTGTACACAGGGTATTATAACTTTGTTAGGATAACGGTTGGTTGTACAGGTATAAAGGAATCGAGATAGATATAGACTTCCATATATCAATATGATCAGGATCGAAAAAAAATTTGATTGAGCCATGTCCGTCCGTCCGTCCGTCCGTCCGTCCGTCCGTCCGTCCGTCTGTCCGTTAACACGATAACTTGAGCAAATAATGAGATATCTTCACCAAATTTGGCATGCGTACTTATTTGGGTTCAGAATAGATTGCTATTGAAAATGGGTAAAATCGGACCATAACCACGCCCCTTTTTCGATATCGAAAATTTCGAAAAACGTATAAAATGGGTTAATTCAATATTAGAAGCAGCTACAATGATAAAATTTGCAATATGTATTGATTTAGATGTTCTAAGGCCGATTTTATAAAAAATTTTGAAAAGGGGGCGTGGTACCGCCCACGTATCTTTGAAGAAATTTTAAAATTTTGACTCTTAATAACTTCAGAACAGTTTATGCTAGTATAACGAAATTTCGTAGAGGACATACTATTGTTGTGGTAAATTCAGCTATAGAAAATAAACGAAATCGCTTCGCGACCACGCCTACTTTTTCATAAAAGTTATATTGAAAGGAGGTGGAAATATTGAAATGTCCATATCTAATTAACTGATTTCGCTATAATAATATAATTTGGTACATACATCAACTTTCATATTCTTTACATAATTTTTTCAAAATTTTGGAAAGTGGGCGTGGCACCGCCCACTTATGAGTCAAGCAATTTTTAAATTCGACTGCTAACAACTTCAGAACGGTGTGAGATAGATTTACGAAACTAGGTACCAGGCATGTTATGTTTATGTAGAGTACTACCACAGAAAATAAGAAAAATCGGTGAACGATCACGCCCACTTTATGTGCACAGCTGGGTATGTAATGTTCGGTTTCACCCGAACTTAGACTTCCTTACTTGTTTTTATCTAAAACGGGTAAGTGGATGCTATTAGGTTAGGTTAGGTTCAAGTGGCTGCCGCAGAAGCACACCTAGGCCAGTATTAAAAGGCCCGTTGTGATACCACCAACACTAGGAAAGTCAGTTCCGGGAGGGATATGGAAAATCCCGGTATTATCGGAATTCTCCACATAGCAGAATCCGGACACCGTTACTCCTCCTCGAATCATTTAGATGACTTGATGAAGGCCCATCAGGTCCTTTATGTCCAGCTCCGTGACCTGGCGTAGGCTAACCAGAAGGACACTCCCAAAAAGCGCATTCTCGCCTCACTTAAAGCCGGGCAGTTGCAGATGAGGTGCTCCTTCGTTTCCTCCTCCTCATCATCCTTACAACTCCTACAGCATTGTCGGTAGGGCACACCTAGTCTTTCTGCGTGCCTACCAATGAGGCAGTGCCCAGTTAATAAGCCTATTAATATGGAGATTTCTGTTCTCCTTAGGGCATAAACTTGTCCCATTTCGGCCAGGTTTCTTTAGATATCCGGCATCCTGGAGATTGCAGCCATCTTTCGTTGGCTTGGCGGAGTGTGTACTCCTTCAGCATAAGCTTGCATGTGGCAAACGACATTCCTAAGCGCTCTTTACCCCGAAGAACCTGCTTGGTCGTGCCCTGCCTCGCAAGTTCGTCTGCCCTTCAATTTCCCTCAATGTCCCTATGCCCCGGGACCCATGTGAGGTTCACGCGATTCTGTTGGGCCATTTCTTGTAGAGATCGACGACAGCTGAGCGTCAGATCAGAGTTGAACGAGTAAGAGCCAAGGGATTTGATGGCCGCCTGGCTGTCACTGAAAATAAAAATGTCCTGTCTGATAGTGTGTTGGCCTATCCAAGCCGCGTCGTCCATGATTGCTGAAACTTCAGCCTGGAAGACACTGCAGTGATCAGGTAGCCTGAAGGAGAGCTCAAGGTTCAGATCCTTTGAATAAACCCCTCCTCCAACTTTGCCGTCTAACTTCGTGCCATCAGTATAAATGGAAGTGCCGCCATGAGTGGCGGGACTCCGATCCGTGCTCTCCCATTCTTCCCTGCTGGGAATGTTGATTTTAAAACCGCTATCTCCGACTGTTGTGGTCGCACAACGATCTGTGCTCAGCGGAAGAAAGCTATAGGATCCCAAAATACAGGCGTGTCCAGTAGTGCTTGCGCCCCAGCCGGACGTTTCCCTTAGACGCAGAGCCGATACTGCTGCTACCCGGTGCCCTTCCAGATCGAGTGGCAAAATGCCAAGAATGGCCTGGAGTGCTTCATTGGGCGTTGTTCTTAACGCACCGCTTATACAGATCATGCAAGATCTGTGTACTTTACCTAGCAGATAAAGGTTTGTTGCCTTGCTCAGCGGAGGCCACCATACCACAACTCCATAGAGCATGATTGGTCGAATGATTGCAGTGTAGATCCATTTGCATACTTTGAGGCTGAGCCCCCATTTCTTTCCAATGGCTCTTTTGCACGTGTAGAGTGCAATACACGCTTTCTGGGGCTGAAGAACATTCTCCTTCCAGGTTAGTTTCCTATCCAGAACTGTGCCCAAGAACTTGGCTTTGTCAGCCAAGTTCAGGTGCACGTCATTCAGTTTTGGTAGTATTAGCGGTGGTACCTTACAGCGGTTGGTGAAAAGGACCAGTTCTACTTTTCCCGGGTTGATGCTCAGTCCGAAGCTCGCAGAGGGTTTGTGGGAATTTGCCCCTATATACTATAGCTAAGTCGTCTGCGTATGCCACTACCTTCCCGCCTACCCCTCCCCCCCAGCTTGTGTCTCGCAGCATCGAGTTGACAGTGAGGTTCCATAGAAGTGGGGAGAGAACACCACCCTGAGGCGGTCCCCTTGTGACATAGCGTGATAAGTCAGCCGAGCCCAGTGATGAAACTATTCGTCTACCCCTTAGTAGTTGATCAATAAGTCCAATAAGAGACCTGCTTATGCCCAGACTTGTTAAAGCGGTGTTTATAGCATCTAAAAAGGCCAAAAGACAGTACTCCTTTTCATACAGCGATTTTTCAATAACAGAAACTAGGCTGTGAAGCGCAGTTTCTGTAGATTTCCTTTTGGTGTATGCATGCTGATAGCTACAGATCAGGTTGCTATCAATAGTAGAGGAGAGGTAGTCATTTATTATCCTCTCGAAGGTTTTGAGCACAAAGGATTGGAGACTGATCGGCCTATAGTCCTTGGGCTCGTAATGAGACGCCTTCCCCGCCTTAGGAATAAACACTACCGTAGCACTTCTCCAGGAGCAAGGAATGTAGCTAAGAGCCAGGCAGGCTGTATAGAGAAATACCAGCCATTTGGCTGATGTCTCCAGCGTGTTTATGAGTTGTGCGGGAATAATCCCGTCTGGCCCGGCAGACTTGCACGGTTCGAAGCTTTTAACCGCCCACCTAAAATTTTCCTCCGTGATGGGTATGTATACACCCAGGTTTGTTGTAGGTGCTAAGGGTTCCCCATGCAAGTTCCCTGGGAGGTGCGTATTCAAGAGCAGCTCTAGGGTTTCCCCTCCGTGCTGGTCCAGGATCCGTCAGGTTTGCGCAAATAGCTTGTGGCTGTTTGAGTTTTCGAGAGGACTCGTCTAAGTCTCGCTGTGTCGTCGACCTTTTCGACGCCAGTACAGAAATTTCTCCACGAAGTTCTGTGCCTCAGAGCTTTTTTGTAGGCCCTAAGTTTAGCTTTATATTCGTGCCAATGAGGCTCAGAGCCGAGGCTCTTGGCCTTGTTAAATTGTTTCCGGCATGATTTGCGGGGCGAGTCCAAATCGTAGGACCACCACTGTGGCCTGTGTTTACCGCGTGGTTTTGGCACTGGACAAGCCTGTCCTAGAGCATTTGAGAGCGCCGATGTAAATGTAGTAACAAGATCCTCCAGCTCCTCTACTGATGAGGGGGCTTGTGAGGGCAGTACTGGGCGGTCTCTGTCTAATATTTCATTGTGTAACTGCCAATTTGTGTTACGTGGATTGCGCTTAATGATTGGTTGTTCTACAATAAAGTCTAAAACCATTTCTATGTAACGGTGGTCGGAGAATGAATGTTCTTCCAGAACCCGCCATTTTCTGACCCACCCATAAGCGCCTTCACTACAGATAGTGAGGTCTATGACCTCCCTACGGGTCTTAGTGATAAAAGTAGGCTCATTACCCACGTTGCAAATTACCAGGTTGGTTGTTAAGAGGTAATCAAACAGAGACTCGCCCCTGGCATTGATATCGGAACTCCCCCATTGGACATGGTGAGCATTAGCGTCCGCTCCAATAATAAGATTACCCGTGCAGAAATTTGACGCCAGGTCTTTCACCTCCGTTTGTGGTGGGGGTTCTTCGGCGTCGTAGGGCATATAGACCGACGCCACCGTCAGGCGGGTGCTGTCGACCGTTAGACTGATAGCGGTAATATCACCATTGGTGTAGTTAGGTAGGAGAAAGGAGTTCAACTCAGACTTGACCAAAATACACGTTCGGACTTTGCTCTCCTCGCTGGCTCGAATGAGCTTGAAACCCTTAGTCCCCAATCCGCAGATTCTCGAGCTATTGACCCAGGGTTCTTGGATGAGGACAACATCCACGTCGCCTTTAGAAAGACGACGACTTAAAGCAGCCGAAGCCACTTTAGATTTGTGCAGATTAATCTGAGGCACCACCAACATGAGAGCGCACAGACTTCCCTGCCGTCCCCATGTCGTCGAGGTTTGCCCCATCCCGGAGGTTGCCTATCAACGACGAGTTGTTCCGATTAACTGCCCGATATGGCGTTGCAGGAGTCCTGCTGCCTGTAGCGTTAGATGTTAATCGCTCAGCGTTGGCTGCTACCACCGCGACGTCGAGGACTTCCTCGTCCTGTAGGCTGTCCTCCATCTCCGAGTTGTTCACAGCACTATCGGCAAGGGACTTGGCGGATAACATGCTTTCCGCATCGGAATCCTCCGCTTCCTCTTCTGGTAATTCGTTTCGTAATTCGTTTTGAGGGGCTCGATTGACTCTTTATTCATGGTGAACACCACCTGTCTGTCGGGCCCCACCGCATCCCCGACCAGATTGACACTCTAGTCATGCGTTGGGAGGGACGGATTCATTAGCCGTAGCATCCCGAGAATTCTGTCGGGTTCGTCAGGGATGGCCGGAATCCACGCCCTTGCCCTTGGACGAGCAGGAATGTCCTTCCAGTCGACGACCTCTATCTTTGCGCCCTTGTAGACTTCACCCAGTTTAGCAGCGGCTGCCTTATACAGTGCTACGGTTTTTGCATCCTCGCATGCGAGTAATTTGATCTGACCCTGGTGCCAACCCGCATCCGTTACTCGCGCCGAACTACCCGGAAACTCCGGAGCAACGTTGAGAAGAATGTTGCCGAGTTCATTTCGCACGTAACGCCCCCGGTCCTTGGGGATGGCCAGACGGTCATTGCCTCGGTCAAGGACGCCTATAAGGATCCTGTCCTTGGTTACCTCAGCAAAGCTTAGTTTGCCCGCTCCAGAGGTATTCTGATGCCGCTTGGGAGGGGGATTTAACTCCAGGTCCGATCTCTGGCGCTTGAAAGGGTTAACTTTTAACCTCTTTGGCACGTAAGAATTTTGGAAATCCGGTATCACAGCTTTCGCTAGCTCTACCGATTTACTGGAATTCGGCGACAGCTACTCCTGCGGTACCTCTTCATACCTCTTCAGGATCTTTGCAGCCAATCTTTTCTCGTGGTATGTGAAGCGGCGGGGAGATGTCTCCCGGGAGTGCGGACCCGTAGTTGCCATCGCGGTCGCTCCCCTTGCCGAAATCTCAGTTGCAGCTTCCTTCCCCTTCGAAACTCCAAGGCCAGGTCGTGAGACCGCTACCACAGACGTAAAGATACTGGTTTTCATATCAGAGGTTGATGGGAGCTTAGCATCCGCAGTTGTCCGCTTAGCTGCGTTGGCAACCGCACTGGTGCTAGCTCCCATCAAGTCAATCTTACTCGATAGAGGGTTGGTTGACCGACTCGTAGTTGCCATCGCTGTCGATCCCCCCCCCCCCCCCCCTTGATTGTGGAACGGAGGTTGTCCTCCGGTGTCTCGCCTGCTCCGCCATAGCTCTCCTTTGCTGAGGAGTGAAATTTGGCGTTGTTTGTTTTTTGGGTTTTTCGTTTTTATTTGCGTTATTTGAGTTCATCTTGTTCGTACGACCCATCGCCGGACAAGGCCAGCTTAGGGTCAAGGGAAGAGTAGGGGAAAATGTGTCGTCCGCCGCGGCAGAGCCCCGTACCGCGGTAAGGCCATGCTTACTCTCTGAGGCGACCCGGTATCAGAGAGGCTCCGTTCAAATACAGCCACGATTTGCCTCCCGGCTGCAAACGTCCAATGGGCACGTGGTCGCATAACACCCTGGATTGGGAGGGGGAAGATCTTTGTCGTCACGCCAGAGAGGCTAGGCTGCTCTCGTGATGAAGTGCCGTAAGGAGCTATGATCACAGCGTAGCCCTGTGGCTATCGACTTAAGCCCTCGTACCGCGGCAAGGTATCCACCCTTCACGAGGGGTTCTCAGAATAAGTTACAAATGTTAATAAATCAAGTCCAAACTGTTCATGGAACACAAAACATGTTCTTGAAACATCCGTTCTCAAAATAAGACCATCGTTCACGAGTTAAGTCAAAACGTTACTGACAGACTTTCGTGCACGAATGTTCTCAGTTTTGGACTTGTTTCGTTCGTTTTAGAACGATTTTTTCTTTGAGTGTACATAAGTGGACCAAACACGGTTAACGAAAATCTCTTACATTATTGGCCCCCATCTCTTGTGATCAAATTTCTAAATGCTGGAGCACAATGAGCACTATCGGTCTTAAAATTCATGCTCGGTGTGTTAATGATGTGCAGCATTGTTTCAGGTCCTGATGATGACTTCAAACTGAAGTCGAAATATCGACAAAATAAAATACAACTAAATATTGTGTAATAAAAAAAATAAAAAATAAAATGATTACATATACTTGGCCTAGAGCTCAACAAGTTATCTAATTCGCAAATTCAAAGGCCGAAAAATCATTAATTACTAGCAAACCCGGCAGACGTTGTCCTGCCAAAAATTAATCTGCCTGCGTTCCTATCTCTTGGGTTCAGACGAACTTAAAATCCATTCTTAGCGGACATACTCATCAACACCTTTGATTTGATAGCTATACAAAATGAACATATTGATGACCAGATGAACCTGAAAACCGCTCCTTGTGTAAACTTTCATAAGCACCTTTCATTTGATACCCATATCGTATAAACACATTCTGGGTCATGCCTGGTCCACATTTTGGTCAAAATCTCAGGACTCCACAAAATTATTAAACTTTACCTTCATTTGATACCCATATCGTATAAACACCTTCTGGGTCATGCCTGGTCCACATTTTGGTCAATATCTCAGGACTCCACAAAATTATTAAACTTAACCTTCTCCTGGCAAAAGCAAAGACAATAAAAAAAAATTTGTCAAATCGGTCCATCCGTTCAGGCGTGATGTCGTGACCAAGGGAAATGGGCATTCATTTTTATATATATAGATAGAAGATAAGGCAAATACTTCTATGAACAAAGCGTTTGTATAATAATTTTTCTCTTGGGTTCAGACGAACTTAAAATCCATTCTTAGCGGACATACTCATCAACACCTTTGATTTGATAGCTATACAAAATGAACATATTCTTGGGTCAGCCTTGGTCCACTTGATGGTCAATATCTGGGAAATGGGTTCACAGATGAACCAGAAAACCGCTCTTTGTGTAAACTTTCATAAGCACCTTTCATTTGATACCCATATCGTATAAACACATTCTGGGTCATGCCTGGTCCACATTTTGGTCAATATCTCAGGACTCCACAAAATTATTAAACTTTACCTTCCTTCTCCTGGCAAAAGCAAAGACAATAAAAAAAAATTAGTGAAATCGGTCCATCCGTTCAGGCGTGATGTCGTGACCAAGGGAAATGGGCATTCATTTTTATATATATAGATATAATGCCTAAATAATTTTTTGTAGTCATTCAAATGTGTTTTTTTATATTTGTAGCAGTGTCATTGGAGTTGCGTTGAAGTTAAAATGGCAAAAAGGTACCAAATTTGGAAGTTTAGTACCAACGTACCCGGAGAAAAAATTCGTACCAATAATGGAACAATTCGGTCAAAACGGCAACCGTGTATATGAGTCCGAACACTGATAGGACAACGTCTGCCGGGTCAGCTAGTTAGGTGTATAAATAAACAGAAGCCAAACGTTATTTATATTCATATCTTCAAATCAACTCTGAAATTTTTATTTTTTTATTGACAGCTTTTTAGTTTTTTTTTAATTATTCATTTTCCATATGGCCGGGCCCCGGGACTGACTTTCCTAGTGTTTGGTGGTATCACAACGGGCCTTTTATTACTGGCCTAGGTGTGCCTTTGCGGCAGCCACTTCTACCTACCTACCTACCTACCTAATTATTCAGTGGTAAAACTATGCAAATAAACTATGTATTAAAATAAGCTTACATTCTACTTTGTTTTGTCAGTTCATTTTTTTTGTTTTTACAACTTCTTCATGCATTTTGAAAACAAATTTTATACTTGAAAATCAAGCGTGGGTGGCATTTAGTTTGTCTACCACTAGTAAAAAAGTTATTTCAAAAAAAGTTTTTATTAAAAAAAAAAATTTATATGTACAGGCAAACGACGTTATTTATATTCGTATCTTCAGTTTAACTCTGAATTTTTTAATTTTTATTGGCAGCTTTTTAGCTTTTTTTAAATTATTCAGCGGTAAAACTATGCTAATAAACTATGTATTAAAATAAGCTTACATTCTACTTTGTTTTGTCAGTTCATTTTTTTATTTAAAGCTTCGATATGCATTTTGAAAACAAATTTTATACATAAAAACGCCTAGTGGCATTTGGTTAACATTAATTGTGAAAAATTTTTGTGTAATTACTATTTTTTTGTTTAATTTGTTCTTTATTTGTTTGTAGTTTTTACTATATTTTTATACCCAGCTGTACTTGTACACAGGGTATTATAACTTTGTTAGGATAACGGTTGGTTGTACAGGTATAAAGGAATCGAGATAGATATAGACTTCCATATATCAATATGATCAGGATCGAAAAAAAATTTGATTGAGCCATGTCCGTCCGTCCGTCCGTCCGTCCGTCTGTCCGTTAACACGATAACTTGAGCAAATAATGAGATATCTTCACCAAATTTGGCATGCGTACTTATTTGGGTTCAGAATAGATTGCTATTGAAAATGGGTAAAATCGGACCATAACCACGCCCCTTTTTCGATATCGAAAATTTCGAAAAACGTATAAAATGGGTTAATTCAATATTAGAAGCAGCTACAATGATAAAATTTGCAATATGTATTGATTTGGATGTTCTAAGGTCGATTTTATAAAAATTTTTGAAAAGGGGGCGTGGTACCGCCCACGTATATTTGAAGAAATTTTAAAATTTTGACTCTTAATAACTTCAGAACAGTTTATGCTAGTATAACGAAATTTCGTAGAGGACATACTATTGTTGTGGTAAATTCAGCTATAGAAAATAAACGAAATCGCTTCGCGACCACGCCTACTTTTTCATAAAAGTTATATTGAAAGGAGGTGGAAATATTGAAAAGTCCATATCTAATTAACTGATTTCGCTATAATAATATAATTTGGTACATACATCAACTTTCATATTCTTTACATAATTTTTTCAAAATTTTGGAAAGTGGGCGTGGCACCGCCCATTTATGAGTCAAGCAATTTTTAAATTCGACTGCTAACAACTTCAGAACGGTGTGAGATAGATTTACGAAACTAGGTACCAGGCATGTTATGTTTATGTAGAGTACTACCACAGAAAATAAGAAAAATCGGTGAACGATCACGCCCACTTTATGTGCACAGCTGGGTATGTAATGTTCGGTTTCACCCGAACTTAGACTTCCTTACTTGTTTTTTTGTGTAAATTTTACTTTATTTTTTGTGTTTAGTTTTGTGTTATTAGAGAAATTATTTTCACTCCCTCGATCATTGAGTACTTGGGCCCATTATCTATTATATTAATAGGCTAACAAATTTTACATATAAATAATTGCCAAGCTTAAACCCATACTAAATATGCATAAATATTTATGAAATACATATGGATTTGTTGGCATACCTCTAAGGCAGTGCACAATTATCTAATATATAACCAATACTGCTTCATTTATCTGTAATAAGCGAATGAAAATTTCTCATGCCACTTGAATTGGTTATCTGACAATCAGTGGGAAGCGTCAGGGGGTAGTGGTCCAGCGGTTGATGGTTCGAGTACAGTTACAGCTATCGGTCAAAATTTTTATATTTTTTATTTTTTTATATTTCTAATCTTGACTTTTTAAAATTTTTATAAACAATATTTTTATGTTTGTGATCTCTATTTTCGAGAAAAAAAAATTCGGTGCGAATATTTTTAATTTACGGAAAGCCATGTGAAATAATAATTTTAGATCATAAATATACATACAAGTTAAAATAATTTATTTAATATTTAGTACAAATTTATTTATTAATTTGAACAATGTCTACTGATGACACTACTTATATCGATCTTCACAATCTGATTGCCACCGAAATTCTAATTGGCAAAAATCCAATAAGAGTTGTCGTACCGCTTATTCGCTCTCTGCTGCAATAAGAAACTGGTCTTCGCTATGAAACAAACATTATACAAGAATAGTGAGGTTACCGCTAGCTTACTCTACTCAACCATGCAATATACTCTCTCCGCAGTCAACGTTGTTAACCGCAAACGTCATACTTTATTCGGTGAACATTATTATTCTTACTGAGAGTAAATCCCAATAAGAATTGGCCGTTATCATGCAGACAGATCGCTCTCCCAGCAATATCCCACTCTTACACTGCAAGAGATGGATATGCCGTTAAGTGTTGTATTAGTGATGTTAAAGAAAGCATCACCTATTCTTACATTGCAAGTGATGATGATGTCGCAGAGTGTTGTACTCGTGATGTTAAAGAGTGCATCACCTACTCCTACACTGCAAGTGATGGTGATGACGTTATGTGTTGTACTCGTGATGCTATAGAGTGCATCAGAGGGCAGATCGAACTACATGGGTGGCCATTGTGACTTAACTCCTCCCCTTCTAAATTAGGAACGTCCTCGGTCCGGGATTTCTTGTATGTTGGTATATCTTCTTCATTAATATATTTTATACCACATCATTAAATTATGCCTAAAATCCCTTCTCGAATAGAATGTTGCTGCAAGAGGAGCAGCTCACTGCGGTTAGAATTCAATGCATAGTAGTCAACCAATGGTGGCGGTAAGAAAATGTTTCCTGCACAATGTTACAAGGTCTTTGAATGGTAAACTCGTACCATATTATTTTAAACTGTTTCCTTAGCAGTAAGCGGTAAAGGGTTCGTACTATTTTTCTTACATACTAGATTACATAAATAAATATTGCTTACATTACATATTTCTTTCATAACTGAATTGTTAAGCTCAAAATGGTTATATAAAAATTAAACTTTGTGAAATGCTCAGTTTTCAGTCATTTGAAATCTTTGCTATGCATTCATGCCGGATTTACTCAAATAATGAAGCATCATTTTACTTATATATTTTTTTTTTTTTAATTCAGAGTTGGGCATTATTCCGATACGTTTTAATTTTAATAATAATTCAAATTCAATTTTATTATTAAAAATGAATCTATTCCTGAATAAGCTATTTTTTCAACAAATGCTTTCATATGTACATATGTAGATAATTTATTTTTAAATATTTTTTTATTGAATTTTTCCGAAAGCTCACGGCTTTAAATTTTCAAAACTATTTTGTGTGCGACTAAGCTTTTTTTATTTATAATTCGATTAACAAACAAAACTAATTTATTCGTCGTTAGAATGAGTTTTTCTCGACTTTGTTTACATTCGTTTAAAGCAAATGTTATTGTAATTCGGATGAAATTCAAACTTATTTCAAGTTGTCCTTATGGACCACCCTCCCTTTAATAAGAACTGTAGTTCCCAAATCTTTTTCTATTGTCTGTTCTTCGTAAAGGGGCGTTAGTTTTTTGCCAAGCCTGGTGTTTCTCTTTACCATAACTTTGTCGCCTACTTTAAATGAGCGCTCCATCCTGCCCTTGTTGTGGGTTTCTAGCTCTTTTCGCTGTGCGTGTCTTAAACGTGCCGATATTTCCTCACCTATATTTGTGTCGTCGGCCATAGGTTGAAATATGTCTATTGGCCTGTTGTTAGTTACTGAATGAATTGTTTTATTGTATTCGATAGTCGACAATAAAATTAAATCCCGTGTGTCGTCAATACCCTTTTCCAACTTCATGCATCTGGCAATCTCTATCAATGTACTGTGGAACCGCTCCACTTGCCCATGAGATGTGCTGTGGAGAGGTGGAGCATTAGCAATTTCAATTCCGAAACTGTTGGCAAGAAGGTATCTGACGGTGTTCGAATTTAATGACTTCTCATTATCGCAATAAAGAACCTTAGCGTTAGGAAATATGTTCAAAAGTTGTATGAGTTGGGGTTTTATATCGACAATTGTTCTGGATGGTATAGCTTGCACAACCGCGAACTTGGAAAACTTATCCAAACTAGTTAAAAAATATTTTGAATCTGTAGAAAATATATCAACGTGAAGGATTTCTCCTAAAACTGCTGGGATTGGTGTTTTAGCTATTTTATGCTTTTGATGATGTCTATTATATTTCGACCTTGAACAGATTTTTCAGTTTCCGACCGCTTCTTTTGCCCGTTTTTCCAGTTTTGGAAAAAAGTAATCATTCAAAATTTGTTTTACGTTTTCTTGTGCGGCGCGGTGAGCGCGGTTATGTTCTGTTGTTATGATTTCAAGTTGGTCGTTTGGGTCAAAAATATCGGTCACAAATTTCCTGGCATGTTTGAACTTAGTATTTGGGAATAATCTTACTAGATCATGTTGAATGTAGGCTAGAATAGGCAAGCTGCAATGAATTGCATTTACTACGTTGGTATTGACGAGGTCTTGAATAGTCCCTAGAGAGTGTTTTTGTCACGAAATTGAATAATATGCCTTGTTCTATTTCCAAATATAATGAAAGTCCGTATAGATAAATTGTCAGATTCTTCGATAATAATCTGATTTTTGAAGCAATTGACAGGTTTTTCAACCGTCTGAATGGTATAAGTCAATGACTGTTCGCTATGAATAGTTGCACAGTCGGAATTTGAGTTTTGTTCCAACATATTAACCTGTTGTCGCGACAAAGCATCAGCAACATTGTTTTCTTTTCCTGGTTTATAATGCAATTTCGCATTGTGCTCGTCGACAAACGCCTTCCAACGCTTTAGTTTTGCATTTGGGTTTTTATCTGAAACTGCAAACGTTAATGGTTGGTGATCTGTGAAGATGTTTAAGTGGCTTACACCATAGAGATAATTTCTAAGGTTTTTTAATGCCCACACATAGCTAGAAGCTCCCTTTCATTTGTGGCAAAATTAAGTTCATTACCCTTCAAGGTTCTAGATATCATAGTAATTGGTCTTCCTTCCTGAGACAAAACGGCACCTAAGCCATGACTAGAAGCATCTGTTGTTACGTCAAAAGGTTTTTTAAAATCAGGGTAAGCTAGCATTACGTCTTCAGATATCAAAATACGTTTCAATTTATCGAATGCTTGGAATTGTAAAGAATCTAATGTTATGTTTACTTTCTTTGACTGATTAGCACTGACTTTTCCGTTTTCACCCTTTAGGATATCGGTCAGAGGTTTGGATATGCTGGCAAAGTCTTTAATGAAGCTCCTATAATAGCTTGCCAGTCCTAAAAATGATCTTAAGCTGTAAAAATTCTCGGGGCCGGGAAGTTTTTCATTGTATGTACCTTGTCTTGGCATGTTTAAATGCCTCCTCTTGATACAACAAACCCAAGGTATTCGATTTCGTTTTTAAAAAATTTGGACTTTTCTACAGATACCCTCATGTTAGCATCATATAAGCTTTCTAAAACCCAGTTCACGTCTTTAATGTGTTGTTCTTTTGTTTTTGAAAATATTATGACGTCGTCTACGTAAACATAGCAGCTTTTACCTATTTGTTCCCTTAGCACGTCGTCTATAGCCCTCTGGAATATGCTAGGGGCGTTTTTTAGACCGAACGGCAGTCTGCAAAATTCGTATTTCCCATTGTTTACCGAAAAGGCTGTTTTCTCCCTATCTCGCTCTTCAAGTTCGATTTGGTGGAAACCCGATTTTAAATCAATCGTTGAAAAATATTGTGACTGACCCATGTTAGACAATATCGACATTACATTTGGTATTGGATATTTGTCGTCAATAGTAACTTCATTTAACTTTCTAAAATCTACAACTAAGCGTTTCTTCCTATTGCCTTTTGTCTACTACCCAAATTGGATTATTGTAGGGGGATCTCGAATAATGCCATTATGTAGAAGTTCTTTTATTTCATTTTTCACAAAATCTGCAACACCTAATGGATATGGGTATAATCTTGAATAAATGGGCTCTTCATGTTTCGTACGAATAGTTGCGACTATGTTCGTATTATATGGTAAGGACTCATTTGGATAAGCAAACGCGTTTGACCGTTTCCTAATCATTTTTAAAAACTCGTCTTTCACTGCGAGGGGTACATTATCATGTTGAACTTGTATAATATTTATGTTTTCACATTTAGTAAATAACGACCTTTCTTTTCCAAAGTCGTGAGTAATTTCGCCTTTTTTCACGTCGACTATGGCGTTAACCTGCGTAAGCAGGTCGAGCCCGATTATAGCATCAAAATTTATCAAAATTGGTAATATAAGAAAAAAGAAAAGTGAGGCCGAAAGGCGTGAGTGTGAGGAGCTTGAGATGCTGGCTGGCAGGAATGATGCCCGAAAATTCTATGAAAAGATCCGGCGGATGACGGAAGGTTTTAAGACCGGGGCAAGCTCCTGTAAGGACAATAATGGCGACCTGGTAACCGACGTACAAAGTGTACTTAAATTATGGAGGGAGCACTTCTCCTCACTGCTAAATTGCGAGGGAGACGTCGAACCCGATACCCCAATCCCTGACGATGGAAAAGTCGTCCCACCACCTGACTATGATGAAGTGAGGATAGCTATATCCCGGCTCAAAAACAACAAAGCGCCTGGAAAAGACGGACTACCCGCCGAGCTGTTCAAACGCGGAGGCGAAGAGCTGGTAAAAAGCATGCATCAGCTCTTATGCAGAATATGGTCAGACGAATGCATGCCTCCGGATTAGAATTTAAGTGTGCTTTGCCCAATCCACAAGAAAGGCGATCCCGCTAACCGTATCAACTACCGCGGAATTAGTCTTCTTAATATCGCATATAAGGTTCTTTCTAGCGTGTTGTGTGAAAGGCTGAAGCCCATCGTAGACAAACTGATTGGACCTTATCAGTGTGGCTTTAGACCTGGTAAGTCTACCATCGACCAGATTTTCACGATACGCCAAATCCTGGAGAAGACCCATGATAAGAGAATCGACACTCACCATCTCTTTGTCGATTTTAAAGCCGCTTTTGACAGCGTAAAAAGGAGTTGCCTGTATGCCGCCATGTCTGAATTTGACTTCCTGCAAAGCTTATACGGCTTTGTCAAATGACGTTGAGCAATACCAACAGCTCCGTCAGAATCGCGAAGGACCTCTCTGAGCCATTTGAAACCAGACAGGGCGACTCCCTTTCGTGCGATTTCTTCAATCTGATGCTGGAGAAGATAATTCGAGCAGCAGAGCTAAACCGCAATGGTACAATCTTTTACAAGAGCATGCAATTGCTGGCGTATGCCGATGATATTGATATCATTGGCCTTAACAACCGCGCCGTAAGCGCTGCCTTCTCTGGACTGGATAAGGAAGCGAAAAAAGTGGGTCTTGCCGTGAACGAGGACAAGACGAAGTATTTGCTGTCATCAAAGAAAGAATCGGCGCACCTGCGCCTTGGCAGCCATGTCACTGTTGATAGTTACAAATTTGAAACTGTGAGGGACTTCGTCTATTTGGGAACCAGTATCAACACCGAAAATAATATCATTATAGAAATCCAGCGGAGAATCACTCTTGCCAACAAGTGCTACTTTGGACTGAGTAGGCAATTGAGAAGTAAAGTCCTCTCTCGAAGAACAAAGATCACGCTCTATAAGTCTCTCATCATACCTGTCCTGATGTATGGCTCAGATTCATGGACAATGTCAAGAGAAGATGAGATGGCCCTTGGAGTATTTGAGAGAAAAGTTCTCCGGAAGATTTATGGTCCTTCCCGTGATGCCAACGGCGAGTATAGAAGGAAATTTAACGATGAGCTGTACGAGCTCTACGCAGATCTGGCCATAGTCCAGCGAATTAAAGCCCAAAGACTCCGCTGGCTGGGCCATGTTATGCGAATGGACAAAGAAGCTCCAGCACAGAAGGTTTTCCTATCGTCGCCTGAATTCGGCAGCAGAGGAATGGGGAGGCCTCGACTGAGATGGAAACAACAGGTGGAGGATGACTTGAACTCCCTTGGGGTTTCCAATTGGCGTCCGTTATCGCTAAAAAGGAATGACTGGCGTGCTTTGATACGAAACGGCCAAAATCGCTTAGGCGGTTAAGCGCCAATAAATGATGATGATGGTAATATAACAAAATCAGAATTTATTCCGAATAAGTTTATTTTACACTTTTTACTTACTTTAGTCTCGCCATGAATTGACTTAACTAAAAACGATTTAGCTAATGGTACAATTCCCTTTAGCTCTTTAAAGGGCCTTATATAACTTTTTGAAGCCCCAGTATCTATTAGCATTTTTATAACTTTCTGCTCAGTCCCTATTGTTCTGCTAACCCAAGGAAGCAGGGTCCTTTCCCTAAAAAATTTATCTCTTCCTCAATATCCTCAATTTAATTTTCTACTTTTTCATCGTAAGAAACTTTATCAGCATTATCTTGTGTAATGTGATTTATTCTTTGAATTTTAGGCCCAGTACTCCTATCGAAATCGGATCGGCGCTTAGCTTGTGCTACTTGATTACCAGGATTTTGTGAAAATTGTCTTTGTTTAGAACTTTGGAAATTGTTTGGTTTTGTGTACTCTAGGGTATGGTTTGGAGGATTTTTGAAGTCATAATTCGCTGAGCGACGAAAGCGAGACGTTGACGGATCTATATCCATAGGTTCGGGGCTCTCCTGTCTACTGTTGTGGACAAAACCATGTTTTTGCTGCCTATAGTAATTATTTTGGTAATGGGGATTTTTATGGGTGTTTAAATATTCTTGATGATTAGAGTTATTTTCAACAGGTCTTCTGTCAGAAAGTTGGCCTTTGGTATTGTCGTCAAAACGTCTTGAAAAATGTGTCGCGAATGTGTAGCGTTCGTGATTCGCTTCTAGCTCCTGAGCAAGTGCCAAAGCAGACGGTAAGTCATTTGGCCTTGAAGAAAATAATATGTCACAAAGAGGTTTTCTCAGTCCAGAAATGAAAACGCGTAATGCATCCGTTCTGTATTTTTCATTAATTGAATTCGCTAGGTGGCCTTCGTAGGTCATTATTGTTTTATTGGTAAGCAGAGTGAGCTTTCTCTCCACTTCGTCATAGAATTTTAAAACCGTCAGACTTCCTTGCCTTAAAGTTCGATCAGATAAACGGGTCGTTTATCCGCATAGGTAAAGTCTAGCCTAGCTATTATGGCTTTGAAATTTAATACAGTATTAAATGAAGCTAGAACTGTGTCTGCAGGGCCCCTAATTTTGTTCCTAATTATTGAGATCGCTTGATAGTGCTTTGCACTTCCGTCGTACCTCTCATATAGTTTGTAGGCTATGTGCGCCGCTTGCCTCCATGAAACGTAATGCTCTTGTTTGCCGTCAAACTCGGGCAACGATTTGGCAAGGTCAAGGGTTTCGTCACAATTGACATTTCCTACAATTCTCACCTCTTTAAAGGGCTCCACGTTTTCAGTCAGCGTAGTAGCAAACTTCTTCGTCATGTCCTCTAATTTTTTATCAAAATCTTCCTTCTGTGATTTTAGTGCAGCTGATATCGCTGCCGTAACAATAGCCGTCAAGTCTTTCTGCGTGCCTACCAATGAGGCAGTGCCCAGTTAACACGCCTATTAATATGGAGATTTCTCTTCTCCTTAGGGCATAAATTTGTCTTGAACTTTTATGATCGCATTTCGGCCAGGTTTCTTTGGATATCCGGCATCCTGCAGATTGCAGCCATCTTTCGTTGGCTTGGCGGAGTGTGTACTCCTTCAGCACAAGCTTGCATGTGGCAAACGGCATACCTAAGCGCTCTTTATCGCGAAGAACCTGCTTGGTCGTGCCCTGCCTCGCAAGTTCGTCTGCCCTACAATTTCACTCAATGTCCCTATGCCCCGGGACCCATGTGAGGTTAACGCGATTCTGTTGGGCCATCTCTTGTAGAGATCGACGACAGCTGAGCGTCAGTTCAGAGTTGAACGAGTAAGAGCCAAGGGATTTGATGGCCGCCTGGCTGTCGCTGAATATAAAAATGTCCTGTCTGATAGTGTGTTGGCCTATCCAAGCCGCGGCGTCCATGATTGCTGAAACTTCAGCCTGGAAGACACTGCAGTGATCAGGCAGTCTGAAGGAGAGCTCAAGGTTCAGATCCTTTGAATAAACCCCTCCTCCAACTCTGCCGTCTAACTTCGAGCCATCAGTATAAATGGAAGTGCCGCAATGAGTGGCGGGATTCCGATCCGTGCTCTCCCATGCTTCCCTGCTGCGAATGTTGATTTTAAAACCGCTATCTCCGACTGTTGTGGTCGCACAGCGATCTGTGCTCAGCGGAAGAAAGCTATAGGATCCCAAAATACAGGCGTGTCCAGTAGTGCTTGCGCCCCAGCCGGACGATCCCCTAGACGCAGAGCCGATGCTGCTGCTACCCGGTGCCCTTCCAGATCGAGTGGCAAAAAGCCAAGAATGGCCTGGAGAGCTTCATTGGGCGTTGTTCTTAACGCCCCGCTTATACAGATCATGCTCGATCTGTGGACTTTTCCTAACAGATTTAGGTTTGTTGCCTTTCCTAGCGCAGGCCACCATACCACGACTCCATACAGCATAATTGGCTGGATTATCGCAGTGTAGATCCATCTGCAAATTTTGGGGCTGAGCCCCCATTTTTTGCCAATGGCTCTTTTACACGTGTAAAGTGCAATGCACGCTTTCCTCTGGCGCTGGATGACATTCTCCTTCCAGTTAAGCTTTCTATCTAGAACTGTGCCTAGGAATTTGGCTTTATCAGCTAAGTTCAGGCGCACGCCATCTAGTTCTGGTAGGTTCAGCGGTGGTATCTTGTACCGCCTGGTATAAAGGACAAGCTCCACCTTTCCCGGGTTGATGCTAAGTCCGCAGCGAGAGGACCATGAAGAAACTTCTCGCAGTGCTACTTGCATCAAGTCACACAGGGTTTGTGGGAATTTGCCCCTATATGCAATAGCTAAATCGTCTGCATATGCCACTATCTTCCCGCCCCCCCACCTTGTGTCTCGTAGCAGCGAGTTTACGGTGAGGTTCCATAGGAGCGGGGAGAGAACACCACCCTGAGGCGTTCCTCTTGTGACATAGCGTGAAAGATCAACTGTTCCCAGTGAAGAAACTATTTTCCTTCCCTTTAGTAGTTGATCAATTAGTCCAATAAGAGACCTATTTATGCCCAGGTTTGTTAAAGCAGTGTTAATAGCCTCCGGCCTTATATTGTTGAAAGCCCCTTCGATGTCCAGAAAGGCCACGAGACAGTACTCCTTTTCGTGCAATGATTTTTCAACAATAGAGACTAGGCTGTGGAGCGCAGTTTCCGTTGATTTACCTTTGGTGTATGCATGTTGATAGCTAGAAATAAGGTTGCTATCAATAGTAGAGGAGAGATTGTCGCTAATTATCCTCTCGAAGGTTTTAAGTGCAAAAGACGAGAGACTGATCGGTCTGTAGTCTTTGGGCTCATAGTGTGAGGCCTTCCCAGCCTTTGGAATAAAGACTACCGTGGCGCTTCTCCAGGAGCACGGAATGTAATTAAGAGCCAGGCAGGCTGAATAGAGAACTACCAGCCATTTAGCTGATATTTCCAGCGTGTTTATAAGTTGTGCGGGGAAAATCCCGTCTGGCCCGGCTGCCTTGAACGGCTCAAAGCTTTTGATTGCCCACCTTACCCTTTCCTCCGTAATGGGTATGTTTACCGCCAGGTTTGTTGCAGATGCTACAGGTGCATCATACAAGTTCCCCGGAAAGTGTGTGTTCAGGAGCAGCTCCAGGGTTTCCCCTTCCGTGCTGGTCCAAGATCCGTCAGGCTTCCGTAAATAGCTAATGGCTGTTTGAGTTTTTGATAGCACTCGTCTAAGTCTCGCTGTATCATCGACTTTTTCGACCCCGGTGCAGAAATTTCTCCACGAAGTTCTCTTCGCTTGCCTTAGAGCCTTTTTATAGGCCCTCAGTTTAGCTTTATATTCGAGCCATTCAGGCTCCGTACCGATGCTCTTGGCCTTGTTAAATTGCTTCCTGCATGATATACGGAACGAATCCAGGTCGTAAGACCACCAGTGGGGTCTATGTTTGCCGCGTGGTTTTGGTACTGGACAAGCCTGCTCTAGGGCATTTGAGAGCGCCGTTGTAAAGGTCGTTACCAGATCATCCAGTTCTCCCACTGATGAGGGGGCTTGTGGAGGTAATACTGGTAGGTCCCTAGCTAATATTTGGTTATGTAGCTGCCAGTTAGTGTTGCGTGGATTTCGTTTCATAACTGGCTGCTCAACAATAAAGTCTAACACAATTTCTATGTACCGATGGTCAGAAAATGAATGCTCATCAAGAACACGCCATTTTCTGACCCACTCATAAGCGCCTTCGCTACAAACAGTGAGGTCTATAACCTCCCTACGAGCTTTAGTTATAAAAGTAGGCTCGTTACCCACGTTACAAACCACCAGGTTAGTTGTTAGTAGGTAGTCAAACAGAGACTCGCCCCTAGCGTTAATATCGGAGCTTCCCCACTGGACGTGATGAGCATTAGCGTCAGCTCCAATAATAAGATGGCCCGTACAGAAATTATCCACCAGATCTTTCACCTCCTTTTGTGGAGGAGGTTCTTCGGCGTCATAGGGCATATAGACCGACGCCATCGTTAGGCTGGTGCTGCCGACTGTTAAGCTGGCAGCTGTAACGTCACCATTTGAGTAGTTGGGTAATAGAAAGGTGTTTAGCTCAGACTTTACCAAAATACAGGTTCTGACCTTGCCCTCATCATTGGCTTGGATGAGCTTGTACCCCTTAGTCCCCAATCCACAGATCCTAGAGCTATTGACCCAGGGCTCTTGGATAAGGACCACGTCTACGTCGCCTTTAGAAAGACGACTGCTTAAAACAGCTGAGGCTGCTTTAGATTTGTGCAGATTTATCTGAAGCACCACCAACATGAGAGAGCTCAGACATCCCTGCCGCCAGCGTGTCGTCCAGGTCTGCATTAGTTTTTTCTTTTTACGTCCGCCAGAGAGCGCTTACGTCCTTTTTGGATTTTATCTTTATTTTTACGTGGTTCACTTGTAGAAAAGCTGTATTTAAAACAATAAAAAAACATTCTATATATGCATCTGGGGGTTTTTAGGGTTGATAAATCCATTTCTGGTATTGATTTTTTATTTTGACGTCCGGCAGAGGGCGCTTCCGTCCATTTTTTGAATTTTAACACCTTTTTCCGAAAATCAACAACAATGTTCCGAAAATCTATGAAATTCGACTTTCCCATAATGCAATTTCTTTTTTTTAAGTAGACTAACACGTCGATTCTATATTCTTGTTAAATTGTCAAGATACAAATTTGTATACCTTTCATGAACATGAAATGGTATTATAACTTTGGTCCGATGTTTGTAAGTATGAGAAGAAGAAGAGATAGACCCATCAATAAGTATACCGAAATGATCAGGATGACGAGATGAGTTGATTTAGCCATGTCCGTCTGTCCGTCTGTCTGTCTGTCTGTCTGTCTGCTTGAACGCAAACTAGTCCCTCAGTTTTTGAGATATTTGGCTGAAATTTTGTATGCGGCCACCATTTTCTAATATAGGAATCATTTGTCGGAACCAGCAAGATCGGACCGATATTACATATAGCTCCCATACAATCGATTGTTCCGATAAACGGATTTTGGGCTATAACTCCTGTAATTAAACACGTAGGAACGTGAAATTTTGTAGGTGTTGCTATTTTGATATGTGAAATATCGATGTTGAAAATTATCGAGATGGGATAAATATTTCACATAGCTCCCATACAATCGATTGTTCCTATAAACGGATTTTGGGCTATAACTCCTGTGATTAAATACGTAGGAACGTGAAATTTTGTAAGTGTTGCTATTTTTATATCTGAAATATCGATGTTGAAAATTATCGAGATGGGATAAATATTTCACATAGCTCCCATACAATCGATTGTTCCGATAAATGGATTTTAGGCTATAACTCCTGTAATTAAACACGTAGGAACGTGAAATTTTGTAAGTGTTGCTATTTTTATATGTGAAATATCGATGTTGAAAATCATCGAGATGGGATATATATTTCACATAGCTCCCATACAATCGATTGTTCCGATAAACGGATTTTGGGCTATAACTCCTGTAATTAAACACATAGGAACGTAAAATTTTGGAAGTATTGCTATTTTGATATGTGAAATATCGATGTTGAAAATTATGGAGATGGGAAAAATATTTCACATAGCTCCCATACAATCGATTGTTCCGATAAACGGATTTTGGGCTATAACTCCTGTAATTAAACACGTAGGAACGTGAAATTTTGTAAGTGTTGCTATTTTTATATGTGAAATATCGATGTTGAAAATCATAGAGATGGGATATATATTTCACATAGCTCCCATACAATCGATTGTTCCGATAAACGGATTTTGGGCTATAACTCCTGTAATTAAAACCTAGGAACGTGAAATTTTGGAAGTATTGCTATTTTTATATGTGAAATATCGATGTTGAAAATTATCGAGATGGGATAAATATTTCACATAGCTCCCATACAATCGATTGTTCCGATAAACGGATTTTGGGCTATAACTCCTGTAATTAAATACGTAGGAACGTGAAATTTTGTAAGTGTTGCTATTTTTATATCTGAAATATCGATGTTGAAAATCATCGAGATGGGATAAATATTTCACATAGCCCCCATACAATCGGTTGTTCCAATAAACGGATTTTGGTAGATAACTCCTGTAGTTATATAGGTAGGAACGTGAAATTTCGTAACTATTGCTATTTTAGAATGTGGAATGTCGATGTTAAAAATCAATGAGATTGGACCAATATAACACATCGCCCCCATATAATCGATAGTTCCGATAATTTCGGTATGAGCTTAAGTTAAATTCACACAGGCTGTACTGGGATCAAACAGTGAAAATCGTGACGCTTATTCATGAAAGGTATTTAGCCTTCGGCACAGCCGAAGGCAGCTTTCCTTACTTGTTTTATCCAGTATTTTGAATTTTGCGTAAAAAACCAGTTGTATTTTATTAAAATTATTTTCAAATTATTATTTTTTAAGCAGAATTCAAAATATTTGATACAAATATTTGGTTTTTTATCAAGATTGATAATTATAACTCCGATGGTTTGCTGGGTACTGTTTATTTACATTGTATTACAAATGACACACGTGATCCCGCTACTTTTCATTTCTATACTGTGTTTGCTATAGTTTTCGCGTCAATTGAATATCAATATACCAAACAAAAACAAAAACTAAGCAAACAAATATTTTTTTTTGCACAAAACCAATCTATTCTTTTTAACTTCCACCATGCATACGGTGACCATCCGTTCTGTTTTTGGCAGAACAGTTCTGTTTTTGAGGAGCTTGTCCTGCATATTTTTTTTTCTAAGGAAAATAACATAAATGTTCTGTTTTTAAGCAAATGTTCTGTTTTTGGTTTTCCTTTTTTGTGACGGCAACCTTTTTTAACAAATGTAATGAGTAGCTCTGTAAAGTTAGTTTCTCAATATTTTCAAAACTTTATGAAAAATTTAAAATCTTACAAAATATTTTAAAAATAATTTAGTTTATGTTTAACGCGGTCAAGTGCTTCAGCGAAATCAAAAATTGAGTACGTTAAAATGCAAAAACGTACCAAATTTGGAAGTTCCGTACCCGGAAAAAAATTCGCACCAAAAATGTAACATTTCGGCCAAAACGGCAACCGTGGTTATGGTAGGTTTCTAAGACGTTGGCAACATTTTTTACTGCAAAGAGATTATTACGCCATGAAAAACACTTTTTTATTCCAAATATTGAGAGTGTAACCCCAAATAGTTTATAGCCGGGTAGCGAAATTTTCACGTGAAGGCAATACCAAGCCTTAAGTAAAAAGAGTTCTGTTTTTCAAAAAAAATGTATGGTCACCGTAACCATGCACTTTTTTATTATTAATAACTGTTTTAATACATACCTTTTAGTTTTCTTAAAAACTTTTTTCCTTGATTTATTGGTTGATTTTTTTTGCTTGTTTATTATCAATTTCAATTG